>JAQFVV010006337.1:0-387500 GCA_028023455.1 Epiperipatus broadwayi
TTAATAATTAGTGAAGTTGATTTTTTTTTATGTATATGAAATGGTATTAAGTTTTAAGGTCCAGTAAATTTATAGGCATCAATTTAATCATTTTATATCTAACTACCATTATCTTGAGTGAGAAAGTTGTCTCACAATATTATTGAATTAATTATTTTTAAGGCATGTGAACATTTTATTGTATTTTAAATATTTCGAGGTTATATTGAATTTGATATGAAATTTCAACATTTCAATATTGTATAAGTGTAGCATATTTATTATCATTGAATATAAATAAATGTTAGCTAGTGATCTCAGTTGTTACTCTCTCTCTCTCTCTCTCTCTATATATATCTCTCTCTATATATATATATATATATATATATATATATATATATATATATATATATATATATATATATTACAGAAATTTATTGAAGTTATGGTGATAGATGAGATTTTGTTTATATATATAAAAAACCCAGAAGTTCATAAGTTCAAACAACTGAAATTTAGATTGTTGGATAGCTACTATGTATATCAAAATTAAAAGGCAGTTTGGATTTTTTTTTTTAAAGAAAACTTGGACAAAGATCTAGATGATCTGAAAGATAGATATGAACAAATGAATATGTTTATTAATAAGAAAAGTACTATTATTTAAACCATGTTAGTCCTTAGAAAGATTACAAATTTGAGAAGTATTTTTTCTCAATATCTCATAATTCATTAGTTATTTGCAAAGACATTTTTAGGTGGATTAGGGGATATTGTATTTGTTGTCATTAAAAAAAATCTCTTTGATTTGATGTTTATATATGGAGTATTATTATTGTTTATGGTTATCAGTTACATTTATAGTTATTTTGGGATTTATTATTTTATTTATGTATTGATGGTACATCATTGTGAATATTTAGCTATTATTATTATTATTATTATTATTATTATTATTATTATTATTATTATTATTATTATTATTATTATTATTATTATTATTATTATTATTATTATTATTATTATTATTATTATTATTATTATTATTATTATTATTATTATTATTATTATTATTATTATTATTATTATTATTATTATTATTATTATTATTCTTAATGGTAAGATGTTTAATAGTAATACTTATATGTTCTAATTATTATAGATAAATAAAGCCATATAAATTGTTGATTATAAAAAAGATTATTTATTTGTGGTGATTATTAAAAAAATGTAATGTTATTATTTATGTCTATATATATATATTAAAATATGTCAAATAAATTTTCGATTTAATATTTTTTTTTATATGGTTAATATTTTTTTTGAATGTTAATTGTTTAAAAGAAAACATATGTAACAATGGTTTTCAAAACAGCATTTGCTAGCACATGGAACAACAGCAACAACAAAAGAAGCCATTATTATTATTAAGATAGTGATTAAACAAACTGAAGAATAAAAATTTGTTGTACTTTGTTTCTTTGAAATTGCCATTCTTAAGAATAGTGAAATAAAATAAATTTCTGTAATAAATATATAAACCATGACTGGCTAATATATATATATATATATATGCAGCCAGGGAGCTGCACTGTTTCCTTTCATTTATTCCAAAGCAGTTTAAAAAGAAAAACTAAGCAAATTTCAACACATGAATTTTAATGTGTCTGAAGCCAAAATTTGATATAGCTATCTGGAATCTATAATGGTCAATCTAATAATAATCTAGAGGTAACTAAAATTAATGAATATATTGGATTTAACATGTCAATTTTTTTTTCCAAGGAGAAAAATTTAAAAAAATGAAGTATATATGTGCATTTGGAAACCAATAATTTTTTCTAACATGCTATTTCTTCAATTTAACTTTAGATAGAATGCATTCTAATATTAAACAAATAAAGGAATAAACAATGGAATAAGTTGACTTTTGAATAAAAAATGAACAAGTTAAACTTTAAAACAAAAGGTAGTAAATAATTTTATTAATATAAATGATATATATATATATTTGAGATCGATATTTTTTTAAATTTAATTATAAAAATAAAACGTTTTTATAAATATCATTTTATTCAATTCAAGCATTTTGTTTTCTAAAAAAAAAAAAAAAACGTTTAACAGGTATCAAAATTAACACTTAAGTAATTTAAAATTTTAAAGTATGACTTATAAATTTGGATTGCATATGAGTTGTTATGTATATTTTAATAAGTAAATTTATATTCACAAATTTTTATTATAAAAATTGTTTTATTATCAATTTATGTATTTCCATTTTTTTAACTTCATATAATAATTCTTATGCAGTCCAAAACAATAATTTATATATATTTGCTGTATATAATATTTTTTATTTTTTTTATTTTGAATATCTGAAAAATATAAATATGGATTTGTATTTATATTAATACCTACTTGTTAAGCACAGATATGTCTTTATCTATTTAATATATATACTTATTATAAGTACATATGTATATTTATTATTTGAGTTTGTATTTAAAACTTATTTAAAACATTGATACTACCTAAAATTAAATCATAATATAAAAATAAAGGATGTACTATTTGTTTTATAGATAATGCCTTTGTAATTTATTAGAAAGCATATTAATATTTTATTCTTATTTTCCTTTTAATGCCAGAGTCATTGTGAAATTAATTGAATTCAGAATTTAATAGAGGATAACTTCATATTTCACTTATTGTTTAGTCTTTAGGCCACTTACACATATTATTATTCATTGATATGTTTAGATATACATAAATTTACATAATAGATGTGCATATTGGATTTAATAGAATTCCCTTTGTTTCTGATATATATATATATATATTTGATTAGTTAGTTATATCAACCTTGAAAATAAATTATAATGATAGATCTCATTGCTCTGTATGATTTTAGATTTATTTCATGTATAGCTAGTTGGAAGGGCATATAAACAATTTATTTAAATATAACTGGGATAATTTTGTCATATACAATTTATTATATTAGGCTTTCTCAACAATTGGATTCATTTAGATTATTTATATTCCATTATGTTTATCATCCAATGTTTGAAGCATTTTTTTCTTCTCATATATTGATGTTCCATTACATTTGAGGTATAATATGTTTATATGATATATTGTCCATTACATTTGGCACCATAAACTGTTGGTCCCAGTTAACTGATGATTGGTATAATGGAGTAAAAGTATGTTCCATTACATTTGGACACCACAACGTGGTCAGCATAATATGTTCGTTTAATTATTCATTACATTTGGTGTATCAAAGTTAGGGGCTTGGTTAACTAATGATTATTATTGCAAAAGTTCATATGTTTATTTTCATTTGAGATCATATAAAGATACATTCCATTATATTTCGCTTTCCCAATGTTTGGGGCCTTCTTTCTTCAATTTAAATGGAATGCAGCAAGTACATTCCATTACATTTGGTGCCCAACATGGGACCTGAAATAAGCTAATTAGGGCTTGAAATACCCCACATACCTGAGAGATGTAAAGTTTAAAGAAAGAGAAGCATTTTTGTGTATTTTATATATATATATATATATATAAATTTTTATTGGCCTTATGTTTAGATGGTGATGGTTACTGTTATTGTATTTTTTTTAATGATGAAAGATAAATATAGTCATGAAGCAGTTTAATTTCAATTTAAAAATTATATTGATGGTGTTAAATTATAGCATAATAATTTTGTCCATATTTGGAAAATTTGTGTTGTAGAAAATCTATAATTTTGAAGGTTAGATTGGATATTTGATTGTTGAAGTTTGGTTGGTTATATTGCAAGTATTGATGATGGATGGGGAATTTTTGTCATTGTCTTGAGGGTGTGATGTATTCATGTCACTTGTGACTGATTGATCTCATTCATTGCCCCAACCCAAATTGATTGTGATGTTAGTCATTATTTATCATGAAGCAGTTAACAGTAGTCCTGCCATGATTTTACCTCTAAAACTCCAGAGAGAGTAAGGTATAATTATTTTTGATATATATATATATATATATATATATATATATATATCAAAAATATATATATTTTTGATATATATATATATATATATATATATAATATTTGCCTCTAAGACTCCCAAAGATGAGGAAGGAAATATTTTATAAATAATAGCCCCTAAGACTTGGATGTAAGCAGGGCTGTGCAATAGTGTTTTCAGAAAATTATTATGGGTTGTAGTAGCTTGGATAGAATGAAATGTGATTAATCATCTAAGTGTTCATGAAACATTGTATGCTTTAAGAGTAGTGATTGAATTCTTTTATCTATATCAAAGTTGTGAAGTGCTAATCAATCTTTTGGCTGTCAGTATCTGTCGGATCTTTAGAGGAATAGATAAGTATATAACCTAAATATATAGCACCAAACTTAAGGGCCTGGTTAATTGACTATTGTTAGTAACAAATGATCTATTACATTGATTATCAATTAGGGTTTGAAAACAAGCATATCAATGTTATATTTTCCATTATAAGTGACTTTTAAACATGAAGTTCAATTAGTGAATATTTGTTGATGATAAACTGCATTAGTACAATTTTAGTAAAATATTTCGGGCACAAAAGTTAATAATTAGTGAAGTTGATTTTTTTTTTTTATGTATATAAAATGGTATTAAGTTTTAAGGTCCAGAAAATTTATAGGTATCAATTTAATAAGTTTATGCTTAACTACCATTATCTTGAGTGCGAAAGTTATCTCACAATATTATTGAATTAGTTGTTTTCAAGGCATGTGAACATTTTACTGTAATTTAAATATTTCAAGGTTATATTGAATTTGATATGAAATTTCCACATTTCAATATTGTATAAGTATAGAATATTTATTATCATTACATATAAATAAATGTTAGTTAGTGATCTCAGTTGTTACTTTCTCCCTCTCTCTCTCTCTCTCTCTCTCTCTATATATATATATATATATATATATATATATATATATATATATATATATATATATATATATATATATATATTTTAGAGAAATTTGTTGATGTTATGGTGATAGATGAGATTTTTTTTAAGCCAAGAAGTTCATGAGTTCAAACAACTGAAATTTAGATTGTCGGATAGCTACTATGAACAATAAAATTAAAAGGCTTGTATTTTGCTTAGTTGAGTAATTGCTTGTTGGGATAATGATTGGAGATGGTGAGCCCTTGATCTGTGGTAATTACTATATAGAAATATATATATATATATCTTAGATTTTTTTTATGAGTATATAATATTGTAGTACTAGTAATAATGGATAATAGTAACGAAATGCCAGTTAGTGGTAATTTTGATTTGGGGAGTTTAATAGAGAAACTGGAGGCTATGATGAAAACCAACTCTAATGAATTAAATGATCTTAGAGCTGAGATAAAAACAAATTTTGAAAGACTAGAGTCTAGATTAAATACCAAATATGATGAACTAGAATCTAGATTAAAAACAAATTCTGATGAACTTTCCCAGAAACTAGAGACTAGTTTAAAAACTAACTCTGATGAACTAAAAGAGGAACTTCAAACTGAGATGAAAGTTAATTCTAATGAACTTTCTAGGGAATTAAAAGATGAATTAAAAGCTCTGGTAGATAATAGTGTTAGGAGAGTAGAAATAAAAGTTGATGAAAAAATGGAAGAATATAAAGAACCCGTAGACATGACTGGTGAAAATATTAATGAAAATAAAGAGTATGTTAAAATAGTTGATAGATCCTCAGAAATAAGATTAAATTTACAAAAGCAATCAGAAAAAGTAGAATTAAGTTGTGAAAGATTGAAGGACACTGTTCAGAATTTAGAAATTGGACAGTTAGGTTTTCAATGGTTAGACAATAGTACTCTAGAGTTAAGAGAAATGAAAATGCATTATAATAAAATGAATAAAGGTGTTCAAACTTTAGAAGTTGAATTAAGTTCACCAGAAAAGATTAAAATTAACTCTCAAAAATTACTAGAAAGAACAGAATGTGTTTATCAAAGTCAATATAAAGAACAGTATCATAGTAATTTTGTGTGGTACAGAGAAAGCATATTTTTATATAATTTAGACTATAAATATTTAAGTGGTAATTTGTACCATTGTTGCAATAGAAATGACTTATTTTACAAGTGTGCCAGCAGTACAAATTTAGTAGGATATATCTTATTGAAATTTGAGAGAAATAAAAAGGTAAAGAAACCTAAAGAGAATTTTCTTTATGAAAATTGTAATAGAAGGATGAAAGTAGGTAAAGCCAAAGTTAGACTTAAAGTTATAGATGGAATGATAAATAATATTGATTTTCTTAGAGAGAATATTGACAAGGAACAAGATGTAGGGAAAGCAAAGGTAAAATTTAAAAGATTGAGTAAAAGGATATTTGATCTGAATCTTGGTAGAAGGATAATTGATGAGGAAAAAGAAATTGGCAAAGCCAAAATTAAACTTAAAATAATAAGTGATGATGTGATTAATAAAGATTTTTTTTTGAGAAAATATAGTTAAGAAAAAAGATTTAAATAAACCTAAAGTCAAACTGAAAAGAATTAATATAGAACAGGATAATATTAACAGTGTAAAACAAAATGATTTTCAAGAATTCTTTAATTGTAGAAGTTGTATCACATCAATCTGATTTGCAATTTTTAAAGGATTATTTAGAAAATTTGAATGAATACCATTCAAAATTGCCCAAAGTATTGTTTTCAATTGAACATAGGACAAGTGAAGTAAAACAAAGACTTACTCAAGTCGATGATGTTTATCAGGATAGTCAAATGAAAGATAATAGATTATCTGATAAAATAGCAATTGTTATTGATAAAATTAAGAATTATGTTAGTGCTTATGATCAAGTTAGTATTTATGTAAAGGATATAGATGCAGAATCTAAGGAGTTCATAGCAAAATCTTTAGATACTTATCTCAAAATTATTCAAAAGCAATTGAATTATACGAAAACGTTATATAAAAATCTTGTAAATTAAAGCAAATTTCTTCACAGAATTCAACATACTGGAAATTCTTTTCAAGAAGAATTTAAAAAGCACTTTTGATTATTATTTTTTTTAAAGAAAACTTGGACAAATATCTAGATGATCTGAAAGATAGATATAAATAAATGAATATGGTTATTAATAAGAAAAATAATATTCTTTAAACCATGTTAGTCCTTAGAAAGATTACAAATTTGAGAAGTTTTTCAATACCTCATAATTAATTAGTTTTTGCAAAGACATTTTTTTTTCGGTGGATTAGGGGGTATTGTAAATATCGATAAGTCTATCTACATTTTAAAAATTATCATTTGTTATTAAAAAAAATCTCTTTGAGTTGATGTTTATATATGAAGTATTATTATTGTTTATGGTTATTAGGTATAGTTATTATTTGAAGTTATTATTGTATTTATATGTTGATGTTACATCGTTATGAATATTTAATTATTATAAATAAATGAAGACATATAAATTGTTGATTATACAAAAAATATTATTTTATTTGCAGTGATTATTAAAAAAATGCAATATTATTATTTATGTATATTTTTAAAGCTGTCAAATAAATTTTCAATTTAATATTTTTTATATATATGCTTGATATTTTATTTTTTTTAATGTTAATTGTTTAAAATAAAACATGTGTAACAATGGTTTTCAAAACAGCATTTGCTAGCACGTGGAACAACAGCAACAACAAAAAGAAGCCATGATTATTAAGATAGTAAAAAAAACCAACTGAAGGATAAAAATTTGTTGTATTTTTTTTTCTTTGAAATTACCATTTTTAAGAATATTGGAATAAGATAGATTTCTATGGTAAATACATAAATCATGACAGGCTAATAGAGATATCGCAGCCAAGGGCTGCACCATTTTCTTTCATTTATTCCAAAGCAGTTTAAAAAGAAAAACTAAGCAAATTTCAACACATGAATTTCATCGTGTCTGAAGCCAAAATTTGATATAGCTATCTTGAATCTATAATGGTCAATCTAATAATAATCTGGAGGTAACTAAAATTAATATATTGGATTCAACATTTCAACTTATTTATTTGTTTTTCAAGGAAAGAAATTTTAGAAGGATAAAAATATACATACATCCAAGAATTGACAATTTTCTCTAACGTGATAGTTTCTTCACTTTAACTAGAATGAATTCTAATATTAAACAAATAAAGGAATAAAACAATGGAATAAGTTGACTTTGAAAATAAAAATAAACAAGTTAAACTTTAAAACAAAAGGTAGTAAATAATTTTATTAATATAAATGATATATATATTTTTGAGAACGATATTTTTTTTTATTTAATTATAAAAATAAAACGTTTTTATAAATATCAATTTATTTAATTCAAGCGTTTTGTTTTTCTAAAAAAACAACAAACGTTTAACAGGTGTCAAAATTAACACTTAAGTAATTTAAAATTCTAAAGTATGGCTTATAAGTTTGGATTGCATATGGGTTGCTATATGTATATTTTAATAAGTCAAATTTATATACGCAAATTTTATTGTAAAAAAAAAATATTTTTTTTTATTATTTATTTATCTATTTTCATTTTTTTTAACTTCATGTAATAATTCTTATGCAGACCTAAACAATAATTTATATATTTGCTGGATATAATATACTTTTATTTATTTATTTTTTTTTTAAAAATTTTGAATATTTGAAAAATATAAATATGGATTTGTGTTTATAATAATGCATACTTGTTAAGCACAAATATGTCTTTATCTATTTAATATATATACTTATTGCAAATATATATGTATATATTTTTTTTGTATTTGGGTTTGTATTTAAAACATTGATATTACCTAAAATTAAATCATAATATAAAAATGAAGGATGTACTATTTGTTTTATAAGTAATGCCTTTGTAATTTATTAGAAAGCGTATTAATATTTTATTCTTATTTTTCTTTTAATGCCAGAGTCATTATGAAATTAATTGAATTCACAATTTAATAGAGGATAACTTCATATTTCACTTATTGTTTAGTCTTTAGGCCACTTACACATATTATTATTCATTGATATGTTTAGATATACATAAATTTACATAATAGATGTGTAAATTGGATTTAATAGAATTCTCTTTGTTTCTGATATATATTTGATTAGTTAGTCATATCAACCTTGAAGATAAATTATAAGGATAGATCTCATTGCTCTATATGATTTTAAATTTATTTCATGTATAGCTAGTTGGAAGTGCATATAAACAATTTATTTAAATATAACTGGGATAATTTTGTCTTTCTTTATTTAAATCATACAATCTATTATATTAGGCTTTCTCAACAATTGTATTCATTTAGATTACATATATTCCATTACATTTTTCATCCAATGTTTGAAACATTATTTTCTTCTAACATATTGATGTTCCATTACATTTGATTTATGATATGTTTGATTTATAATATGTTTATATGATATATTGTCCATTACATTTGACACCACAAACTGTTGGACCCAGTTAACTGATGATTGGTATAATGGAGTAAAAGTATGTTCCATTACACTTGGACGCCACAACGTGGTCAGCATAATATGTTCGTTTAATTATTCATTACATTTGGTGTCTCAAAGTTAGGGGCTTGGTTAACTAATGATTATTATTGCCAAAGTTCATATGTTTATTTTCATTTGAGATTATATAAAGATACATTCCATTATATTTGGCTTTCCCAATGTTTGGGGCCTTCTTTCTTCAATTTAAATGGAATGCAGCAAGTACATTCCATTACAATATATATATATATATATATATATATATATATATATATATATATGTGTGTGTGTGTGTGTGTGTGTTCACAATTGGTTTCAGAACTTTTAATTTTATAGTCTACAGTACCTGTTCAGATGTATTTCTTTTTTATGTTATTGAAAAATTTATTTAAATCCAAAGATGCTTTTTAAACCAATTCTAAAATCTCAGAACAAATGATTTCAGTGGAATTTCTAGTCTATGTGTACAATTATGTATACTAAATTTTACTTATAATATGACTAATATTAGGCCAATTTTTCACTTTATTTAATTTTTCCATATATATATATTACAATTCTTTACATTATTTGCAATTTCTGTACAAGTATTTTAATAGTTGGAGAAAATGACAAGTTCTTTTTTTTTTAAAAAAATCATATTTACCGGCCACTTTTAAATCTGTCACATAAATATTGTTTTTATTTTATAGTATATGTATATTAATTAAATACTGTCTTTATAATAATTATAAAAAAAAAATAGAAATTCATATAACATTACTATACTATCCCAAAAATAAAATTTTTCTACAAATTTTTCACTAGTACATCTATTAACAAATAGACCTTTTCAAGTAAAATTTAACTACACATACATACACAAAAGAAAATAGCATTCTAATCATTGACTTAAAAAAACCAACTTTCTTTAATATCAAAGGATGTCTTTATAAGATTGATGGCCTATGATTCAAAATATTTCATCATCAAAGATTCTTTTACTCTTCTTTTTAATTCACTTTCTTTTTATAAAAGAAACTTTGATGATGAAATTTTTGAATCTAAGATCATCAATTTCATAAAAACCTTCCGTGATGTTAAATGAAGTTGGTTTTTGAAGTGAATTATAGAAAGGCTATTTTATTTTGCATATATATATATTGAAGCTGTGCATATATATATATATATATATATATATATATATATATATATATATGCTGGCTTCACCATTCACTGTGGACAAGCTAAGACCCTAAGTCCAACCACAGTGAATGTATGTTCTTTTCTTCAAATAAATTATCATCTGCACAAATAATTACTTAAGTTAAAGAGGGAAAGTGTTTAAAAAAAAAAATCAATGAAATAAAATATACAAAATTTAAATTTTTATTTGTAACTATTTTTATTGATTAAATAGAATCCATTAAAGAATGCAATTAATTTTTGAAACATTTTAGTTGAAAGAAAAATAAATAACAGGGAAAATTTGAAACAATAGGCTACTAATAAGTAGTTTAATTAAAAATAGAATTGAAAAAGATATAAATAAAGAATTTCTCTTTTGTTCTGGGTATTATGCTTACTGTAGTCTTGCTGAAGAATAAGTTTTTATTCAGAATTTTTCAAAAAAAATGTTTTGACAAATTTACAGAATTTACAGGAAAAGTTTTGTTGTACTTTCTGCAAGCAATAGCCTTTCTGTCTATTCAGCATATATATCAATAAATTACAAAATGTGCTACTTTGCAAAAATGAGAGAATAATCTTCTTTGCCTTCGCTCTCCTGCCCATTCTTGAGACCGGAGTTGTAGACATGTGATCCAGCCTGAGAACTAAAGTGCCCTGAATTCATGACAAAATTCTTTCAATGGAAATATGAAATAACATCAAGACTCAAAACGGAACTGCCATGCAACATCAATGGTTCCCATTCTTACACCAGCCTTCTAGTTACCGGTAACTATTCCATGATTTAAAATATGTTTTATCTTTCCACAATGTAAATTAAAATATCTACTCTGTTATTCTATTTATATCTATGTATATTTTTGAATTTATATGTTTGCATCTTGTAGAATTATATTTCATCAACTGTTTCCGTTTTTCTTTCTAAAATGTTGTAATGGGTGGTGATTTATTTTGTATAATAAAGATAATTTTTATTAATTTAATTCAAAATGTTCATTTAACTTACTGCCATTATGCACCTGTAATTAAGCATTTATTTTATGTATATATTTTATTTTGGAAGGAGAAAAAGCAAATCACAGAAAGCACAAATCCCATTCTTATAATTATTGCTCAAGATTCTGTTAATAACTATAAAAGATTCGATTATAAAACTTCACCAATTTTTAATTTAGTTTATATATATATATATATCAAAAGGAGGAAAATACTGTTCGATGTTTTTTTTTTAGTCAGTGAAGGGTTACGAATTTAAAATTCTCTTTTAAAGAGAATGAAATAAAATAAATGTTCGCGTTTTTTGTTTTTTTTTTGTAATAAGAGAGTGTACATTTGACAATATGTATATATATTAAAATTTTATAAATACTATTTGGCTCTGTGGGAAGATATGTTAAATTTCAACTAAATCAGTAAAATATCTGCCCATTTCATTTTAGTGATCTAAATTTTATAAAAGGGAAAGTTACTATTATTTTTCTGTGGATTTTTCATGGTGGTTGAGCTTTTAGTAATGTTTTATATATATATTTTTGCAATGGGTTTCTTTTTAAATTTAAAGGTCATTTGACCATATTTATGTTGTATTGAATACTGGGTGATCCATGATGTCTCAGCATGCACTCAATGTTTCTCTCTTACCATGTCTGCTTAGGCTAATATACCTGCATATGGATCTTCATGAAAATAAATAAAAATTCTGGATCTAATGTATGTAAGTGGACATAAGCAAGAAAACTCCGTATCTGAATCCAGTTTACATGGTTAGCAAATGGATTCCCTTTTTCTCTAACCCAGTTTAGAGACGAAGTGCTATTCAGTCTTGTATTAGCCTCTTGGTTGTCTATTATGTCTCAGGACTTAGCTCACATTATGCTTTTGCTTTAGTGCACTATATTGCATATTTTATATTTAATTTGAAATCTGTCTCAAAATATTATTGAAATGTTTCAATCATGGCCAGAAATTTCTGCTGAGGTCACTATTTCATTTTTTTTAGTCATTAGTAGAGGGCTGTGATTTAAATATGTCCCAAAAGTGTTTGGGTGGGTTTAACCATTTATTTATTACCTTGTGCTCTATCCATAGAGTTAATAAATTATGTCTCTCTCTCTTGAATTTTATGTAACCCATCCATTGGCTGGAAATATTTTTAATAAAAAATTATAATATAAAATTTTGTCTGTATCATTACAAAAGAAGGAATTTTTTGTATATATATATGTGTGTGTGTGTGTGTGTGTTTGTGTGTGTGTGTGTGTGTGTGGTTGTAGAGTAATATCCTGCAGCTTAATCAGTGAATTTTGTAGAATCTTGCTAGCATAACTAATAAAGGTTT
The DNA here is from genome assembly GCA_028023455.1 of Epiperipatus broadwayi. Taxonomy (NCBI): domain Eukaryota; kingdom Metazoa; phylum Onychophora; class Udeonychophora; order Euonychophora; family Peripatidae; genus Epiperipatus; species Epiperipatus broadwayi. The sequence continues at coordinate 13,029 of JAQFVV010006337.1, forward strand.
CTTTTGTCTGTCATTCACTATCATTAAAACTTTGTAGTATTGTTTGTTTTTCTTTGTGTGACACTCATATATAAATCTGATCATTATATATATCTACTTGTTAAAACTCATTTTGTGGTCTTATCTCTCTCTGACCATTGGGCATACATTAAGAATAAATTCTAGTGAGATTTTGGAAATAAGTCACTTAGTAGCAATATGGAGAAGTAAGTGATGTTCGAACCCCCTCTACCTGCATCTCTAGGTTATGTTAAAGCAACTCTCATTTTCATATCGTTACAATATATATATATATGTGTGTGTGTGTGTGTGTGTGCGTGTGTTTAGTTGAATTTCACTTGAAAAGGTTTTTTTGTTAATAAATGAAACCATGGTTGTGGGAAAATTTTAGTAGAATTTTGTTTTTTGGCTTGCATTGTAATATTATATGAATTTTTATTTTAAATGTATATTAATAAAATTTTTCTAATCAGGTAAGTAGCAGTTTTTTTAATCAATTTTAGAAGTATTAATTATAACAATTATGATAGTAACCAATTTACAATAATTTACTTATATTAATTGCCCAAAGAGAGATTAATTAGTCTTAAAAAAATCACTTTATACCTAAATTGAGTGTCATAATTATTTTTCTATTGAAGTATATTCAAATATATATTAAACTATATGAAATTCTTGTTTTAGATCGTATGTAATCAAAAAGTGTATCTTCACTAAGATTGATTGCATTATATTTTAGTTTTTTTATCATTACATATATATATAATTTTGACAAAGTTTATATTGTATAATATTTTTTTATAATTTTGATTTGAATAATTGCAGGTATTTTTATCATTTCTCGTTTCTTTTCATCTTTCATCTTACTTTAATATTCACTAATCGATTTTCATTTTAAAATTTGTTTTATGTTGTCAATAAATTTAAATTATATTCACTCTTTATAAATATACAATACATTTGTTTTTTAAAAAAATACTTTTTTCTATCCACTTTTTTATTTGTAAGTTTCTTAAACTTTTTTTCTCTTTCAAATCAATTTTATTTTTTAATTATACTTTTAAATAAAATACATTTTGTTATTACATTAAGATTTTTTTTAACTGTCTTCTGGATTTTATTTATTGCCTAGAGCAAATATAACAATTTTTTTTAGTGTTATTATTATTACTTTTTTAAAAGAAGTAATTTTATTTACAGTTAAAAACTATTTTGCATAGATGATATGAAAAGCAAAGTTAACACATATGTAAAACATAAATAAAATGTATTCCCTTTCAAGTTAATAAATATTATATATATTCACATATTCTTCAACGGCTTTTAAAATCCTTATAAAACATTATTATTTTACATTGAATAAGTGTAATGGAAATCAAAAGGCAGTTTTGTCAAATATCATTTAATCTTGTCTTTATTCACATTTTTTTCTTTCATAAACGGTTTCCAATACCAAAATGAATTCAATACAAATCAGAGCATTATAAATTTAATATATTCTCAAAGAAGATTACTTAACTAACTATTAGGCTGAAGCGCATAAACATGTAATAATTATTTTCAATTTTTAAAAATTATAATTTTTTAACATCCATACGTTTTTTTCCAACTTACAGAATACAAATATCTACCAGTCCAAATATATACGAATAAGGATGTTTATAAAAAGATATATTTGTAGAAATACATGAAAGAAGTCAACACTTAAACAATACCAATAACAACCACTAAACATCACATGATCATCATTTCTTATGCTTGCTCATAACTGTTATTAAAACAAGCAAAACTCTCCACACAGTAGTGCCACACAGTACAAGCCAGAGTAATCAATGGATTCCAGAAGGCTTGTTCATAAAATTCCTTTCTAGTACCTACTCATCCAATATACCCAGACTCGTTTCTGGCTTGTGGCCTTCATCAGTGAGGATCTTTAGATCTGAGAGCACTGCACCTAGATCTTAGGATCTAATGCAACCCTCCAACAGTCACCTTTTATCTCTACTTAACTACAAAACTATGAAAATAAAATTGAAAACACAATAATATATTCAATCTAAGCTCATTAGCTTATATAGTCATATAGGTCTGAATTCAGTTCAATACCTATACATTTGGTGTCTTTGAAAATTCAGTTTTATATATGGTCAAATATATTTATATACACCCTAAAAATTGCCATTTGACTACAAAAGATTTTATTTTCAAAGAAGTTTCATAACACATAATCACAACCTGTTCTAAAATCAGACTAACAATTTAATTTATTCAATTATAACTTTCAAATTGAAGTCCAGCTTTATATTACTTAGATAATAAAGCTAATAATCTCAAGGTAGCTAAATCTTAATGTAAATACAAGAAAGCAGTCAACATGTAAACAATGCCAATATTATAATTACAAATACAGCCATAAAATTTTAATTTTTTTCTAAGTCAGGCTTTAGATAGAGGGTATCTTTGTCAAAACAATACTACAATAAACTTAGCAAACTCATATTGCCTATAAACTATAAATTGTTCAATCCATTTTTAAAACATAGAATGCTATTGTCCTTGCCATTGCATTTAACAACCAATTCTTGTTAAGACAAAAATTATTGGCTTTAATATTAATTAAAAAATTGAAATTAATTATATACCAAGCTTCTTTAATTTTAGTTTTTTGTGATTATTTTCCAGACAAATAAAGCATCAGCATGGCTTAAATAAATAACCAGATTTTTTTATGACCAACAAATATATTCATATTTTATTTAGCTCTATTATGTAAGTGATAATGCTGAGTTAGTCTAGGTTTTAAATTAGTTCAGATCTTCCCATAATATCTAGCATTACAAAATTGGAAATTGAAGGAATAAATGAAATGAGTGTTATCTTCCTTTTTAAACTTGTACTTAGAATTTTTAATTAGTCTATTTAAAAACATTTATTAAAATCTTTAGTCATAATTGAAATTAATTTTGTATGCACATTAGATATGCAGGGCATATCAATCGATAACTTAATATTAGATATTCTATTAAATTTATATCTAAAAATACTTTTTTTTATTTATCAAGTATGATTTTGAAGTATCCAACTCTAATTAAATCATTTTACTACTCTCTATATTTCATTCCATCAGACTCAAACTTGCAAAGTTTTAAATTTCTATTGTTAGAGGATATTTACATTGTTATCAACAATTTCATTTCACTATAAAATGATAGACTTTAAAAGTTTTTATTGAAGCAGAACCTGAGATTAAGATTGCCCTTCACAGCCCACCTCAAATATTCTGCTACCAAGCCAAATTCAAACCCTATTCTTGTGTATATATTCTGCTCACTAACACATTTTTTGTTAATTCATTCCCTTTCTTGATTATCATTAACTAAAATATTTCTTAACAAAGATATATGCATAGATATCTGAATTTAAACAAACACAAAAAAAGAAAAATAATAAATATAGTATTTAAAAGGGGAATACGTATACGCAATAGGTAATGGAGAATTAATTGTAACAAACTTATAATATCAAAATATACCATGTTTTCTGTATTTTTTAAAAAAATTATAAAAGTTATAGTAATTATTTAGTAATTGTGGCTGAAATGTATATAGATAATGTAGAAATAAAACCTACTGAGCAAATATTTACTAGAAAAAGTTCATTATATGTCATTCTATAAAATTTTGTCTTTTAAATTATTTTTGCTATTCAACTATACTTTTCTTTTAAATCCGAGATGGAAGATGCGATTGTAATTAGTCAAAAATAATTAAAGGTAAGAAACTTAATCTTGTTTAATCTTATAAAATAACTTTTTATTAAAATTTTCTCTAAAATCAAAATTAGAAACTAAACTAATTGATTTACTTTTGTCATAAACATTTGTTATCAAATTAATTTCGGCTTGAATACTTATCTAACAATGGCATCTTCCAGTCAATGGGTAAGGCTTATGTAGAAATTCTTTTTAAAATTAGATTAGAGAATGATTAGCAGTGACCAATCAAAAAGGCATTCCACAAATACTGGGGCATAGTATAAAATGGGCTAATTTTGACCAAGGGAAGAACTAAAAAAAGTCAATGAAAGCAGTTTCCAAATAAATCCACGCTCGTTTAATTTCAATGTGTTGTGAGTAAACCTACTTCACCTTTCTCACCATTCGAGATGGCCTTCCATGAAATCTGTGCCCAGGAACCTGATACTCATAAACTGTAACTATATGCTTGTTTATTGAATAATAAACTTACTGCCTGCCTGAATAACTATGCTCATCAAACTAGACCTAGTTCTCTGAGGGAAATCTGAACATCATCAAAAGAACAGCCAAGTTTGTACAGAGATAATAATTTCAAGAACTCCTAGACTCTTAAATTTACCTTGAATAATTTCAATCTCACCTATCTGTTTCTTTAAACACTTTGTAAAGCCTTCCTTGTAAAAATTAATATTAATTATGAATTAATCAATTTGTAAATTCTTACCTTGTTAGTCAAATATACTTTGTTCTCTCTATATAACTTAGCAGTAATCTCTCCTACATTAAACCTCTCCTGAACAATTATTATTTAATTTCATGTCTATGTGGCAATATTTTATTTTCATTATTATATTTTATATTTTCATGTACTAAATTATATGTTGATATTTTTCCCGAGATTCACAAGTCTCTCTGCTATCTCTTTTAAAACCCCTTCCTTACTTTTGATAGGGTGATTAATCTGGTTTTTAATAATAATAAAAAAATTGTTATTCTTATTATAGTGGACACCCATGAGTCTGAGAAAGTAAAATAAAAATCAGATAATTATTGTACAATGCTATTTTCGAAAAACTAAGCAAAAATCTGTTTTCTTAGAAATGTTTTTTTTTTTTTTATTAATTAAATAATAGTGCCAACTTCTAAAAACTTTAAATATATTTATATGAATTAAATCAATATTTTCTTGCAATCACTAACCACCACCTGTTTGATATATATCTAATAATATGTAAGATATTTATGAAACCACTTAAAACCAAAGATTTGTATTAGTTATATGTTGGAGGGAAGCTTTATGTGTACTTTAAAGTAATAAAAGAAGAGGAATCCTCTAGTTCTATGAGCTATTATATTAGCATTAATTTTATTTTTCTCATATCCACATAGTAAATCAAATCATACCAGTACATTGGGTTTTTATCAATAAAGATAGGTAATAATTCTTAGTTTTTAAGTTTGTATAAGTATATTAATTCAAGCGTTACATGTATACTGGTCTTTAGTTATATATATATGTGCTTCATTTCCTGGGCGTCTCTGAAAACCTGAGTCACATCCATTTTTACTTCCAATTCCAAGGACAAGGTTTGTAAACCCCTTGGGATTTCTTCAGCACTAGATATTATTGCATAGGGTTTGCTCTGGCAAATGTCCAGCCAATGGTAATTCAATAAAATGCATTCTTCATTGTCTGTGAGCCAACCCTGCCAATATTTGCAGAGAGTCACCTTCTTTAGCCATAAATTGGAGCACCTTCTTGGATCTTAGAATGGATCTCTTCATTGCCATCATACACATACCACTCTCCCATATTTCATTCTCACTAAAGCCTATCAATATTCCTAAATTGTACTGTTATGATTATGCTAAATGGATTGTCATTTTTATATTTTCATTCATACTTTCATATGCACTATTTCTGCCACAAATATTGTTTCCTAAATTAGCTTTCTACATATGTTCTTATTTTGCAAATATGAATACTATTTTATGAATTAAATATAATTACCGTTGCCATCAAACTCAATAATTTTATGTATTGGTTCAAGTGCTGTGATATTAATAGTGGATTTAAAGAACTCTAAATAACTGTAATCCAGCGCTATTAAAAATCTTACATATACCATGTAATCTGTTAATTATTGACATATAAATAGCCACATTAGAACAAAGTGATAAATTATATGTTATTGCAACATAACTTGAATAAGTATGCTCGTTTTATAGTATTGAAAGAGGAGTTAATGTCATCTAAGGGAGATAAATAGCCATTTTTATTTGTATTTTGACACAAATAACATAATCAATCATATATATATCAAGTTAACTTAATAAATCTTATATACATTTCTAAATATCAAAGTCATTGTTTCATTTATTAAATGGTAATAATATTTGATGTTATATAAAAGGTTTAATTTACTAGGTGATTGAATCTCACTAACAATAGTATTCTATACATGAATAAATTCAAATTAGAGTCATTTTGGGTCACTGCTTTGCAAAGCAGTCAGTGAGAAATAAAAATTAGATCCATATCATCAGAATTGTTGCTCATAAGTTGGTAGATCTGGAAAATAGGCAAATAGGGCAGAATTCATAAGTGTTCCTGACTTATGTATCTTGCGCATGATTGGACTCAAGGTACCTTTTTTTTGATGCTAGATCTTGTTACATGAACAGACAAAACTGACTGGTACAGGGTTTTTTTCCCAGGTTTGGATGCCCAGTCATGGGGCTATTAATTATTTTCACACTCTGCAGAACCTGAATAATAGATTTTAGTATATATAATGTGTGTTTCTCCAAATAATAAAAATATGTGTAAATTTTTTTTTCTTGGTTTGTACATCCAGTTCAGATGATTTTTTTAATATTATACTCACTCTGTACAAGTCATTATATACCTATGTAAAAAAAAATTTTTCCCAATAATGTCGAGCATTTATGTAATTTTTTCCTTATAAATAATATTCAGTATATGTGTGGTTTTTTTTTTCTTCCATAAATAATGTTTTAAATATAAATGTATTACTTCTGTGGGTTCATGAAAGAAAAGTAGTGGCAGCTTTTAAATACTTTCACACCCATATTATGCAAAAAAAAAAGATATGTGCTCCAAATAGTAATGACATTTTTAATTATTTTATTATATTATACATCTGAACTGCTGTACAACCGTCATAAATAAAAATATGTATTTTACCAAAATGTACAATCAATTAAAAGCAGATCATCTAGTAAAAAAGTGTTGTAACAATCTACCCCTTTTGACTAGTGCCTGGTAGTAATACCATTATAAATTTTATCAACAGGTGGTAGATGGAATAAAATAAAAAGATGTTAGAAACAATGATTCAAAGAGTTAATGAGTTATATAGAGAGCTGTATTTAATAAATCACACAGTATATACATAATTATGTAATGCAAGTTCTGATAATTTTATTATGAATTAATGAAATTTCAAGTATGTTTCAGGTGCAAAGGAGCAACCAAACCAAAAGACCAAGCAAAAAGACTGAAGAAGAAACAAGAGAAGGTTAGGTAGTAATAATATGATATTTGAACATATATATATATATATATATATATATATATATATATATAGTAAATGTTAGATCTAGAATTAATGCATAAGTCAGGCATGGTAGAACACAAATGTAATAAATCAGGTATAGATTGGGTACAGGTATGGGGGAGCAGATAAGAGAAAGACTGTTGAGAATGGGGGGAAAAGATGTGTCAATCCATAGAAGAAAAAGTAACATATTCAGTCATCATTTTCTTCTGCGTAACAGAATAATAGTCACACTACGTAACACTGAAGGATCTTCAAATATGACAAACTTGATACAGATACAAAAGTTTCTTGGAGAATTGGGTGAAGGGCCAGAAAGTTTAGCAGTATTTTGGGGGAAAACCAGCATGTAATGATGAACAAGTGATGATTGCTTTTTACTACCTACAGAAGACTGCCAAAGACTGGTGGTGGTCAATTAAAGCAAAAGCAAAAACATTTAAAGAGTACAAAGAAGCAATCCTGAGGCAAGCAGAAATTCTACAGGCAATAAGAACTGAACCATATGAGGAAAATAAAAATGAGACATACATCCAGTTTTTGTATGGCAAGTGGCCCACATGAAAACTCTAACAGCACTCAGATATTCTGATACCCAAATTATTATGATAATTCAACTCAATCTCCCCATTTGGTTGCAAGAAATAATATTGATTAGCTGCATCAGTGACACTGAAGAAATGGCCAAATTCCTCATATCTGTGGAACATGGCTGCCATCATACCAGAAAAACAATGATGAAACCAGCCAACAAAGCAAGGAACATAGTGCATGCAAAAAATAACCAGAGCAGATGGAATGCAGCCCATAAAGTGCAGCCTGGACAAAATCAAATAGATCATGATTACAATAAATGATTATATAAACCAGAAGATACCAGTGATAACATGACTGCCAGTGTATCACCAATCATAAAGGTCAGCATAGGAGACCAGTTGATGCATGCCCTACTGGACTCTGGTAGCCATGTCTCAATCATTGCCAAATCGTGGATGCAAAAATTCCAGGAACAGGGAGGGATGTATGAGCAATTACCAACTCTTCCAGTACATATGATTTTAGTTAATGGAAAAAAAATGATGTGAGAATTATCAGGTCTGGATGGAGATAAAATTTGCCCACAAACTGATTGGTCACATCTTTTTAGTTATCCCTGGGTTAATATATGACATAGTGTTGGGGTCTGACTTTTTAACTCAGCATAATGGAGTTATAGATTTATAGATTATCCCAGAAAAATATTCCAAATCCATGATGAACAAGTTGCATTTGAAACTTTAGGAATTCCAATTGCAGGGACTAGCAATTGCTTCATTCAACCAGTGAATCTGGAGACCATCACCACAAAGATTCAGGAGGCTGGACTAACAAAAGCAACAGAAAAATTGCATGTCAAGACAATTTCAAAAGACTGCATGCAAGTGTTTTCCAGCACCCCTGGCAAAATCCATTGATACACCCACAGAATAAAAGTCTGCGAGGAGTCATACAAACAATCAAAGACATACCCAGTCCCATTTCAATATAGGGAAAAAGTAAAAAAAACAGATCTATCAGATGCTGGATTGAGACATCATTGAATGATGCCCATCTCCCTATAATAATCCATTGGTCATTGTAAAGAAGAAAAATGAGAGTCTGCACCTATGCCTTGATACCTGTCACTTAAATATCATGACAATCCCTGAACAAGATGTGCCACCTCCAATCCAAGATGTATTTGTGCAACTAGCAGGAAAATGCTACTTCTCCACCTTAGACCTTGTCACCAGCTATTGGTAAATGGCCATGGACCCTGTAATCGAAAGCATACTGCTTTCCGACACCAGGGACACACCCATATATTCAAGAAAGTCCCATTTAGGTTAATAAATAGTGGGGCAATGGATGACATTGTAAAACCATCCCCAAGCTTTGACAAACACAGAAAATATCTGGCCATGTTTTTCCAAGAATGCATTAGGAAAACATCACTATTAATATAGAAAAAAGCCAGTTTGCTGTGTGTTAAATATTCTTCTTGGGCCACTTCATCAGCCAGCAAGGGATTAAGGTATACCCTGAAAAGGAGAGGACATTGAGAGGTTTTCCATGCTGACTACCCAGAAACAAGTCAGGTCCTTCCTTGGTCTCTGTAACTTCTATCACCGGTTCTATTCCAACTTTGCCCAGGAGACAAACCACTTAACTGACCTATTACACAAGGACAAAAAGTGGCAATGGACAGACAACCATGAAAAGAAAATGAAAAACATAAAACATAAATTTCTTCAGACTGTGATGCCCCATCATCTGGATTTCAATCATCCATTCTATGTCCAAACTGATAGCAGTAAAAGGGGTTTGCGAGCAATATTAATTCAAATTGGACCAGCTGGTAAACACCAGGTGCTGTATTTTAGCATTCGAACCTTGAGAGGTTTAAAAATTAATTACACCACCATGGAGCAAGAAACCCTCACGATTGTCTGGGCATGCCAAAAATTTAAACAATTTCTTCTCAGATCTGAGTTTATCATTGTTATAGATCACTGCTGCCTTGAGTTCATAAACAAAAGCTTCTTGAACAATGATAGGCTAAATTGATGGAGTCTTACCTCACAGAAATTCCAGTACAATGTTATTTACTGTCCTGGCCTGGAGAACATTATAGATGATATTTTGAGCCAGCATTCCATATCCATAACCCCCCCCAGAACTGCAAGGCTGTCGATCATCCAGTAGAAGTCATGATGACCATAAAAGAAACAGCCATTGAATCAGAACTGAAAAACTTCCACTATTTGCAGGACTTAGAGCCACAATATAAATCAATTATCCACTGGATCCAAGAACCAAAGATTCGATCTGAAAACAAATCTAAATAGCATGCCCAATACAGATTGAAAGATGGGATACTGCAAGTAAGAATTAAGTGCAAACAAGATCCATGGAGGATATTAGTGCCTTGTTGATTTAAGGCCTGAATAATATCTCAAGTACATAAAACTATAGGGCATTATGGACCTCAAAACACAGAAGAAGACATGAGGCATCAATTCTAATGGCCTGGCATGTATGCACAGATCGTAACTATTTTAAGGAAATGCACCACTTGTACCTAATGCAAACCTCCAAATTGATCCTATGCCCATAAAATTCAGCCTATTTTAGCTATGGGTTCTAATAAATTATTAGCCATCAACCATTACAGTTCATTACCAATGTTCAGAAAATTCCAGTACCTGTTGAATATTTTCCAAGTATGTCCAGGCTCATCCAGTATGGACAGCCAATTCTAAAGGGGTGATCTAAGCCCTTCAAAACTGACAGTATCCTGAAGTTGGAAAACCTGAGGTCATATTATCCAACCATGGGTTAGCCTTTACTTCCAAAAAATTGAAATAGTGAATAACAAAACAGGGCATAAGTCGTCAACTTACATCTATCTGGAACCCACAATCCAACCTGTGTGAATGAGTCATGCATGAGATTAACAGATTGTTTTGCACTTGTCTTGCAAACCAACCATAAAGAATGGGTAAATAATACTGAGGGGATCATCAAGTGTTTTAACAATACTGTTAATGAATCAACAGGATTTGTCCCTCACCATCTTCACTATGGCAAGCCTTGCTCACAGCTATTTAAACCTCTTTACATAAGAATGAATCTCGCATCAATCCAAGTCAAGACCAAAAGAAAGCCTGGGTATGCTTGGCTCATATGGATGAACAATATATATGGAAGGGGACACCCACACCACCATGGTTTCCAAGAAGGAGGTAAGATATGGGTCCAGACTCCAAGTACTAGCAATACTACAAAAAGGGAATTTTGACAATTTTTTTTCTTATACCAGGGACCATTCCAGATCTAAGGAAAATATGGGGAATATGTTTTCCTTCTACAAGGAGAGAATGGTATTAAGGGGACATTTAATGCAAGGCATGTAAAGCCATTTGAATCTCCTGATTGGGGAAAATAGTAAGACAGGACAAGTCACAGACGGATAGATAAGGAATTCGAACCACACTTGGAAAGAATGATATATGAATATAGTTTACTTTAATAGTTTTTGCCTTCAGGGATAAAAATTTTAGCATATAGCAGCAAGAAAAAAAGAGGGGGTCAACATTAGTCTGATTATTTGTTTTTATGAATAAATCACATACTCCTTTCAAATCAGGTTGTTCTTTTGTCACCGGAACATCAAGTAAGATATTTTTTTGTTTATCAATTGTAAGTCTGGGGAAATGAAGCAGAATCTGAGATTCAGATTGTGCTTCACAGCCCACCTCAAATCTTCTGCTACCAAGCCAAATTCAAACCCTATTCTTGCATATATATTCTGCTCACTAACACATTTTTTTTGTTTCTTCATTCCCTTTTTTGATTATCATTAACTAAAATATTTCTTAACAAAGATATATGCGTAGATATCTGAATTTAAACACACACAAAAAAAGAAAAATAATAAATATAGTATTTAAAAGGGGAATATGTATACGCAATAGGTAACAGAGGATTAATTGTAACAAACTTATAATATCAAAATATATCATGTTTTCTGTATTTTTTTTTAAATTATAAAAGTTATAGTAATTATTTAGTAATTGCAGCTCAGATGTATATAGTTATTGTAGAAACAAACCTACTGAGCAAATTATTTACTAGAAAAAGTTTGTTATATGTCATTCTATAAAATGTTGTCTTTTAAATTATTTTTGCTATTAAACTATACTTTTCTTTTAAAATCCAAGATGGAAGATGTGATTGTAATTAGTCAAAAATAATTCAAGGTGAAAAACTTAATCATGGTTCATCTTCTAAAATAACTTTAATTAAAATTTTCTCTAAAATCAAAATTAGAAACTAAACTAAGTGATTTACTTTTGTCATAAACATTTGTTATCAAATTAATTTTGTTTTGAATACTTATCAAACAATGGCAACTTCCAGTACAATGCGTAAAGCTTATGTAGAAATTCTTTTAAAAATTAGATTAGAGAATGATTAGCAGTGACCAATCAAGAAAGCATTCCACAAATACCGGGGCATAGTACAAAATGGTCTAATTTTGACCAAGAGAAGAACTAAAAAAAGTCAATGAAAGCAGTTTCCAAATAAATCCACATTCATTTAATTTCAATGTGTTGTGAGTAAACCCACTTCACCTTTCTCACCATTCAAGATGGCCTTCCCTGACATCTGTGCCCAAAATCCCAATACTCATAAACTGTAATTATATGCCTGTTTATTTAATAATGAACTTACTGCCTGCCTAAATGACTATGCTCATCAAACTAGATCTAGTTTTAAATTTCTATTGTTAGAGAATATTTACATTGTTATCCAAAATTCCATTTCACTATAAAATGATAGACTTTAAAAGCTTTTATTTAGAATTATAAAACTTTGCAAGTTTATTCTGATAAAAAGTATTTAGAAACCTATAAAAATGATTTAATTAATCAGTTACCCCAAAATCCTGCATGATAAACAAATAAAATGTATTTATAGATTTAAATTAGGTAGAACATCTGATATTTAGCCATGGATTCCACATGTCCTTATTCCTAATGTGCATACAAAAATCATTTCAATTATGACTAAAAGTTTTAACATTGGTTTTTAGATGCCTTCATCTATAAAGAGACTAATTAAGAATTCTAATGAAAATATATTAAAAGAAAGATAAACTCAATTAGTCTATGCCTTTAATTGCTAATTTTGTAATACTAGATATTATGGAAAGACCTGAACTAATTTAAAATCTAAAACAATTCCACATATTCATTTGCTCAGTGTTTGTTGATTGTGAGAAGAAAATATGGTTATTTATTTAAATATGCTTATGCTAAAATTATTTATCTGGAAAATAATCATAAAAAAATGTAAAACCAAAAAAGCTTGACATATGATTAATTCCAAATATACCATTAATATTAATGCTAGTAGCATTCCTCTTAGCAAAAATTGGCTGCTAATACAATAGCATAATAGCCAATGGTATTTTTCTTTTTGATAATGGATTGATCAATATATAATTTATATGTATGCAGGGGTGTTCTTACATTGTTAATGATACTTTGTACCAAAAGCCTGTTTAGCAAAAAAAAATATTTTATTGTCATGATTGTATCATCTACACACTGTTGTGCATGTGATTATGAGCATAAAAATGCCCTAATCAATGAAACTATTCATCTTATCAAGAAGGTCAGCATGAGAAGTTGGAATATTAGAAAAAATAAATAAATGGAAATCATAAATCTATGGATGTTATTTTTTTAGGCACATTCTATTTCTATATAAATTAAAAAATTATATTAAAAGAATTATGGTATATATTTTTATTCAGCTATATTACACCAATTATCATTAATAGTAAAAATTATAAAAAGTAATAACAATAATAAATTGTTTCTTTTGTAAATTAGCTAATTTTTTATTTGTATTATATTTATTATTTTTATATTTAAAATTTTTATATTTAAAATTTTTAATTATTGTCATTAAAAATAAAATTGATCCCAGAGAATGTTCACATATTGTTTATATAATTAATTGTCAGAAACCAAATTGCTATTATGTATATTTCAATGAATCTAAAGCATAACAGCATATCAGATCTCAATCAGCCAACACAGCAACAATCAAAATCCTTAAATGAACAATATCTACATTAAAAGTGAAAACACCAAGCAAATGAAACCAATCATAGATTAATAAGTAGAAATTAAAATAGCAATTACTGACTCAAAAGTAACTCATAATGAATAACAATTATCAGTAATATATCTGTTACATAATGTAATATATCATAAATACTTGATATGCCCAAATTCAATAAACATTAAAATTTTGCCTTTCTGTGGTCTGTGACAATTGCGGTTTTACCAATTAAATAAAAAAAAACTACATAATAAAGTTCATAAATAATCTTATCTATTTATATTTCTTGTGATTAGATTTAACTTAATTAGGTACCTTGCATCGTTTATTTTATTAGCAAGTCGATTGTTTAGCACCTATTAATAGCAAATACACATAAGATTGTAATAAAATGCATAATATATATATATATATATATATATATATATATATATATATATATATATATATATATATATATATATATATATATATAACTAAGATTTCATATGTCTTCAGTAAAGAAATGGAAACTTGAATTTCACACTTTTATCTGCAGAATTATTCTTGAGCCTTTTATAATTTTCTTTGCTTTAAAACTAATACCATAAACACTTTAATGATTATTACTACTTTTTCTTCTCTGTAAATATCAAGATTATCTTATTTCTTCCTGCCTGTGGGTACATCAGTTTATCATAGCAACTTGTCAACAACCGTTTTCAAGATCAGATATAGCATTAAAAAATTTCTTTTAAATAATCATCATTATATTTTACAATTTACCATAAGTATTTGAAGTAATTATCTTGAATATATCTTAATAAAATCAAAGATCTTGGATGCTACAAAAATACAGTGATTAATTTAATATTACCAATTATAGAGGAATTGTTAACATCACTTAAACTAATTATGATTTTTTTAAAAAATAGAAGAAAATGCAAACATTGAAGATTGACACTAGTTTTAAAGCACTATTGTTGTATACAGTTATATAATTCTGGGTTGCAATTGACTTATTCTGTAAATAATATATTTTGTACTTATACTTTTATAACATTAATACAATAATGAATTACCAATCTTGAATTAAAGTGAACTTAAAAATAATATTGGCAAATAATGTTATTTTTATTTAAGAGCTGCAACAATTCCACTACAATTAAGTAAAAGTCATATCCAGTTTTCATATAAATTTAGGTAATTTATAACTTTCCATATTAATAATTTACGTAAAAGTAATTTCCACTAACTCGAACATAACTAGTCTATTCATTCATTATGAATAGAACTTAGACTTACGAGAGTCAGTATTACTAATTTAAACATAATTAATTTTAATTATTTTCTTTGCATTCAATATGTTAAGTAGAAGTCAGTAGCAGATATGCTTAATTTAAGGCAGCATTCCATTTTAATAAAGATGTTCATATAAGTTTACAAAAAGAATTATTTTAGCAATTAAAATTTATAGAAATTTTAATATAGTCCACAAATAATTTTATCCTAGTATGAAAAATTCCAAAATTTATTTCTATGTTAACTTCAAAATTATGATGCCAACATTTATTAATTATTTTATGGTTTTTATAATTAGTATAATTATAATGTAATTTAGGGAAATTAATGCTTACAAATTTCTTGAAAAGCTTCTAGTGGTATTTAATCTTGGTAGCCATTTTTGCTTGCTGCAACCTTGATCTTATTAGTGAATTTAAGCTTTTAAACTATCACTTTATGGTTCTAATGCTTTTTTTGGATGATGGTAGTTGAGTTCTCACTTCATATTTTATGAAGAAACTGCAATAAATACTTTATACATTTTTATAGAAAATAAGTTTAAAGAAATTTATACATTTTAAATGATAGATAGTTTCTCTTAACAGTCAGAATTGATCTCCTTGTTGACTTGAATTAATCCCACACAAAGTTTTTTGCAGACTAATTTATAAAAATTTTAATTAAGGGCTGATTGAAAATCAATAGGTCAATCAGATTCTTTAATAGTCATTGGAGATATTTGCCCAAAATGGAAAATCTTCATCTTTTGACTTAGAACACAATTAATTGAAATCTTTATTAATAACCTAGAATGCAGTACAAAATATTTAATCACTAATCATATTGTTTGGCTTAAAATAATTCTAGTTTTAAGTTTGTTTTTAACTATTGCTTAACAGTAAAATATTAAAGTAATTATGTTTTATTAAGACAATATTAAATTATTACACTATATTAATATCTTAATTGTAAATGTTACACTACTTTATCTGTCAAGTCACTACACACAACATGGCAGAGAAATGAAATATTAGTTAAACAGTCTCATTTTTTATTGACTTAGATAGATTATTAAGTTTCCCTATCTTCATCCAATAAGTTAATATACATCAGAACACACCACTGAGTGAAATAACTGATTTTAACAATTAATACTACAGCTTGAGGAAATTTTAAAATTTTAATTCACTCATTGTTAAGACAGAACTTTATTAAGATCAAGTCTGACAATTAGGTTATAATATTTATTTAATCAATTGAATTATACATAACATATATGACATTATATATGACATTATGGTCATATAAGTTTATTGGAAAATGACTATATATATATATATATATATATATATATAATTTTAATGGTAACAAACTGTTATAAACAATCCTTAAATCCGCAGAAGTACTTTTGGTTAATTTCATAAACCTGCCTTAACCGCATTTTTTTTATTATTTGAATTTAATGGCGGTCGAGGCAGGTTTAAGAAATTAACCAAAAGTACTTCTGCAGAGGATTTAAGGATTGTTTATAACAGTTTGTTACTGTTAAAATTATTATTTATATTATAATTACAATTTTGTTTTAATTAACAGACATTATATATATATATATATATATATATATATATGTCTGTTAATTAAAACAAAATTGTATATATATATATATATATATATCATGGCCATCTGAATGGGCACAAGGGTTTAAGATACTTTGTATCTTAAATAAATAGTTATATTATACTAAAAAAAATGAAATAGCCTTAGAATTTTAAAATTTTTGCTGGAGATTATTTAAGGCTTAAATATGGATTGCTTATGCAGTTTATTGACCACTTGATAAGTATTTATTAGTATTATTGTGGTTAATGAGGTATTTAATGTAAGGAAGGAGGTTGTTTATTAATGGAATTGATACATCTTGTTGGAAAGATGCAAAGTTATCCTGTGTTAGTATAATATTATTTGAATGGTTTCAAAATCCTTTATTCATTAATTCTTATCCTTTTGTCAACAGTTAATAGCAGAGTCAATTATATTTAGTTAAGATAGTTCAATATTTAGTTTGCAGTGCATGTGTATGCATGTATGACTCTGCATTATGTTTCATTTCATTTTCATCTTTAATAACAGCAAACAATAGTAACAATAAAAAACATTTAAACAATAGTAACAATAAAAAACATTTAAATTACAGTAGTTAACTTAAATAATTAACAAATATATATTTCTTTCCAATATTAATAGATAGTTAAATCAATGGATTATTTTATAAATTGAATAAATTATTAATCATTTTTATTTGATAGTTAAGTAATATTCATTTTTCTTTCAAGTTTGTAAAAGCTATTTATTTTATTATTTGTATTTTTTTTTTCTTGTCTTCATTTAGTTTTAAAAATCAAAATGATTTTTTTTTTAAAGATTTGTTTTTGCATATGTAATTAGTTAGTTAGCAAGATGCATGAGAGTAACCTTTGGAGAAAGGCAAATGAACTTTGCTAAAGAGAGATCTTTTAACAAAGATTTCCAGAGTAATTTTTGCTCTTTGTAATGTAATTGTAGACAGTAAATAGTGGTTCATGTATTGTAAAAATTAAAGCCAGTTACTGAAGTCAAATTGACTTTGAAAAGACTTTAGAGTAAAACTTCCAAAGGAGCTTAAGAACTTTATTATGGAAAAAATTAATTAAAAAAATGCAATTCTAAGGTTTTAAAAAAAAGGTGCGTCAGTTTATTTAACTCTCTTCAATTTAAACATTTCTGAATTAATCCCTTTATAACTATTACTCTTTTAAAAATGTATGTTAATAACGTCCAGTCTATATTATTTAATTTAATTGCCATTTTAAATAAGAATGGTTTACATAAATATTATTGTTGTATCATTAAGCAATGTATTTTTTTGATATATATGGAAAACACATGCAGAACTGTTCTATAGAATGTATTTTAATTTCTCACTATTTTTTGTGTGGTGTTCTTTGTGAAGATTATACATAGCCTTAAGGATATGTCTATTTTGATAGATCATACTATGTTTAAGTTCATCATAAGGAGATAACAGTTTTCATTTATTTGATATTTCTGGAGCTAATATGTATTTTTAAATTAATGAAATAAAATGTAAGCTACTTCTGTTTAAATTGAATAGAAGAACATAAATGCGGATAATTTTTGTTCTCTTCAATAAGGACGGAATATAAAATAAAGCATTATTAATTATGGAATTACTAAGGACAATTTAAAGTATTATTAAATGCTATTCAGAAAAATACTAAGGATAATCGTGTATTTAATCCAGAACTGCATGGAGAATGTCATATTTTCAGTATAATAAAGGAGAAATTCACTGCTTGTGTATGATTTGGTACCTCGAATGGATATGCTATGAACACTGAAAGGTTCTGGGCATATTTAAGTTATGCTTATATTTTTTTAAGTTATACTGCAGAAGTGCATATTAGTTTAAATTCAGTTTGGAATGTGCCCCATATTGTTTCGTAAAACCTGGAACCGAGCTTTGCAAGTGAACTTTTATTTTAAATTACAAAACTAATAATCTTTGTTTCTTTATTTTTTTTTATTGCTTGTCATAATTAATATATATGATAGGTAGATAGGCTTATTTATTATTATGTTCATTTATAATCTGTGTTATTTTGATTTTTGAGACCGTCTCTGAAGCGTATCTAAATGAGGAGTACCTGGTAAAAATTGATTGTGTTCAAACAGGTTTTTATTATTCTTTTACGAAGGTAAAAAAAAGAAATATATTTTTTTTTATATTATTAGAGAAGTTTACATTTATTTTGTATACTTTATTATCTCAAAGTGAAAATTTTGCTCTTTGTTTAAATCAACGAACTTATAATAGAAATAGTTTGTTAGATATAAAAAAAGTTTGTTCGTTAAATTTTAAAAAGTAACCTAAAGTTTATTAAATTAAAAGTTATGCCTTAATGCAATATTTAATTATCGTATTACCTGCTTAGTGTGTAATTTAGAGTTAATATTATATATACTTTTTATTTGCGGGTGTGTGTTTGTTTTGCACAATTATAATATTTGTTTGATAAAGTATAGTTTATGAATAAATTTATACATAAATTTCATACACTGTCATATTCTACTGAGTTGAATGGATTGGTATATTATCTGTATGTATTTATCTGCCAGCGTGTATTTATAATGTTCGATATTTAGAGAAGCTATGAGAATAGAAAGAAATCTTTGCATTATAATGTCTGTAGGAATAAAAGATCTTGCTTATTTAGTATATGTTAATAATTTTTCATGAGTAGAGCCTAGTTTATTTTATATGCGTATGATTAATGATATCTTTTTGAAGTGATGTTCTTAGGACCCTGGTGAAGAGGAATTTAATCCCCACCAATAATGTATTTAGAAGTAGATGAGTTATTGTTGAAATATGATTAAATGATGTTTAGGAAGTTATGTGACGTTTTTCTTAGATTCTTGGTAATGAGGAATTGTAAAAGTGTTCAGTAAGAGTTATTTGCTCCTCATGTAGATTCCCCTTGTAACGTATAGTATATATAATCATAAAAATATAGCTTTGTGTTAATTAATATGTGGCTAGGTAAATTGTTAGATTAACTCTTGATGTAGTATTAGTGTCATATTTTTATTAATGAATTACGACATTGTTCAAAATAAAATAATTGTATAATATTTTTTTAATGAATGGAGAGTTTATAGAAAAGATTGTTTTACATTATTGCTTCTTGAACGTGAACACACACGCGTAATATTATCGCGTATATAAAGTATAGAATTATTGAAATTAAAATGAAAAATAAATGCCTTTGAAATATACTACATTCATTTAATAGAAGTATAAAGTATTAAGATTAAAAGCGGGAAATAAATATTTTAAAATACAGTGTATTTATTTAAATAATGTTACAATCATCAAATCATCAGAATAAACATGATTTTGTGCTATAAATGAAAGGTATACGTAATTGAAAGTGATTATTAGTCAATTAGAGAAAGTTGCTTTGCTGAAAGCCAAATATAAGTAATTTGATTTATTTGGTTAATCAAGAGTAATATCCTCTCAAAAGTATTTTTTGTGCTAATAATATAGCATGTTATTTATTTATTGTCATATAGATGAAACATGTAGGCAACGCCTGTGTTCGATGTCAGGATATTTAAACTTTGTTATTAATTTGCTTTGATAGTAGGGATAATCCCAAACTGGTGCTAAAAATAAAAAAATTTATTTGATAATCTAAATATATGTAAAACAAATAGTCCATTTGTAAATATTATGTTAAACCAAGTTTATTTGTTATAATAAATGATTTGTTTAGTTATTTAAAATCTTAAGAACTGTGTCTTGAGTTATTCTTGTGTACATTCGTATTTCCATTTCCACAACTCCACATTTCATAAATCTATTATAAAACAGATATATTATTTTAGAGTCATAATATTAAATTTGCTAGGGTCTGACAATATTGTATTTCTTAATCCAAACATTATAAAGAGTATTTGCCACTTGATAAACGTATTAGAAAGGTTGCCAGGTCAGTATATTTGTGAGATGATGATATGAGATTAAAATACCATATCTCTGTCATTGTCTTATTATTGAAACACAGTAAAATATTTAGTCAATTTGTTTCATTATATTTTATCATACTTTATAATTATAAATTATGGGCCAATGTAGTTTATTTAATTCAACTGTGTTTGTTAAATTCCCTGAGATCTTATTGTTTATTTCTTGATTGGCATTAAAGTAGATGTTTAGATTATAATATGCCAAGTCATAGAATTGTTAAGAGTATAATTATAGCAAGCTCATATATGTTATACTTGGATGAAGGAAGAAATTAAGTTTAAAGTATATTTTTAATAGACTGTACTAAGTAAACATTATGATTCTTTATCATACAATTAATTAACAAAGGAATTTACATTATATTGAATATTTTATAATATTTCTTCTTTTATTCATTTATTATCATATATCTTATGAACTGCCTATAGCCTCCCACTGAGCTGAGCTAAACATAAACTCAAATATAGTCTCAGTAATAATTTTATTATATCTTTTGTTATATTGTTCTATTCATTAATAGAACTGGCGCCTGGGCATTTCGTTCATATAATCTATATGAGCATTGTTGGGAGAGTAGATTTTAATATATATATATATATGCTTGGCCAGGATCACATATAGCAAATCCTTTCTCAGAAATAGTGACACAAACATGTTCATAAGGATTTGTGAGAGAAGGACATAGTCATTGTAACCAGAAACAATGTTACTATTTTGAATAATAACTGATAGTTTGCAAAAAGTCTGAGGTACTGTGAAAATTTTAAGCTTCCTTTGAAATTATACAAAATTTATTAGAAAATCTAAAGAGTACTTACAAGATACCAATATGTCTATAAAATTTGTTATTCATAGTGCTCAAGATGTTATATAAATCAATCAAATAAATGTATTAGTGTCCGAATTAGTAAGCATAAAATAACCTTCAATCAAAAGTTGACTGCATCACCTGACTATTATGATACTAAAATACTAGCTAATTGAAAAAGTATGATTTAAGACCTATGAAAGAAGTCTGTTGAAATATTTAAAAAACCTACACTTTATTAAGCACACAATGTTTTTTAGCATTTTGGAGACCACTTATTCTAGCTCTTTCTTTTAAAAACAACTTGGAATCAATTAAATGCAAAACTGAAGAAAGTAAAAAATATTTGTTAATCCATTTATTCTTAATCACCAACTATCTATCAAATGCACAAAAAAAAAGATTGTTTTTTCACTTCATAGCTCAATATCTTACTATTGAAGGCATAACAGTTCTACATAATGACATTACCATGACAAAGATGAATGTTATTTTATAGAAACCAAACTTAAAACAAAACAATATGATATAACCAAAATAAAACTTTAAATTCCTCATATAACCATGAAAATATTATATATATAATGCCACAACTTAAATCTAATAATTAGTTTATAATTTATTGCACATACATATAAATATATATAGTGTTCATTAAAAATAATAATTTTATTAAGAAAAACAGATAAACTAAGAATCAAATATTAGATGACCTCAAAATATCTTATTAATTAGAAAGCCAATAGATTTACTATATCACTATATACATGTAATTTAAGAAAGAGAATAAGCTGTACTGCTTAAATGAGTAATTGTGGATATATCAATTCAAATTAAACATATATTTTATAATATAGCACAGAATACCTTCACCAAATTTCAGATTTTATCAAAGCTATCAACTTAATAATTTATTTTAACACTGAGAATAAAACTTTGATTCAGTCGGGTTTAAACTTAAAAAATATAAAATTCTTAAACAATATCTGTGAAATTTATGAACTATGGTGCTCCTATCAACAGATCTCTAAACAATTTCTGAAGATTAAAACTATTTTCTATTTTTTCAGATGTTAATAACCTATCTGACTATATAACATATTTTCAGTTATATTATTTCACCTATTATATTCGAAAAGTTCTTTTTCTTTCTTTATCCTGGAAATTCGGGGAAAATATTCAACCTATTAATCTTACAATTAAATTCATTTTTGCCAAGACTTGTTTCAAGTCGATGTTGCACTTTTAATTACAACTTTTTAAATGACCATGCTTTCTTTTATTAAGCATCGATTTCTGATGATCTTAATTCTAGCATTTCATTTTTATTTTTTTATTAAATACAATTACCATTCATTAGAATATGTATGTTAAAACATCAATCTTTTGAGCAGATTTGGATATGAATGCTTTAGCTAATCAGATACTAACAATTTGACTCTTCTTTTATTGTTATTTTATATAATCATAAATGTAATAAATTTTTATTCAGAAACACTACATTATCTTCTTAGGAACCGATCTATTTTGCTTTATCTTTGTGCTAATATGATAAGTATTACTATTATTTTGATCTGACGTTTTGTTTTATTCGACTGTTATTTTATAATTTAACAAACCCTTATATTAATATATATGTGTGCGTGTTCAGCAGTTATTTCTGCAGGTCAAACGCAACTTTTATGTTATCTACTTATTTATTTATTTTTTTTATGAAAAAAAAAAATTGTAGGTGCAATTTAGTACATTGTTTTCGCAAGACAAAATTCAAAAAATACTACAGTATCCACAGGTGAATTACGTGACAACGTATGTACAATTGGATATATATATTTATAGGTATATAAAATGAGCCATATGCACATGCACAAATACAAATGTTTTACTTTCTATTATTGTTTAAAATTAAATTTGAGCACGTGTAGCTTGCAAGAACTTAAAATTTTATATTAAAATACCCCTCCCCCTTCTATCTCTTGTTTAATCATATAATAACTCGAAATAATTTTCTTATGCCAGTTTTTCGTTTCGATTCAACCAAACGTAACGTGTGTGTCGGAGTGCACAGCTGTCATCAAAGACGACACACGTCTCAACCCCAGGTGCTAATAGTTGTCGCTTTTTACTTAAAAATATATATATATGTATCACGAAGCTTTTTGAGTGAGTGTAAAAGTTATTATGAATAATACCCAATACATTCAACTCAATAGAATAAAAGTAAGATCATTAGCCACATGTCATTTATAAAAAGATTTTGCTACCGGTACTTAGATTATCATGGTTTTGTTTAGTTATTGTGGTTAATGTGATACATTTTAATTAAACTATTTGTCTGTGATGTATTTATAATTACAAAATTGCTAAAACATCTTTTCTTTCTTTTTTCCGATTATATTTAAACCCGTAAACATTTTAATTGACTAATGTATGTTCATATATATATTAAATTTTCATTATAATATTTATGCTTATTAATGTAATCATAATTATCGGCATCACATGCAAACGAATATAGCTGTTCGGATTTCTGAGAAAAGACAGTAGTAGTAGTAGTAGTAGTAGTAGTAGTAGTAGTAGTAGTAGTAGTAGTAGTAGTAGTAGTAGTAGTAGTAGTAGTAGTAGTAGTAGTAGTAGTAGTAGCAGTAGTAGTAGTAGTAGCAGTAGTAGTAGTAGTAGGAGGAGGAGGAGGAGGAGTAGTAGGAGTAGTAGTAGTAGTAATAATAATAGTAGTAGTAGTAGTAGTAGTAGTAGTAGTAATAGTAGTAAGAGTAATGATGATGATGATGATAATAATAATAATAATAATAATAATAATAATAATAATAATCATCATCATCATCATCCACTAGAGATAAATTTTGCAGTTACTATACAAATCAATTCGTAAAACACAAATACATTTACATATAAAACACATGGATCTCTTACTCTATTTATTTGATATTTTTTTAATATTTTTTTATTATTATTTATTTGATATTTTGCATACAAACTTTTAACTTCTGCAAAAATCTTTTTTTTTTTTCTGAAAGTCTTATAGACTATGCCTAATTTTAATTCTCCTTTATATTCTATTTCAAATATATCTTCCCAATGAAAATAAACTTATAATGTCTTAGAGATAAATTTTATAACTTAGGGTTTGTTTCTTTCACATAAAACCAAGGTAAAATTAACTTTAAAAATTTTTTTTAGCAATTGTTTTATTTTTGATTTATTTCATATTTTGAATCCAAAAATAGGTATTTTTACACATGTAAAAAGTTGAAAAATATACTGATTGGACTTTTGATATTTTGCATGTTTACAATTTTAATTCTGCATCTTTAAACGAATAAGTAAAAAAAAATGTCTTCTCTCATTTCCATATAATAAATTAATTAAAATAACATTATATACAACTACATTACTTGCAATAATTATTTTAATAAGTTGAAATCTGATGTATTTAACTAGTTAATAACAGCAGCATAATATAAGAATCTGTGTTTCCTGACCTCAAAATCTAAAACCATCATTCTACTTAAAAAGATAGTAAGATAATTAAATTTGATTATATTCTTGAGATAATAACCATTGAAGCTAAAAATTATTTATTTTTTTCCCATTACTAGATGATATCGAATTGAATTTTTTGAATATTAATCACTAAATCCAAATCTATATATACATTCAAAATATTAGGAACATGCTAAAAGATAAGTGTACTAAAAGTTTTTAAATATTTGATAGGTATACATGGTGTACTATCTATCTTAAAAACAGGTTGGAATAAATAAACAAAGTATTTTAAACAAATATAATAGCTGGGCATATACTTAAGAGATAATTTATTATGCCATCTCAAATATAATAAAATGGCAGTGACTGACAGCTTACGCATTTACACTTCAGTTGTAATTCTGGAATCGTTTCTCTATGGATATCCATAAAATTTAAATTTGATAAAATGTTTTTTAAAACTTATTTAAGTTGATTACTGTTGAAATTCCTCTCTTTCCAATGGGAAGAAATCGGGACTTTTTAGATTACTAATGGACAAATCTATGTAATATATTTAGTTACAGAATCAATTCTCAAACACAAAAACATAATAATAATAATTATTCTCAAATTTATTAATAAATGAAAATGTGAAAATAAAAGTTGATATGTTCACATTGACATCTAATTAAAAAATATTATGTTCACTGAATGTTATCAAGCTTAGTGCCTTATTGATCTTCAAATTTTATAGGATATATATATATATATATATATATATATATAATCTTACAAAATTGAAATAAAATTTTAAAAAATATTATTTCTGCCTCAAAATAGCCAAAAATCTACAGACTAAGTAAACTAAAAAATTATCTTTATTTTTACTTCACACTAATAAAAATTCTAGAAGAAAATGACTTATAAACAACAGCACAAATCAAACTTTTTAAAACAAGTATAGAGTCTCTCATATAATCTTTGTGATCAAATGTCATAACTGTTGCTATATAAAAATTTTAAAAATATTCTTCTAACTAAAAATACATCTTCATTTATTAATCTATAATTTGATGACTGCCAATGTTAACTACAAATCAGATAATTGAAAATAATTCCAAGCTTATTTAGAAATCCATAGCTACCTAAAACCAATCTCCAAGTTTCACCCAGATTCATATCTTGGCTGTAAAGTTTCTAATCACTACTTAATGCAGCCTTTCTTGAATGTGAGTGCTATAATTTTTATCTAAAATGAATAAAAATTATTATAGATTTATTGTGTTGTTAAACAATATTTTAAATAATTGGCTATTTAAGCTATTTATATTTTTAAGTTAACAGTGTAAAAAAATATTTTATATTTAAAACTAATTTGTGCATTAAATGATCAGAATCTAAAGCATTACCATCTATGATTGTTATTATCTTTTTTTTCTTGTCAAGATACATCATGAGAAATAATCTTCTAAACTTAAACAACATCATACAGCAGACTTCAACTATCAAAATATATTTAATTCACCAGCAAGAATATTCATATATTTTGCAATTTATTTGTAAATAATTTATATTTAATTTGAGTATTTTAATGCTGTTAACTTTGTTGTTGGTATGTTTAATATCAGACATTATTCTAATCTGAAATTAGCAGTCTCAAGTACTCTAAAAATGCATCTTGAAGAAACTGAAATATCTATACCTATATTTAAAAATGACAAGCAAATTAGAAAAATATTTTGTATATAAAAACTTAGATTACTAATAGAAATTGTGATAAATGTTGGAATGTTAATTTTCTAGTGAAATGTTATTTTGACCAACCTCCTGTAAAATTGCCATGCTAAGTTTAATTTATCCAATATAATGTCTAAACAATTAATAAAACTTTAGATTATTTACCTTTCATTTAGGCTCATTACACTCTAAGACATATAATACTGGCAATAAAAAATCTTATTCAGAAAAAGAACTTGTTTAAAATATATAAAACATTCAAATATTTGCTTTAATTACTGTATTCTCTTTTTTTTTTTAATTTTCTCTAAAAATTGATTTTTTTTTCTTTAGGCTCAACTATTTTTTTGACAATTTTGCTAATAATGAGCTTGTGGATTTTTCTCAATAATAAAAAAAAAAAGATTTATCTTGAGCCTTCATGTTCACAGAATTTTGTAAATAACCTGACTTTTAATGCATTTTCTAAATTTAATTAATTACTTTTGTTTTAATTTGATAAATAGTTATTTTTTTAAGAAACCATGTTTTAAAAATGTATGCTTTTTCTTACAGGAAATAATACTTAATGTTGTATATTAGATATTTATCATTTACATTGTGTTTTTTAGTAAGTCATTGTTTTAATGAGTCTGAAATATTTTTTCATTGACCTTAAAATAGACAATAAATTCATACTAATTAAACATCTTTGGTTATATCAATTGTTTATGAGTTTGTAATGTGTAATAAAAAAGTTTCATCTCTTTAACTTTTGATAAAAGATAAATAATAGCTGTTTTTCTAATCTCCTGACAGAAAATCGGTATTAACTGAAGGTGCCATTTATATGATGTACATATCATTATTTTTATGAAATCACTTGTTACAAATACCAGTAATGTGCTCCTAGAACTTTTTTTTACAGTTGGTAAATTGACAATTAATCTATATCATAAGCAATTTGTTGACATTACAGATATAGTCTTTTAAAAATATTATTTTTCTTATTAAAAACGTTAATTTTATTTGACAATATTTTTTGAATTTACAAATAAATTCTGCATATACTTCTGAAAAAGACATCTGAGTATTGTATTTTATGCTAAAGTAATTTTACACATGTTTTCTTTGGCAAAAACAATATATATTTTTTTCATTTAAATTTATAATACTTCCTGCAGTATTAAAAGCTTTTCCTTTCAAACCTATTATGTATTTAACGATATTGAAAAATAACTTTTACGCATTATTGTAAATCATAGACCTCTCTCTTATTTTAGAAGAATCCATTCTGAGTCTTCTTCTTTTAATAATATTAATTATCATACTTTAAAAGCTTTTGTTTTTAAGAATGAGATTTTTTTAAAATAAAATATCCAATCTACTATGGACTAACATAGTAATTATTTTTTTATATTTTACAATTGATAATAGCTGATTTAAATAAATATAAAAATTCGATTTTTTATTATTATCCTTTTAGTGGACTTCATTATTAGTAGCAATTCATAAAAAAATGTGACTTCAATAAAATACAGATAAAGTAGCAAAACATAAAACTATAAAAATGTTTTGCAATAATTATAGAATCAATTTGTAAATCTACTTTCTGACATATTTTTACGCTGCCTTTTCATCTCCTTGCAGCACAATTTTTTATCCTGAAAGACTTTTTTTATAATGCTAACTGTAACTCTTCATTTTATTAGGTCCAAAGTCATATCTTCCCAATAAAAACCATGGATATTTTATCTTTACTATAAAGTATCTATTTATAGAGTTTGCTTTATACTTTTCTTTTTCAGTAGCCTTATCCAATATAGATCAATTTTATAACTATTATTTATTAATGTCATAATCCAAAAGCAGAACAGAATAATGATTGAGTGTATAAAATTGTCTTTAGATTTTTAAAATATTATATATTGTTTGTGTTTTACTTTCATATAAAAAATGGCATAAGTTTTTTGTTCAGTATACTCTTAATTGAACTGAAATAGTTATGTTGACATAACTAAAATAACATGTTATGATATATTTATATATAATTTATAGCACACCAAAATATAAACCCTATCTTTCTAAATTAAAAGCGCAGGACGGTTAAGATGTTTTTTTTTTTATAACTGCCTGATAAATTTAAATATTAACTACTATACCAAAATCTTTATTAAGTTTATTCAAAATATTAAAAAACTTCAGTAAATCAATATTTGAATTGGAAATAATAATGCAATTAGAAACTTTCGGTAAATTTAGAAGCCAAGAAAATAAAGATTTGTTTTTTTTTAGTTCTAATGTATGAGATTAAAAAGCGCCATTAAATTATCTATCTGTATCTAAAATAACATCTGCCTTATTTTTGAAAATGTGAATAAATTATTCCAAAGACTTAAAAATGAATTATATAGTTGTAGCTAAAAGCCATCTCTGTTCAACAATAGTTGTCATTTTAAATATGTCAATAAATAATTCATTTTATATCATCTTATAGAAGTTGTACAGTATGAATGAACTTCCATGTACAAATATATGCTTTCAAATATTGTTACGCTGTTGAAGATTATTATATACCACGAATTTTTATCAAATTTCAATTTGATAAATACATGTTACACTTTTGCTCACTCATTTTTTGCAACTCTAATAAACCTTAATTTATGACTGAAAGCATCGATGTAGTTAAAAATAGTTTTTATATTCTTCAGGGTTGTATATTGGACTACAAAAGCATTTTTAAAATCAGGAAAACAATTTTATGATCTACGTTTTTGAGATTGTGATGAATTATTTAACTATATGAAAATTTGCAAATCGGAATAATCCTTTAAGATTGTTTAAATGATTATTTAAAAGATGATTCGAAATAATTTGTCTGCTTGTTCAAAATATCATTAGCGTCATATAAAATAGTACACTTAATTAACAATCCGATCATAATATTGTTTTTAATGATCATGAGTTAATTTCAATTTATCAAAAATATCTAAGTAAATTAATGCACCGTACAGGCTTACAAATACTTGCACATTTGAACGTTCCATCATCAGATTTTCAATGATATGGATGGCTGAAGAGTTGTGGGTTGGAGTAGTTTGAAGTCTCGCCATTAAAATATGAAGATTGGCTATCTTAATATAAAGGTGAGCACTGATTGTATATATGTGTGGAGATAGTAATCTGGACCAACTGACGATTGCTGATTTAGCATGAAACGTACATATATTGTTGATTATTTATCTTTTCTACATGTGTATGATCAGGTGTGTCAGCAATATGAGATGGCATGGTGAGTTGAGGGGTGTGTGGAAGTCTGAGTTCCAAATTTGGTGATTATTTATATTTTCTGCAAGTGTATGATCAGGTGGGTCAGCAATATGAGATGGCATGGAGAGTTGAGGGGTGTGTGGAAGTCGAGTTCAAAAATACCTAAGGTAATAATTTCTTTTTTGCAATTTTTAATTCAAGCAATCAATGAACTTCTTTTAAATTCCTATGATGATTCTGAAATTTCATATTTTATTATATGATTTTTGAGAAATCTTTTATTTCCAACAACTAAACATACAACTTTTCTTATGTGTTTACTCAAAAGGTTAGTTAAATAATTTAGTCACTTAACCTTAAAAAATGGGAATACAAAATATATTTTTGAGCAGGCATGAAATCCTGTAATAATTTATAAAGAAGTTTGATTTTTAATAATATAAATCTTTCGTTTTAACTCTCAATATGTAAACAACTTCTTACAAATGATAGTCTTGTCCAGAATTAAAGCAGATACTTTAATACCATTATTATTATATGAGCATAATTTTATCAGATAAAATAAAATGATTTTTAATTGGGATACCATTAAGACCTTTTCTAGGCATTTTAATTTGCAATTTATTTTTTAATTAACATCAAAATGTTTATTATTTATAAATTTATTGAATCTATCTCATCTTGAATTCTTTTTTTTTCTCAACTATTAATGCCTATGTAAAATAAATTTTAATTTCTAATAATATTTTTTAAATTAAAATGTTCTATCAGCATATCAAATGTGAATTAATATTAATTAAGAAAAACTCGTTTCTTAATTCAGTAATTTGAAGATGAAGCAAATACCTATACCATTTGTAAATTACACATAATTAAGATTTTAAATATAATTGTTGCTAACCTAACAGATAATAAAGTATAAATTAGTAAAACATTTATTTCCAATACCTGTCTTTGACAAGAGGTAATTTTTTTAATTTTCTCTTTTTATTATTTTATTTTTGCCATATTATGTAAATGAAAAGAATGGATTTTTTTTGACTTGTGCTCAAGATGTGGATATGGTACTTATTATTCTAGCTAATGTGAGTTAGTTGAGAGTTAGAGTTTTTTTTTCTAATTTGTCATGTTATTTGTTCCTATCATCTATGTTTTTTATTTTTATTTTAGTGACAATATAAAAATATTACTAACAAAAACTTGAAAGAATGTTGTATTAATTATTAATATAACTTTCTGTACCAGTACTTTTGGACATAAAGTTTTATTAGACCAAGTGTCCTATTTAAAGATTATTAGTTTTTTTTGTATAACCTGTTTTAGACCTTGTACTCATAATTTTGCTAGAACTGTAAGAGAACATTCTAAATAAAATCTGTTAAAAATTTAAGACAGTAATTAGGATTATTTTGGAAAAAATTACACCAGAAATTTTGATGAAATACATTATAATATCAATTTTAAAATGATGCTTTAAAATCATACATTGTAATAGACTTCTCTTTAATGAATAAGATTAAAACAAATATATTTTTAAAAATGAAAATTTTAATTTTCAATAAATGATTTAATACTACATGCTTTCTTAAAAATGGAGACACATGTACCTGTAAACAGACACACTGGGGATATGGAAACACATCATTTTCCCCCATCCATCACAATTATAAAATTATTGAATACAAATAGAATAACTAAGGATAAATATAAAATGTGCATGTGACTCAGCATAGACTAACACTATATAAGTATTATCTTAATAACCTATAACATCACCAGCAATTATAATAATATAGTCAAATCAACAATCAACAGTCCACTACTGTGACTAGATGTAAAAAAGATTCATTCTATAAAACAGGCTAATTATCTAACTCCTGCCAAACTTTAGGCAGAATATAACACAATATTCCGGCTTCACATACATAGGTGCTAATCTGTCAATCATAATAAAAATAATACTGGGATGCTGATACTTTGCTGACTATCATCAATGCTCTGGTCACACAGTACCATTAGTGTACTGCCTAACTATAAAGTTAATTTCTAATAAAAAACAAAATCCATTGAATGGACATTAAGGTTGATACTTTTGCACTATCCAAAATTGCCTTCTGAATGCCATATAACTAAACCATTGTCACTCTCTAGTGCTAGCACAAAATCATAAGACACAATAGAGTGCAACTATGAATAAAACAAACATAAATATAACAGTTTATTCTATTTTAAATAATTTTAATGGGATAATTTAAAAATCCTTAAAATACTAAACTGTAATAAAATAAAGTCACATACATTGCCTATTTATTGAACAGAAAGCTGGAGAAATAAAAAAACATAAATAGTGGAATATTGTTAGCAATTATTTAATAAACTAATTGATTAATTAAAACAATTAAAATAACATGATAATGTGATAATTCAAATTTATACATTTTTATCAAAAAAGATAATTTCCTAAAAAAATAATCAGTTGATTTTTATTCCTTAAATCAATTAACTTTTGCTTTATTATGTTATTTTTTGTTAAATAGCAAAAGTTGGAAAACAACTATTACATAATCAGAGATTAAAAAATTTTAAATTAGCTTAACCCTTTGTATAATTTTGGAAAGAAAATAAATGAATAAAAAATTATGTTTCAAAAGAAAATGTTAAATTTAATAACTTTTATAATTTTGAAAGAAAAAATCAAGGAAATAATAATAATAATAAATATGTTACATTAGAAAAATTATTCATTTTTATCAATTATTATTTCTAAGAATGTTTTACCTTTAACTAAAATTATAATGTGCACATCCAAAAATATATTTTACCATGATTTTAATTTCTTTTTGAGACATCCTCTGATACTTGTAATTCCCAGTTTTCATATAGGTTTTCTTTTTTAAAGCTTTTCTGTTCCAAAAAAATGTGCAGTTAATTTATCCATTTTTCCATACAATATTTTCAGGTTTCACATGAAATGATTTTTTTAATTTTCTTCTCTCTACTTATTTCCAAGTCAGGCTAATACCTAACAAATTTGTCCTTATTTCTTAATATTTTTTATGTTAGGCTAATATATAAAGAAATAGATAGTTATTTTCTTGAGTGGAGACTAGGCTTGTTGCAGATTATTTCAGGGGTATTCTTCATCTTTACATTTTTAGTGAGTTGGTTACATGAAGGAAAATGTTTAGCTTTAATTAAACTTAGCACATATTTATCTTCAATTTCATTTTACATAACATTTTTATTTCACAACTAAACTTCTGCTTTTATTTAATAAATAAATTAAGAATGACTGTTCTCCTAATTAAGACTCTTCTACTGTCTTCTTCAGAATATGGGTCAAGATTTTTCTTCCTCATCAGCTTGTTTAAGACTGATCTCCTCTTACAAGATACTGAGGTCTACTGATTTACCTTCTTTCCTATTTTTGGAACAATCCTTCCTTAGCCAATAACAATTTTGTCTTCTACATGACCAAATTAAACCCTGACTAACTAGATCTATTTTTACAACAAATATTTGTTCAGTTATTTCTCTTTTTTTAATAAAAAAATCCCAATCACAGTTTTTAAAATCATCTTTATTTAGTTTTCTTTATACCAAAAATAAGATAACTTTTTATTACTCTTCTTTTTGTAACCATTGCTTATAGTTTTTGAGAGATAAATGGAAAAAAACATTTCTAATCAATTAAACCAAAATTTAATAAAAAGGTTGAATTATTATTATTATTATTATTATTATTATTATTATTATTATTATTATTATTATTATTATTATTATTATTATTATTATTATTATTATTATTATTTTAAAATTTTATTTATCTCTCTAAAAAGTTAAAATTAAAATTGTTCAGTAAACTTTTCCAGAACTTATTGAAAAAAAATCACCCCCCCCCAATACACCATTTTTTAAAACTAAAATCAAAACTTGTAGATAATTAAAATTACAGAAGAGAGCAAACAAAAAAATTTGTTTATTTTATCTTAGGCTTATTATTTTATAACCATCTAAAATAATATTCACATTATTATTAAAAAACAATATTTGGGACTATCATATCATCATTTTAAAAAAATGTACATTTTTCAATAAATTAATGTTTAATATTAAAGTCATATATGGCCAAATTAAATCTATTATTTCACCATTCTAATTTAACTTATGTACAAGCTTGTATTATTGGCATGGCCAGAATTGGCCACAGTCTGCAATATATATATATATATATATATATATATATATATATATATATATATATATATATATATATATATATATATATATCAAAATACAGTAAAATTCATATAAATTATATAATTTTAGAAGCAATTGAAATATCAAGAAATTAAAATATATCATAGATATATGGATGATGTTTTTATTTGTGGAAAACAAGATTTAATAATAAATTTATTTAATGAATTAAATCAAATTAAGGATATAAAGTGGGTTATAACTCAAGATAATACAATTCCATAAAATTCTTCAAAATACAGTAAAATTCATATAAATTATATAATTTTAGAAGCAATTGAAATATCAAGAAATTAAAATATATCATAGATATGTGGATGATGTTTTTATTTGTGGAAAACAAGATTTAATAATAAATTTATTTAATGAATTAAATCAAATTAAGGATATAAAGTGGGTTATAACTCAAGATAATACAATTCCATAAAATTATTGGATATTCATTTGGATTATTTTATGTTAATTAAACCAATTGAAACTAAAGGTTTTATTTCATATGAATCACATGTGCTCATAAGTCATAAGTTGTCTGAATTGAAGTGATTCTTATTTCAAAATGAAAACTTATGCAAATATTCTAGTGATAAAACAAAAAATGTACATTTATTTGTTAATGATTTGTTGAAAATTGGTTATAGTAAAAATGCTATTACTAATATTATTAAAAAATTTAAAAGAAATCAACAGTATAATATAATTAAAAATAAAAATAATATCAAAATGAAATGGATTTCAATGCCGTTTATATCGGATGAGCAGGTCAAGTTTGTTAAGAGAATTTATGATGGTTTGTGTCATATTGCTTTATTCTCAACAAATAATATAAATAGATTACTTAACAATTCTAAAATTTGGAATTCAAACTTTAATCAAAATTGTATTATATATAAATTGATATGTAATTGTGTCTTACAGTATATCAGTGAATCTAAGTGTATATTGGAGAAGAGAGTAAAAGAGCATATGCTTTTATATAATAGAATTCAAAAAGACAAACAATCAGGAATAGATGTAAATATACCTTCATCATCTTTTATATTTGATCATAATAAATCTTGTCAATATGATTTTAAATTTGATTATCAAAATATAAAACTGTGCAAATTGAACGTTGCCACAATAAACGTAAAATAAAAAAAAGCTATGTTGATTTCAAGAAATCGTCAAATGTTAATGAATTGTCAATCATCAAATGTTAAAATAAGAGAATTGGGGGAAATCTGAATTGAATTATGGGTATTGTGAAAGATTATCTTGTTTTAATTATTCATTATTACATAGTTGATAAAGACTACAAGATGTATACTTGAAAGTACTTCTAAAATTATATAATTTATGTGAACTTTACTGTATTTTGATATATATATTGATTTAAATACTACATATATTGTGAAATGAATACAGACATCAAACTTATACTATATATATATATATATATATATATATATATATATATATATATATATATATATATATATATATATATATATATATATATATATATATAAACATTACAAGCATAAAGCTAAACTAGTCAATATAAAATCAAAACTACCCCTAATCTAAAATTAAATCAGACCAGCATAAAAATAATATTAAAACACAACCTAAGGTTTCACTGCTACAAGCAGACTTCTCAAGTGTAAAGAACTACAAAAAAACCACACATTATATATACTATTAAAAACTACCCACAAATCCATTCACTTCCCATCCACCCTTAATATTAAAAGAACTCTTAAATAAGTTAATTGCTTCAGAATAATAAATTTTCAATAATAAAGACTCTTTAATTCTTCTTTTGATTTCATTTCTCTCAAAGAAGACAACCTTAGCTTCATCAAAATCAATAGTGCGGCCTGTATCTTTTTCATGGACATACAAAGCAGAACTAAGATATCTATTTTTAACTCTACTTTTATGAACCAAGTAGAGTTAAAAATAGATATCTTAGTTCTGCTTTGTATGTCCATGAAAAAGATACAGGCCGCACTATTGATTTTGATGAAGCTAAGGTTGTCTTCTTTGAGAGAAATGAAATCAAAAGAAGAATTAAAGAGTCTTTATTATTGAAAATTTATTATTCTGAAGCAATTAACTTATTTAAGAGTTCTTTTAATATTAAGGGTGGATGGGAAGTGAATGGATTTGTGGGTAGTTTTTAATAGTATATATAATGTGTGGTTTTTTTGTAGTTCTTTACACTTGAGAAGTCTGCTTGTAACAGTGAAACCTTAGGTTGTGTTTTAATATTATTTTTATGCTGGTCTGGTTTAATTTTATATATTGTGGAAGGAAACAACTTTTTAAACATGCACTATAAAATAGATGCACACTTTCTGTCAATAAATGGTTGCAAAACATAGATGGTTCACCAATGCATAGAGCTTCTTCTTCAAATAAACTAACATTTATTGACTGTTATTGAATTTAGAGCTTGATGTTATTGTGTTTGATTTATTGATAGAAAAGTGTGTGTCTATTTTAAAGCTCATGTGTGAAGAGTAGTTTTCCTTCCATAATTTTTCATATGTGTATAAATCACTATATTATCAATTATTATATATATAAATATGCACACACTGCAGAAAGGAATTTGCTAGTAATAGAAATAAGATTCATGATGCTTTTTTGAGGCATTAAAATAATTCATCAGGAAAGTTTTGAATGTTCACTACATAAGTTCACATCATTGTATGATTATTCAAATAATAAAGTAAACATGGATTTATTGCTTACAAACATACATGAGGAACTAACATGAATTACCTAGCATAGCCAGTTTATTGGCTTTTATCTCCAAGTTTAAAACTAAAAAACATCATGCTCTTTCTTTGAGATATTTTATAGTTCTTACCTATAACATCAGTTGAGTTTTCTTAAAAATAAGATGAATATATTAGTAATTTTTTTGACATATTTTCAATAATGGTAAAAATTTTACTCCAAGGATATTGTAAATTTGTCTATAAAAGGTAGTTGTTCAGAAGCAAAGATGTACGATACTAAGAATATTCTGATTGTGGATTCAGGTTGCCAGTTTGTGATATTTTATTTAGCTTTTTACAATTGCATATGAAAAAGGATTGTAATAGCTGAAACAACTGTTTAATATTAAGTAGGATATTATTGGAAAATTGTTTTAAAAAGTTAACTTGTATTTTATTACAAAGATACAAATTTCCAAATTTCAAGTAGAATAAAATTCATTGTCAATTAGAAATGGTAAAATAATATAATATATTAAAAATGGCAGTTTAGTTATTCAAATTAATGAAAAATATTTAAATACAGATAATTCATGGTTATACCACAATAAGTTTTCTTTATGATAATGAAGCAGGGATTTTTATATGAGCATGAAATATATTTTATGCTAGAATTGGAAATGTTTAAAAAATTAAAGTGATGTAAGTAAATTTGATATGATGATAGAATATCCAGACTTAGGGAGTTAGCAGTGAAAAAAACAACTGCATGTTATGAATTCTTTCTTTGAGAAAAATGCTAAATGGAAGTGAATGTGGAAGCTTTCAAATGAAAGTGCAGAATAAATGAATTATATTTTAATTAATAAAAAATATATACTTTAAGATTGTAATGTTGTATATGTTAATGCAAAACTAGAGAAAGGAAAATTATTAAAAAAACAATATTAACAGCAGATATTTCAACTACCAATTAGAACATGCAAATAGTTTTAAATTATTAACATACTTTGAAAATAGTTCATATTTTATTGAAATTAATTAAGAAGTTAAAAAACAGCAAATACAAATAAAAGTTACAAGTAAGATAATGCATGAAGAAAAGAAGGAATAAGAATTGTTTTTTAAATGATTAATTAAGAAGAATTGAATGTCTATAATTTTTTGAAAGTGTTCATAATGAGGGAAAAACTATAATTGTGAACTGATAAGGAAGGTTTAGAAAAAAATAAATTTTAAAAATATAAAACATTTTGGCATTAGAAGGTAAATTGTTAATTAATAAGAAGAAAAGTTGGAACTTTTATTAAAGTAAAAGAAATGATATAAAATGACTGGCAGAGTTCTATAAAAGAATTGTGCAGTAATAAAGAACAAGAAAACAAAGTAATAACTATAATTATTACATCTGAATTGACAAGTATTCTAAATAAAGTGGAGGGAGGTAATAAAAGGATATTAGAAGTTACAAATTTATAAGACTTACAATGCAAATTCTTTATCAAAATAATAGAACAATTTGTTTACAGTGAATATTGGACTTATATCAACCCAAATAGAAATGTGGATTTAAAAGTAATTTGAGTATAGTGACTCACATCTAAGTATTGAAGAAGTTATTGAAAGAACAAATTAATATCAATTGTCATTATGCTGTGGGTTTGTAAATTATTAAAAAGCATTTGATTCTATAAACATTTCCATAATGATATCAAACCTTTGGAACATCAAGGTATAGATTATTCTGAAAAATATTTGTCAAAATACTACCGCAGTGATTAGATTGTATGATGATATTAAGATGATTAACAATGAGTCCAACATATTACATCTTATGCGACAAAGAGTTTTCATATTTCCAAAAGTTTTCCACTAGTTTTACAATATGTATTTTGTAGATTAAAATGGGAAACTACAGAAATAAAAATAAATAAATCTTATTTAAGTAAATTGATTTTGCATATTATGTGGTTGTTTTTGTCAAATAATAAGTTCATAGTTCCAAAAATGTTGCAAGAGTTGTCAAATAAAAATAAAAAATAGTAATAAAAATAAATACTAAAAAGACTAAAATATTATTCAATGGATTTTCTCAGGAAAAAAATAACGATAAATAATCATGAATTAGAAGAAATTGACAATTATATATATATATATATATATATATATATATATATATATATATATATATATATATATATATACACACACACACACATTGGGTCATAATATTGTAATAATAAAAAGATAACTGATGAATATAATATAATTAAACATGGGTGAAGTGCTTTGGGCAGAAATAGTTTAATATTAAATAAAATATGTATGTGTATTTGAAAATGAAAATTTTTAATATAAGTCTTTTACCAGTTGTTACTTACAAATCTAAGATTTTGACACTTAACAGATAAATCCAGAGACTTTATGTCTGTCAATGAAGTGTGGAGATATGTATGTTAAGTAATAAAAAAAAAATCAAAAACAAAGTATATACTTGAGAAAAATTATGAAATTGAAAGATAGTTTTGCTAGAAGTTATGATAATAGATGATCAGTTGAAAATTTAAATTTCTAAAAAAAGATTACATGATATGGATAGATGAAATAAAATAGATTTCTAGATATGATATGAAGAAGATACCTAGGAATCAAAAAAACAATTAAAATTGGAGACACTGTCATTATACAGTAGATCAAAAATAGTTGAAGATGATGCTTATAATAATATACACATAGATTGTGCTAAAGAAGTATGTTTAATCAAAAATTCTTCAAATTTATAAATTACAACTCTTCACAAATATCTTTAAATCACAACAATTCATCAGGTAAAATCTCCAGACTACCTTTTATTATATGCATATTTTAAGAAAAAAAATTAGTAAGCAATTGAGATCAGGCTTAATACACTTATATTTCAACACAATGTTAACATTTATGTAAATATTATAAATACAATTTTATGTTTCACTGAGCAAACTGCTTAATTATATGTTATGTTTGAATTATAAACACATGCTTAATACAGTAAATGTACTTGGAAGTAATATATTCAAGTGACAAATGTGCATTTGAATTATATTATTTGTTTGTTGCATTGAACATGTTTTGATAATCCTAAGATAACAAATCAGCAAGATGTTTAGCCAAAAAATACCCTGTATTTTATGAGAAATTCTTTTGTTTTTTACAGTTATTTTTGTTAAGATTTATTTAATGTATGTTAATAAAATCTAGAATATTCTTAGAACTTATAAATGAATAGAATATTAAACTTTTGATAAAAATATTACTACCAATAATAATAATAATAATAATAATAATAATAATAATAATAATAATAATAATAATAATAATAATAATAATAATAATAATAATAATAAAAACAACAACAACAACAAAAACAGCAGCAGCAGCACTTTTAATCTGTTTTATTACCATGTTCAGTCCAAGAGCTCCTGTTTCAATTCCTACAAATTTGCCTAATATTATTTTTATTTTAAAGATAAATATCAAATCATCAAAAAAAACTGAACTTTACCTAATTAGACAACCCTATAGTTATAAACAAATGTCATGGGCATAATGGATAATTTGCAAGGAAAAATATTTCATTAGTGGCAGTAAACCTTAGTATTGCTATGCAACAATAAAAAAATTTTGAGTTTAAACCACCAAAATACCACTCAAAATCTGTAATATTTCAGGTAAATTTAACATATATTGAACCAATTATTAACAATTAATTATGCCACACATTTTTTAAAAATACTTTTGAATTTACAAAAGTGTTTTCTTAAAAAAAATTATATTTTTAAATCATTAAAACCAATCAAAATAGTTGCTGTACAACCACATGACCAAGTGCTTGAGGCCAAAACCTGTTCTACAAAGTTGCTATCTTTATTTCATGAAAATAATATATCAGCAATAGCAAAGGTATTTCAAGTCCATTATTAATAAACCAATTTGAAATTTCAGGGCAAACAATGCAAATAACCTTTAAAACCTAGACTTAAAAACAATAGATTGTAACATTTCCCTATGGTGTGGATTCCTGACATGCTGACAACAATTTGTCAAAATTTATTATTACCAAGCCATGTGTGATATTTTGCACCATGTTAGACATTTTCCTTTCAAGTTCATCATTATATAAGCCACAGATTCCAGATGCTCTCTATATCACTTCCACCTCACTCTCTGGAATCTCGACAAGCCCAAATGCCTACTTCACATAAACTCATAGCTCCAATGACACACCAGAGTGAACTCTGGAATAAATGCTGCATCACTTGAGAGTAACACAGTACACCTAGCTCATCAATCCACAGACCCAAAGAAGTTTACAAGATCACTTCACCAACTTATCTCAAATGAACTTTAAATGCCTAGCACATGAACAATTAGACTGAGTCTTGAAGCCTATAGTGCTCACCAACTTATAAGCACAATTATGTATAGCTATATTCCAATAGAACACTAATCTCCACTTACCCTGCCTAAATGTATTAACAATTATCACCATGTGCTTTCATGTATTTATCTCATAATGCTTTTGTAAAATGTATGTAAATCTAATTAGAAATATGTATCTTGTTATGTAACAATTATTATTCTTCCAACTACTGTAAATCACTATTTTTATCATGAGAAAAATTGTAAATGCTCATTAGCATATTTATCAAATTGTGTCTAAAACCATATGCTATTTGCATGATATTTATGTAATACATGAACAATAAAAGAGCCATAAAAACTATAATCCTTTCCACCAAATAGGTGCAATTAATATATTATCATATATTAATCTAACACCAACTCCAACTCTATATCCCATATATATTTTCCCTCATACTATCATGTGCTTCTATGTATTTTTCTCAAGATTACATTTAAAAACTCTATGTAAACCTAATTTAACACATGTATCTTGTCATGTAATGATCATTCTTTCAATTACTGTAAGTTATGGGATTTTTTTCCTGTCACAAACAAGATTGTAAACTTTGCTTGGGTGTGTAATATTATGTGTCAACTTGTATCTAAGATCTGTAACTTATGTAACAGTTTTTGAGTCTCAAAAATTTACCTTTGAAATATCATCATAATCATCATAACAACAACAACATATTTTAACTTTGCCTTTCTTGAATTATTAATATAAAAGTAAAAACATTTAAGATCAACTATCGAGAGGTCAGCGATAGCTACTTTACAAGCAGTTGTCCTGGGTTAGTGGGTTCACTTCCCGGTCGATGCTATGACACATGAGAAAAAATAAATTATTTTAGCTACTTTCATAGAAACAATTCCCCCTAATACTCAGAGAAACTTACAGATAAATAACTATTGTAATAAAATAACTATTTCATCAAAATAATGTGTGTTTAAGCATAAATAAATTAGAGTAAACAAATATATTATAAAATAAAAAATATGTACTTTTTTTAACATTATAAGTAAAACAAAAATTTCTGCTTTCACTGCTTTTTTGGATTTGTGAATTTTTTGGATTTCCAAAATAGATCTTGTACTCTCTTATTTTAAATACATTTTTTTTCTAAAAGTATAAATAAATATTACTTTACTAAATAAATTTATTTTATAAATAACAATTTGGAATTTTTAAATATAATATATGCTTATTTTTGTAACAGTGTAAACACTTTTTGAGGCAATAATTAAAGCAAATAATCAAAATAATAATTTATCTTTGGCAATTAACTCATTTGATTTTAATTCTTTGTTTAAAATGCATATATATATATATATATATATATATATATATATATATATATATATATATATATATATATATTAAAGGCTGCAGAAAGGAGTT
This sequence comes from Epiperipatus broadwayi, assembly GCA_028023455.1. Taxonomy (NCBI): domain Eukaryota; kingdom Metazoa; phylum Onychophora; class Udeonychophora; order Euonychophora; family Peripatidae; genus Epiperipatus; species Epiperipatus broadwayi. The sequence goes on from JAQFVV010006337.1 coordinate 55,970, forward strand.
TGCTATTAACTGAAAGGAGACCCTTTGATTCCTCTTGGAGGCCTTAAAGGAACTGAGCAGGGCAAATTCCTAATGTCCACTCCATACGTTCTTGTCGTTGCAGCTGTTATTACTATATGTTTATTCATATAGTATACGAACATGGATGGGCTGCTCACCAACACGCATTAGCCAGCGTGGTGAGTTTATTGGCTTTTTACCTCTGAGTTTAAGATCAAGAAACACCATGGTCTTTCTTCTCAGTGCCTGATAAGGCAGAATGAATGTTTGTGTAAATGATAAAGATTTTTCCCAATTATACAATTATGACAGACAAAAATAAAGCATGGCCCTTAATCCCAAGAGGCTGTAAAGTCACCAACCAAGGCAGCGGTTGGTGGCCGAAGGCAGAGGGTGCTAAGAATATCCTGGAGGTGGACCCAGGCTGCCATTTGATGACGACTTTTTATTTAGGTACTTACAACTGCAGATCACTTTCAAGTGAAGGAAGATTGCAAGAATTAGAAGAAGAACTCTCTTATATTAAATGGGATATTATTGGACTTTGTGAAGTTAGAAGAAAAGGTGAAGAGACAATTGATTTAAAAAGTGGACATATGCTCTATTATAAAGGCACAAATATTGGAAATACAAGTGGAGTAGGATTCATTATAAATAAAAAGTGGAAGAACAATATTGTGGAGATTGATGGTGTATCAGACAGAGTGGCAAGATTAGTTATACAACTTAATAGCAGATATCAAATGCAGATAATTCAGGTTTATGCCCCAACAAGTTCTCACAGTGATGAAGTAGTAGAAGATTTTTATATGGATGTACAAAAGGCTTTTGATCAGAGTAAACAACATTTTAAAATTGTTATGGGAGATTTTAATGCTAGAATTGGTAAACAAATGAAAGATGAAAGTGTTGTAGGTAATTTTGGTTATGGTAATAGAAATGAGAGAGGACATAGATTTGTGGAGTTTGCAGAGAAGGAAAAACTTTATATTATGAATTCTTTTTTTTGAGAAAAATGTTAGAAGAAAATGGACATGGAAGCATCCAAATGAAGGTACAGCAGAATTGGATTATATTTTGACTAACAGGAAATACATATTTCAAGATTGTAATGTTCTTAATAAATTTAACACAGGAAGTGATCATCGATTAGTAAGGGGTAAGATACATGTTAATGTAAAACTAGAGAGACAAAAATTATTAAGAAAAACTATATTTACAGTTGATATTCCTAATCTTCAGAAACATTCTAATGAATTTAAATTAGAACTGACAAATCGGTTTCAAGTATTAGTAGATTTTGAACATGATTCAGATTTGAATGAAATTAATATGAAAATAACTGATACACTTTTAAAAACTGCAACAAAGATAGCTGGTAGAAAAAAGCAGCAATTGACTAATAAAATTTCTACTGAGACTAGAGAACTTATGAAGAAAAGAAGGAATATGAAGATAAGCAAGAATGATGCATTAAAAAGAATTGAATATCTCGAATTTTGTAAAATGGTGCGGAAAAGAGTTGAAAATGATATAAGAAAGTATAACTGTGAACTAGCAAGAAAAGCTGTAGAAGAAAATAAAAGTCTTAAGAATGTAAAACAACATTTTGGTATTGGTAGGAAATTTATATCTGCAATAAGGAAAAAAGATGGAATTATTACTAAAAAGAGGGATGACATTATGAAATTGGTAGAAGATTTTTATCAAGAATTATATAGTAATAAAGAACAAGTACCTCCTATATCTATTACATCTTCTGAATTGCCCAGAATTTTAAATGAAGAAGTGAGAAATGCAATTAAATGTATGAAAAAAGGAAAGGCTCCAGGCAATGATGGAATTATAATTGATATATTAAAAGAAGCAGGTGAAGAAACAGAAAAAATATTAACAAAGTTATATACCAAATGTCTAAATGATAAAGATGTACCGGATGATTGGAAGAATGCAGTAATAATATTAATATTTAAAAAAGGTGATAAAGAAGATATTAGAAATTACAGACCTATCAGCCTTTTATCAGTTTTATATAAAATTTTTACCAAGATAATTACAACTCGTCCACAGAGAACCTTGGATTTTCACCAACCAAGAGAACAAGCTGGATTTAAAAGTGGTTTTAGTACAGTAGATCATATTCAAGTATTGAGAGAAGTTATAGAAAGGACAAATGAATATGAGTTGTCATTATGTTTTGGATTTGTAGATTATGAAAAGGCATTTGATTCTATAAACATTTCTTCAGTGATTAAAGCATTGGATCATCAAGGTATAGATCCAGGATATTGTCATATTTTAAAGAATATTTATAAAAATGCAACAGCAACAATTAGATTACATAATGATACTGGGAAAGTCAACATTGAGAAAGGTGTAAGACAAGGTGACTCCATATCTCCAAAACTTTTTACAGCAGTGCTGCAAGAAGTATTTTGTGGATTAAAATGGGAAACTAAAGGAGTGAAAGTAAATGGAGATTATTTAAGTCATTTAGATTTCGCAGATGATGTAGTTGTTTTTGCAAATAATGCTTCCGAGCTGCAGGAAATGTTGCAGGAGTTATCAGATGAAAGTAGGAAAGTAGGACTAAAGATAAATGTTAAAAAGACTAAAGTAATGTTTAATCGATTTGCTCAAAATATGAAAATAAAGATTGATTATGATGAATTAGAAGAAGTTAAGAGTTACAAATACCTTGGTCAGATTATTAATACAGATGGAAACATAATAGAGGAAATTAATCATAGAATTAAACTTGGTTGGAGTGCTTTTGGTAGAAATAACTTGATATTAAAAGGAAATATGCCTATGTGTTTGAAAAGAAAGGTTTTTAACAAATGTGTTTTACCAGTTCTTACTTATGGATCTGAGACTTGGACACTTAATAGAAGATCAATACAGAGACTTCAGACCACTCAAAGAAGTATGGAGAGATGTATGTTGGGAGTAACAAGAAGAGATCGAAAACACAATGTATGGGTAAGAGAACAAACAGGTGTTACTGACCTCATTGAAAAAATTAAAAGATTGAAGTGGAGTTGGGCTGGACATATTGCTAGAAGAGATGATAATAGATGGACAATTGAAATTTTAAACTGGATTCCAAGAGATTGTAAAAGACCCAGAAGGAGACCACATGTAAGATGGATGGATGAAATAAGAAAATGTGTAGGGGTGATGTGGAGAAGAGAAGCTAAAGATCGGAGAAGATGGATTAAACTTGGAGAGACCTTCATCCTGCAGTGGATTGATAATGGTTGATAATGATGATGATGATGATATATATATATATATATATATATATCATCTCTCTCTCTATATATATATATATATATATATATATATATAGAGAGAGAGAGAGAGAGAGAGAAAGTCAATGTAATATCGTGTAAAAATTAATTATTGCATTGATTATGTTTGAAATATAGTTAGTGAATTAAAACGGAAAAAGAAAGCAGTCAGGTTACTGCCATTAGCCTTCATAATTTATAAGTATATAGATTAATTGTACTTTATCTTCATTTTTAATACTTAAACATTTTTAAATATATATCATCTTGAGTTATTATTTTCCACTGCTAAAAAAATATTTACTGAGCTTTATAACTGTCTTTTTTATTATTGTTTTTTTTTCTCCCCATCATTTTATTAAATTTTAAAATCTCTGAAAATCCAGATGTACATCTCTTGTCATCTCATCTAAAATCATAATTATGCCAGCATATTTTTGACTAATATCATATAGTTACTTTTTTAATCGTATTTATTGCTTTTAATACTTATAATTATATCGTGCATCCTTTTATAACTTTGCTGTAGCCTATAGTCTTTGAATTACTTTTCTATTAAATGATATTAGATCCATAATCAATTTTAGTAAAACATTTATTTGTTAAATATTCGTTAGATATATAGACATTTTTTAAAAATATTATGTTATCAATAAAAAAAACAACAACATGTAATTGTTATCTTATAATTCTTTTCAGTTATTTTTATTTTTATTTTTTTGTTGTTGTTGTTGAAAGAACTTCAAAAATAATTTTAATATTTTTGGAATTCAACCTGATTTTTGCTTTTATATGATACCTTTTGTAACACTTTTTACAATCAATTTTGCAGAATTATTGACAAAACAATCAGGTTTTTATTTTTACTACATTTACTTGAACAGTATTACTATAAAATGTCATGAAGATGTGGAATCACTATGTCTTACATCCTTACTAATTTTGTTTTTTTAGTTTTTTAGTGTCACTGTATATTCTAATTACTTCTACTGCACTATTTTAAATAATATTCAGAATTTGACAATATTCTTGTTTATGTCTTGATTTTAAAATTATTAATTTTATTTGAAAAAATATAAAGTAAAATATATTTTTGCTTCTGCATATCCAGTTCAAAATAGAAATTCATACTTATGAACCTATTATATGTTTACTTAATGTTGCATCTACTATTTCATAAATTATATCAATCTTGGTTTTTTAATCGGTTTAAATCCAAAAGTTTATGTGGAAGACTTACCTTATTATAAAACTAAACTTTATTTTAATCACTTTTAAAATATTAACATTGTTATTTCATGCTTTCACTCATCGTTTATATATTTTTATCATTTAGATATATAGTGTAGAATTTTTCCAACTTTTTTTTTTGTTTCTTCATCTCATTTTTTTAAAACATCTATATTGATTTTGTTATTTTCCCTAAGTTTTAATTTTTAGAAATTTAATTGAGTTTCCCTTTATTAAAAATATATGAGATTTCAGTTTTAATATTAATGCTATTACATGAACTATTTTGCATTTCTTTTTTTTTTTATTAGTATATAGCTTATTGTGGAATTCTTACTTCACAATTATATTTGTTATAAAATCGTCAATGGTTTTCTTAGCTTTCTATAGAATTTTACATGTTCAATTTTTTAATGAGTAATTTAAAATAATATTCATAACTTTAAGTCAATAAAAAATATTATTATTGTTATTCTATATATTTTTAGTTATTCAATGTTATCTTTCAAATCTGAAATTTTATAAATGACTTCTAATAATTACAGAATAATTGCCAAAGTGATACATAAAAATCATGTCTCTCTATATCTACCTACTGGATTCATTCTAAACGATAATTTATTCCTGTGTTTAATCTAGTATATTTCTGATTTTAAATATACATTATCCAGTAAAAGAAGCATTTAGTGAAGAATGCTCCATATATAAGGGAATAAATAATATATTGTTTTTGAATATAAATGATTGAAATAATTTGCTTTAAAACGTCATACACATGAAAGTGGTTAGATTGTATTACTCATTTTGACAAATAGTTTTTTTTAAAGATTTTGTGTTTATATGCATGACTATCATTAGAATTAGAAAGATTAAAATATTCAAGATATACATGTAATATTTGAGATAAATATTTTCCAAAATGGATTGATTTGATTGTGATGATTTTAATCTTCTTTAAACGTGAGTAATAATGCTAAAAATCATTAAATGTTTTGCGAATTCTATTGTTGATAAATTTGGGAATATTCAATATTTGATTTCCATATAAACTTTACATGAATAATGTATTAGCTATTTATGTTTTAATTAATAGGTAAATAAATTATTAGAGAAGTAAATACACTAAATCTAACCATGAAGCTCCATTGAAAATCCAGGTAAAAGATTTTATATTCAATATTTAAGCGCTAATCATGACAGATAAGTGAGATTGAACACGTGTTAAATCTTTGTTGGAGGAGAGAGATTGCATTTTTTAACTATTATTTTAAATTTATTTAAAATATAAATATTAAGTTGTATTTCATCATTTATGATTTTTTTAAAGTCCTTTCCTCATTCATTTTTGAGTAAAAACTATCTAGAATAAGTAATACATTGTTTTAGGATAAAAGTTATTTATGTTTGGTTCCCCAAATACTAGGTGTTAAAATATCCTAGAATTAATTTAAAATTACAAGAGGGTAATTTTGTTGTGTTATAATTTAGATACCAGTTTCACTAACATGATGGAGAAGTATTAAAATACTCTATTGCATAGATGTTTGTAAAATAAACTTTACAATAATAAAATTTGAATTCAACCTTAAGTAGATAAAGAAAGAGACAAAAATGTAAGTATTAAATTTATAGTTTTGAGATACTTAATTCGATTATAAGTTCAAAGTAAAAGTGGTATGAAACATTGCAATCCATCTCCTACAATATGTATGCAGATTTGCCACACCTACCGCGAATTTAAACATCAAATGCAGATATAATCAATACAACATATATACCTTCAAAAGAGACGAAAACATCGATCTTTAATATTTGTTACCATAAGGAGATAATTCATATTATAAGACATTTAGTTTTAATATTTGTTGTTGTATAGTAATGTTTTATTATTATTATTATTATTATTATTATTATTATTATTATTATTATTATTATTATTATTATTATTTACGTGAAATAAACAATTTTATAATTTTATTAAATGATATGGTATAATTCTTTAAGCATCATTTTGAAACCATTTAAGTTCCGGTCACACTGCTAATTCACTTAAGCTTATTTACGTTATTTAAATATTTTATTATATTTGCTATTTGAATCCAATAAGTTAAAAGTAGAATGCTACACAAAAATTCCTGATACACATATTCAACTTGATAGTAGTAAATGTTTACTAAAGAAAAGTCCAGAGATATTTATTACAATAAGTCTTAATGAATATTTATTAATAGAAACCCGTGGTTATATAATCAATGAATAGATAGAACAGAATTATATGAATATGAAATCATTTAGTAATAAACTAGTGGTTGTTGATATATTATAAAAATTATATATTATATTTTAAAAGTTTATTAATTAATATTTGAAATTCCCGAGTAATTATATATTTACATTGATTATTTATTTTATTTGGAAATCTGGAATGAGTGCATTTGTGTGGGTTAGAGTTTTATAAGACTCCACCATAAGCGAATGCGTTTCCAATACACACAAATGCATCAGGGAGTGCGTGCGTTTTCAGTTCTTCTCGCTCTGATTTCCGTTTTAACACAGTTAACCTCTTACTTACCGAGTCTCTTCCAAACAAAGTCAGAATAGTTGCAATTTGGCTAGCTCAGTGCTACCCATCATCAAAAAGGTTTAGATCGATTGTCTCGGTTTAAATACTGTTGTCTGATTTTTACATTTTCTCTTAAATTTAGAGGTTACAATAAAATAAAAATTGATATAACATTAGAATACTAGTCAAAAAACTTAAAGGTTTGTCAAGGTTGTTAGCAGAGAGGTCATCACAACCGCCTTGCAAGCAAGTAGTTGGTTGCAGACGGTTGTGAGCTCGCGTCTAGGCCGATGCTATGACATATGAAAAAAAAAAAATTAAAGGTTTCTAAAATTCTTCTACAAATATGGTTTCATCTATTAACAAATAATGTTATATGATTTTTTTATTATTTATTGTTGCTAGTATAGCATTTAATTTTATATATATCATAAATCATAACGATGACTTTGGAGCAACAGAATTTAATAAAAATAAAATAAAAATGCAATAATAATAATAACTGATAATGATGTTTTTGCAAAATAATATTCTCAACTGGGTAGGGTAGTAATTACATGATTATTAAAGATAAGAATTGTATCGTGTGATTATTATTAATGTTATATTAACCTGTTTGAGGGCAAATGTTTTCACGCCAAAATGTAAGTTATTGTTATTATTTTATTTTTATTTTATTTTTATTAAAAACTGTTGCTATGAAAAAACATTACTATGATTTATAAAACATTTTAAACTCATAAAAACATTCATTTCAACAGCATATAAAGTGGATTCATTTAGTGGATTGTGGATAATAAAATTAAAATGATCAATTACTGAAAAAAAGGATTCATAATAATATTTCATTAAATTTAAAATGTAACTTGCAAATACTTTTAATGTTAATAGACTTTGAAAATGGATCACATTTAAATAAGATCAGAAAGAAAATAAACGATTCTCTACTAATAGAAAAAATCACTAGCAATTTACTAATAAATTTTTAGTTGAGACAATAGAATGTATGAAGAAAAGAAAGAATATGAAGATATTTAAAAATGATCTAATTAAAAAAATTTAATAACTAAAATAATTGACAATGACATAAAAAACATACCTAAATGATGAAGAAATATGTTTTAAAAATTATCAAAATTTTTTTTTTGAAATGTAAAACATCTTGATATTAAAATTGAATTTTTTTGGCAATATGGAAAAGAAGTCATTATTATAAAAAAAAAAATATCATGCAATGTGTGGGAAAAAAACTCTATTGCAATAAATAGTAAAAATAACCGAAATGGTTTCTATGCATCCAATTAAGTCTTTAAAAATACAACACCTTTAAAATATTATGCAAATCTTGTAAATATTTTTTTTAAAAAAAAGCAGAAAGAATATAAAGAAATAATTAATAAAGTTTTATTTCAAATGTCAAAATGATAAAAATTAATCATATGATTAGAATAAAGCGGCAGTGATTTAATCTTTAAAAATTTGAAAAATATGATAATAAAAATTACAAACATAACAATCTTTTATTAATTCTATATAATATCCTTGCTAAGATCATAATAACTCATCTGTAGAGCACATTGAATTCAAACCAGCTATTGAATTTTAAATTGGTTGTAATATATTAGATCACATTCAAATATTAAAAAGTATTATAGAACAGATCAATAAATATTAATTGTTATTTTGTACTAATTTTATTGTAGAAACGATTCTTTGGTAATAATAGGTTTGATCCATAAAGACATATAAGCACATATTGTCAAATTAAAAAAAAAAATATCAAAATATAATAATAGTGATTGGACTATAAGATGACACAAAAAAGGTTAACATGAATTAGAATCTAAGACAGAATGATTGCAGATTTTTAACACATTTTTACAGCAGTTTTATGGAAAGTATCTTGAGAATTAAAATAAAAAGCTGTGAAAATAAAAATAAATGAAGATTATTTTAAGTCCAACTGTAGCAGATAGTGTAGTTGCTTTTTTAAATTAATGCTTAAGAGCTTCACAAGACCTATCAGATGAAAAGTAACTAAAGATAAGTGTTAGCAACAGTAAAACATTTTTCAATGGTTTTCCAATATACAATTTAATACATGTTTATACCAAATACTTACAACGAATCTGATACTTGGGTAATTAAAAAAATAGTAATAAAAACACTAGACTACATTGAAAAATATAACGATATATATTTATAAGATTATCAAACAGTGACCTTATTCACAAAAATACATATTTGTAACTGATAATTTTTATAGAATTAAGAAGCCATAAATAGAATTGAACTAATTAATGGTCTTAAACTGAATCCTAAGAAATTATAAAAAACTTAAAAATAGCTAACATGTAACATAGATAAGGAACTGGAAAGTGATGATAATATAAAAGATATTCGTAAATCGGAAAAAATGGATCAAACTAACAAAGGTTTTATTCTGCACTGGATTTATAGTATTTGAAAATGATTATTATTATACATATATATATACTTTCTTTATAATACCGTAAAATTAACTTTATTATAATGTGATAAATTTTTACTTTTTTATTTATTTATATATCTTTTCTTCTTATTTTATTTACTTTTTTTTTTTTTTTTTGCGTTTTGTATAGTTAAATTTCTGGCTAAATGTGTCATGGAAACTTAAAATATTAATGAAATTGTGATTTTATCCGTTTTTTCTCCCCAAATTTTTTTCAATAATCATTTTTTATGATTTTAGTAATAGTTTAGAGAATTGCATGCATTAGATTTCGTGTTTTCAAAATTAAGATGTAATATCTCTTCTGTATTTATCGAATTTCCGGCTTACTTGATAACATTTTACAAATAAATAAAAAAACTTTTTAAAAAATAAACAAACACATACACACATATATATCTACTTATAGATAGGATTATTATTAATTAGACATTTTTAATGTTTATTTCTTTAATATTTTTATATCTTTTAATGTTTAATAACTTAATCTGAAATTTTTCTGTCAATACAATTTTTGATGTCTTTTCTGCAGGTATTTTTTTCGCACATTTTCAGTGACTTTCATATTATTTAATTGCACTCTTTGTTAACATTATTTGTTAACGTTTTTTAGTTCTAAGTATTTCTTTATATATTTTTTTAAATATAAATTTCTTTTTTCATATACTTTATTAATATTTTTAAACTTTTCTTCAGCATATACTATCAAATAAACTAAAAGGTTTCTATATCAGTTTTGAGTTCAATGATTTACAGAATACTTTTTTTTTTCATATGTCATAGCATCGGCCGGAAGGCGAACTCACAACCGTCTGCAACCAACTACTTGCTTGCAAGGCAACTGCGATGATCTCTCAGCTAACAACGCTTTAAATTAGTCAGATATTGCAGTTCCCTTACGGTGTTTTTTTCTCATTATAATTAATGTGTAAATTGTTTCTCCAAGAGTCATAAAATACCTGTTTAAGGAGTGTAAAGCTATAGAAATATTGCTTATTTGTTTATTCTTTTTAATCTTCATTTGCAACATTTTACAACAACAAATATTTAAATGTAATGTTTAATCAAAGCATATTGATAATTAAAATCTATATTATTTACAAACAGTATTTTGTATAATAGATGTGTTTATAAATAGAGAAATAATATCAAGTAAAAGTGATTTATATTAAAAGAATTGATCAAAAGTATTTTACTATATTAAAACTTCTAGAAAAACTATAAAATATAAGAGAAAAAATATTGGTGTGATATAGAAAGAAAAAAAATCTTGTTTATCTACAAACAAAGAATATAAAATGGTAGATTAACAGTAATGAAACTGATACATATGGAAGAAAGTAAGAAAAGACGTAAGTATGCATATTCAAAATCAAAAGAGATTGCATATTAGGAACTTACAAGAATATAAGTAACATAACACCAGACTCACAAGTAAAAGTTATAAATTAAATAGTTAATTATATCAACATAAAAAATATTCATAATTGTCCAACACTATAATATGTGTTTTGATAAATAACTGAATTCTTATTAGGTTGACTCTATAGTGTAATATTGTAGACAGAGTGAAATTAGAAATGCAGATTCCATACGAAAGTAAAACAAGTAATTTAAATTTTGGAAAAATGCATATCTACAGATATATATATGATTAAATTAAGTAGCAGAAACAATATACAATATTAATTAAAGTAATAAGCTTCCAACATTTAAGAGCTTTTACACTAATACAATGTGTTTCAGTATCAAAGCTATCTATTTAATGAATTAAAGATGAATTCACTTGTATTCATATTTGGATAGTAAATTACACAGTAATTCTTACTATTGTTAATTTCATCTCAGCAATGAGATTCTCACAAGTCCACTCAAAATAGTTCAATTCAAATTATATATATATAATTGAAATAATAAATTTAACGTACCTGTCAAGCAGAAAAATAATGTCATATATCAAATTTTTTGTGATTGTATGCTATCATATATAGGTGAATCTAGGTGCAGTATTGAAAAAATATTGAAGAGCATGAATTGTTATATAAGCATGTAAAAAGTAAAAATAATGGTGATTTAATATCTCCTTCAGTTTTCTTTGATGTGAAAGAACATGTAAATATAAATTTAAATTTGATTTTGAAAATTGGAAAATTCTTCATGAAGAGAGAAACCATAGTAAAAGAAAAAATTAAAGCAATTTTTATAAACAGGATTAAAATGCATTTAATAAATCGACAAGCTGCTAACATTAAAATACAAGATTCGTGGAATTTGAATTGATGACGTTTGATTCCACTTTTGTTTTTTGAATTTAATGGCAGTTGAGGTAGGTTTAAGAAATTAACTGAAAGTACTTCTGCGGATTTAAGGATTGTTTGTAATAATTTGTAAACTGTTAAATTTATTATTTCAATTCTAATTACAATTTTGTTTTTTTTAATTAACGGACATTTTATTTATTTTACATATATATATATATATATTATAATTTATAAATAGTATGCCAGAAACTCATTTACATAAACTCAATTACTACACATATGATTATTATGAGAAACTTATGAAACATACATTTAGATATAAATAGCTTCCAAAATACATATAAACATAAGCTTAGATTTGTAAAGTTAATGTATCTATCTAGTCTAACTGCAAATATGTATGCAGCAAGGTATTCACTGCTATTGAAGTGTGGAATACCTTTTAAATTTATTAATACTTATTTTAAAATAAATTTGATAAGTCATATATATATATATATATATATATATATTATTCATGTATATATATATATATATATATATATATATATATATTATTCATGTATATATATATATATTGTAGTGATCAGATTAGCATATTTGATAATTTACATTTATCTTTATTTACAAAAATTACATGAGTGCCACCTTTCTTTAGACAACAGGAAATAAACCTACATATTTATATTGAAAACAATATTTTATTCCACAGATTAATGATGATCATCACATAGAATAGCTATTTGTAATGCCAGACTAGATCATGGAGAACGCAAGTTACTCCTGATGAATGAGGGTTAACCAAACAATATTACATTTTAAAAAAGTTAAATTATGTAACAATAGTTTAATCATAAAATATAATCATTAATTAATATACAATTTCTTTTCTATTAACAAAATTCTTTTATGCATACACATTATTGACTTTTTTTTTTATAAACAAGCAGAAACACAATTGTTATACATAAATGTCAAAGGTTTCCTTATTAGGTTATTTATAATCTTCATTTACATTAGTATTAATATATTTATAGATAAATACATCAAATTCCAACTTCAAAATAACTTAAAACGCAACTTTACACATGCATAAACCCATAAATATAAAATATTTTTTTGATTCACATGTTTTCTAATACCAACATACATATATTCTACATGGATAAACATCAATGCTATCCTTATAACAATAATTATGAGAAATAGTCTTCTTTAGATCGTAATCCTAATTCAATAAATTACAACCAATATAGGAGTGGCCTCTTGGTTCTATTTTAATTCAATAAAACATCTTTATTTAACAATAATTATGATGGTGGCCTTTTGAGTCAAACCCTATTGCAATTAAACCACAATATGTATAGAATGGCTCACTCTGATATTGATCACTAATTCACAAAAACTAGAGAGAATTATATTCTCCCATATGGATGAATATACATAACTTTTTAACAGTGAACAAACATCAGCATATATTATACCGATCAAAACATGTTTATCCACCTAATATGGGCTGGAACTCACAAAATGTATTTCAAACCCAGTCAAGCCTGAGATTTAGGTCAGGGACTATCCTGTATTCGAACCCACTCTCTAAGCCCCAGATCAAACACCTAATGGATAACATAACAATGATGGCACATGAAATTTAATTTAAAATCCAGCCCACTAGCAGAGTGGAGAAGACAATAAGACACAATATTAACTAAATTAAAATATGCATATACTTAGTTGTTGGCATGGAAGTGGAAAAAAAAATTTGAACTACTCAGAAAAGTTAGTTAATAAAAATTAGTTTAATATAACGAGAAATTATTTATATATATTATGAATTAATTGTGTGAATGAGCAAGCGGTCTACCAAATGATAGATAATTACATATTGTCATTCATGCCATTATTTCTCATATGCTCTTTTATTAACTAAATGACATATAGTATAAATAAACACACATCTTTGGTGGGTATAGTATCAAGATGCCAATCAATTATTAGAAAATTACATAATATTGCCATTAATACTTTGATTTATGGTTCTGAAACATGGTGACTAACATATGATTTTGGGGAGCATTCTGGGGATTCATTACAGATATAATATAAGCTATTTTCATGCCATTATGGCTATGAAAATAAATAAAACACATTTGAAAAATACATTTAATTTTATGACAAAATATTTATTAAAAAAAAAAACATTTAAAAGACAGAACACTTGATTTTCCCCAGGGCAGATACTCTTAAATACATAAATACTAAATTGCAATGGTGGGATTGTATAAGACTGAAATAAATTTAATTAATAAAACTGGAAGTAGTTGGTATTTTTATATATTTTGAGCAGAGGGAAATTTTAATATTAGAGTATTAAAACTGGTTTATTATAATGATTGGATAGATCAAAGAGTCTTACCATATCTGCACTACAGGGTGCCACTAGGCTACTTGAACCTAGAAAATTTATAGAGTAGGCAGATACATGCTGTTAAGATCCAAATTTTACATATGTATTTTATTCCGACCATCAGCCCATGCCACTAGCTCAGTGAGACACAGAGATTTATAAAATATAACATTTTTAAAATATCTTTTCAATATTAATAAAAATAAAAGAAGCCACTGCCATTAATTAACATACAAACATTTATTAATGCACATATAAATAAAATTGAGGAACAAAATTTATTATTTTAGGTTGGTTATTAATGTTTAAATTTAAATTTTTATTTTAAACAATCAGCACAGATGAATTTGATAATATTTTTAAGAGTGTCGAGTATGAATAAACTACATAGATTGCATTTGAAAAAAAATTCTATCTCTTATTTAACCTTAGGCCAAAAGTTCGCAGTCAAACCAACATCAATCCATCTGATACATTGATGTATTCAATGCAGCATGAATATGACAGCACAAATACCATACTGTCAGGAATGTGCATTTGAACAGCATGGTTATAGAAGACATTGACTTTTGTGCAGTACAGGAATACTACATCTGTCTGGTGAGAAGAACAATAAAAAACTCCATAGGAAAGGACTGCATTTTCTATCTAACTATCCCATTCCATAGACAAAGGGGTGATCCAAGGAGCAGGGAATATTGTCTGTCTCCGATGGTCAATAAGAAAGGCTTATTTCACCTGAGTGCAGCATATAAGGTGATCCTGCACATAGCAGGCCTCATACTACATTTACTAATTACACCAATATATCCAATCCATTGACCCAATTTAACTACGAAACAAATAACCTAAGATTTACTCTCCCTTAATTAAACTAATATAACTTTACAAATCTATGCAGCCTTTCACACCCGACTTAAATTTAGCATCTATTAAGTTTAGTTTAACAAAAATCATAAAACTTAAAGGAACAAAAAAAATAAATGGAAATTATTTTTAGCAAACTCAAATGTATAAAAATTAAACATTAATAATTGATTTGAAAAGTCAGATTAAAGTTCATTTAAAAAAAAAAATTAGGCTTAGCTTGTCAAATCTTGAAAGTTTTTAATTATTTTTTCTTAAACTTTTTCCATTTATATCTTACAATAGAAGAGCTCCTGGTTCCTGCTGCCAATTCCTGTGAAGACTTTCATGGAAGACAGGTCTGTTGTTCTGGAGGTGGCCTTAGCTGATTCAATCCTGGTACTATTTAATTGCAGTACCCATTTGATTCAGGGTCTGCAACAGTACCATTCATAATTCAACAATCATTTTGTTTGAAAGAAGTGAGAGAGTATGACAAGTGTGTCTTATCACCCCTCTCAAAAATAATCAAGCTGGAACTGTTTTTAATTTGGATATTTTTCTTTTTATAGTAATCCTCCGGATTCATTGAACATAGTTTCCTGTTCCAATCATTTTCATTAAGGTCCGAGCAATGGTTTGTTGCTTTTATTGGACATCTAATTTTTTTTGTTCTCTTATCTATATCTTTCATCTGACTTTTTTATATAAGAGCCCCAAGGGCTAGTTTGCTTTTTGTTTAATTTATAAAACAATCATTTCCATTTACGGAGATTACATAGAATCTTTTAACAAAAATATTTTATCTTTAGATCTTGTACTTTTTTTATAAAAATTCTTTTTTTTTATTTTAAAAAGAAAATAATACTTTTAAAGTTTTCATTCCATCTGTGTGATATATTATATACGTTAAACAACTTTTAATTTTCAGTTTTTATATTAAGTTTTTTTCTTTTTAATAAATCAATTTTTATTTATAATCTTTTTATTTTAATTTAAAATAATGTAATGGCATATTATATATCATTACATTATGAAGCAAAAGAAATAATAATACCAAGAAGTTTGCAATGCTGACATCAGCAAAGAAATAAGAGGAAATGGTCGTGCTTCTGAATGAGAACGAAGTTTAAGCTCCCTTTCTTAGGTCAGTGCTTAGTAAAGAGTGAATAGACATAGCATGTCCCAGGCTGTACTGGAACAACTGACACCAGAGGCCTTTTTATAAAAGTGTGGTTCTGGGAAGGTCAACTGTCCATGGAACAGGAAATGAGAAGAAATCTATGGGTTTAAACTTATTGCAACCCCTAGATTAGAAGCACGTATATATATATATAATATAAATTCATCTACATAAAATATATATAAGCACGTATATATATATATAATATAAATTCATCTACATAAAATCCTTAATTTTCAGTAAACAAGGTTAATTATAAACAAATAGATGATGGATACAATTAAATTACTAATTATGATTATTTAAGTCTTACTTGGACAATTTATGCATGAACATCAAACATCACATTTTACATTTTCATTATTTCCTCATTCTTTCTTTTTAAAGTAATAATTTATATAAAATAATATATACTTACATATATTAAGGACAGTTGTTACAATATTATTTACATATATATCTGAATGACCCCCCCCCTTTTTTTTTTTTTAAAAACTGACAATTTTTATATATAATATTCATATTGCTTAATTAAATATAACTCAAATAGTTATGACAAAATTTAACTTGTCTTTTAAATACCAAACTTACAAAAATTCAGCATATATGTGCTTGAGTGTATCAGTATTATTAGACAGAGTGGAGAGTGGTGGGTTGTGTGAAAGTCTGTGCTCATATACCCTATATATTGCATATATAGACACAGACATATAATAAACCTGTGTTTCAGTTAAAAATTAACTATTGTGATTTTTTTTCTTTCTGATAGACAAATTGAATTACAACATGTTTTCGCAAGTTTTATCTATGTGATTTGAAGTAACTACTGTTGTGTATTTTCACCAGAGTTATTTGAAATAGTCCAAGTATTAGACATCCAAACTAGATTTGCTGGCTGTTGGTAATGCTATTCCTTTTTTATTTACAAAGCTATTAAGGTCCAGTAGGATTTAAATAAATTAATATCCCAGTTTGTTTATAAAAGAAAAAAAGCTGATTTTATTAAACTTAGTTCTTTTTTGAACAACTCGTTTTACATTTGTTTATCTTTAACAAAAAAAAATAAATTTGCATATCACTTTGATTGCTAGAATAGATTGTTAATTTCAATATATATATAAACAACAACAAAAAAAGGGATTCTACTTATTTAAAGTTATTTTTATGTCCAGTAAACATTTTATAAGCTGTTTAACCAACCATTCATTGGTCAATAAAGTAACATCATTTAGCTATAATTAGATAGTAACGTCTATTTGGGGACTTTTTCTTCGTGGCAACTATGGAGAAAAAGCAATTGGTGTGGGAGAAAATTGTGTTTTATTTTTTCCCAATTGTAAAGTTAAAATTGAATGAAATTCTTTATTTCCCTAGCTTTTTGTAAATATAATACATCCATATGATAAATAGATTTAATGTTTAATTCATGCTGTGAGATTTTTTTTATACAATAGATTGATCAGTATGGGAGGCAAGTTTTGTTTCAGTTTTTATATTAACTGTACATCCACTTCATTTAGGGAATATGATAAACTCTGCTCTATTTTAATTTGTATTTGTTTATCTAGATGATAGATTATAGATAGCCTTAGTTATATCAGACTTTTTTGTTCCATCTTCCTTTTGTCAGGAGCCTTCAGGCTTATCTTCATGTATTTTGGTATTTAGTTTTAACAATTCCTGCTTTCTTTCAATTTCTTTTCAGTAATTTAAGTTCATTATCATCTACTTGCTTTAATTTAACATGTTCGTTTTTTGTTATTTGTTCTGTTCATGTTCTATTTCAAGTTCTTATTAAATTCATCACATAATTTTATTTTTTTCTCTGAATTTAAAGCAATTGAGCTTGTCTATTGTCCATTGTTTGATCCAATGTTTTTCTTGAAGTTGTATGTGCTCATTTTTAGCTCAATGTCTATTTGCTTTAAATCATCTACTTTTTGATCTGATTAAATAGTTTGCAAAAATTATCCACCAATTTTTGATTATTTTTCATAATTCAGTTTATTTGCCCTAACTTTTTTTATTATTCTGTGTTAATAATGCTTAACGTCTGCATTATGTCTAATACTAATGATATTTCAGTACTCTCTTACATTTTTATCTCTTTATTAATGTTATTATGCTTTATTTGTTTGTATGAATCTTTATCTAGATAGACATTGTCTATATCAGAAGTATTCAAGCTATCTTTTTCTTTCAGGAATGTTTGCTTCCATCATTGCCTGAAGCTCTTCATTTTTTTTCATTTTCCATTTTATTAGTCCTTAAAATTTTTAATGTAATTATTATTTCAATAGGATGATAACTGCATACACCACAAACTTATTATTTTAAATTGATTATAACTGGATACTCAATAAAATGATATCAATCTGATCATAACTGGATACACTACAAACTTATTATTTCAATATGATTGTAAGCGATATGATATGATACACTAAGATGCCTTTTTTTCAGAGTCAAGAATCTCTCAACCACTATATTCAGTTTCCTATTAGCCATCTTACTTTCCCTTTTCATTCACCACCTCAAAGTTTTTTTACATATTCTTCACTTTCCTTCTCCATCATATTTCCACTACATAATATTGATCAACTCTATAGCCTTTATATCTAAATCCTCCTTATCTTTTCTCAAACCCAGTATAAAAGCCAAGAATCCACTTTCTGTATAATCACTTTGTTTATATTTATTCTCCCACAACGTCATTATTTGTACCCTCTCTGATTGCAGGCATTTACATTCAATTAACAGATGCCTAATATCTTCTATGCCCTCCTTAAATAACTTGTAGACTAAATTACTCATATTTTTCCATTTATGTGTGTATTCCCTTGTTGCTAAAGATCCTGTTTGAGCCTTAAACAGATATGGCAATAACAACTTTAGATCATTCTGTGGAACATCTTGAAACACTACCTATATCTGTATATTTTCTTTCTAGCAAAACTTGCTTTGTTTATTCTTGTTGTTGATGTTGTTTTTTTTACAATATAATTACAATATACAAAAAAAATATTGTATTCATTCATTTAACAGGCAAATTAGAGTTTACAACAACTGAAAACAAAAGCCTCACCTTGGGTGAACCAAAAATGTACAAATAGAATTATTAATTAATATACATTTTGTTTTTTATTAGCAATTTTTTTTAACTTTACACACTACTGACTTCTATACACAAGCAGGAAAATAATTATTACACATAAATGTACAAACTTTTTATATCAAGTTATTTTTAATCTTCATTTACATTACTATTAATATGGAGAGATGTTTATTTGAAATAATTATAAGAGACTGCAAATAAAATATATGAGTAAGAGAGCAAAAAGGATTACTGACTTTATTGAAAGAATTAAAAGATTAAAATAGAACTGGATGGGACAGACTGCTAGAACCTTTGGTAATAGATGGGCAGTTGAAATCTTAAACTAGATCAAAATAGATAATAAAATATCTAGATAAAGATCCATAAGAGATGAATGCATAAATAAAATTGTTGATAAAATTTGGAGAGGCTAAATATAAGCGATGAAACTTGGAAAGACATTTATCTTGCAGAGGATTATTAATGATTGAAAATGATGAAACAATGCAACGTAATATTTTCCTATTATTAACATATGCATCAGGAACAGTAGTGTATTCTATTTATTATTGTTGTTGCTTTTTGTGCAGATAGGATCCAATAACAAAACATTATGAGAATTTATATATATATATATATATTGAAACAAAATAAATAAATAGAAGCATGGAAATTCGATAGCTATAGTGTGAAAATGAAGTGTGGCATCAAAATTGTATAGACTCTAACCTGAAAATATTTCTAATTTAATAATGAGGAAAATGAGCACCATGCAAACTAGATATTTATTGTACAACAAGGTAGGTGCCACTGTTTAATCCATTTACAGTGATCTTTTGGCCTGTAATTAATGAGGATGTACAAGTTAACAATACTTTAAATTTTTATACTAGAATATGAATAAAATAAAAAAAACAATGAATAGATGTAATAAACTCAAATGCATTATTTATCATTGACAGATCTTTCAGTAACTTCAAAATAAAATAGAGAACTAGATAAATTTAGAGATCAAGGACACCATGATAAATGATAACAATAATAATTTTATTATACAAAATGTACATTATGATTATTATACTTAGAACAATAAGAATAATAAGTACAATAAATAATAAATATAAACTGCATCTACTTTCAATAATAAATTTACACTTTTAACAAGAATAATTTATGTATTTTGAACAATCAAATTGATGGAGTATTATAAAATAGCATTTCAAAATCTTTTATTAGTATTTATTCTTATATGATACTTGAAATAATTTAACATAGTTATTATTTACAATTTAAATTATGTTTTTGAATTAGATATTATATTTGTGAAACAAAGCAGAAGTATATCTCATTAGCAGTTGACAATACTTAACTCTCCCCCCAGATAAAGAATAAAAATGTATCTCTATTCTGTTTCAAGTTATACCTCTTTAAATTATATCAAAAGTTAACATTTATAATCGTGTTTTTCATTAAAGATTTTATATGTTTATCATATTAATAAAAATAACTTAATTAAAACAACCACCATTATAATTGATTTGCATATGCATATTAAGCACTAATTAATATTTTTCTATTATTAATGTTTGCTAAACATAAATGGTATTAAAATTATCTTACAAAAAATGCATTGGCATTTTTTTTTAAATAACACTACATTTTTATTTACTTGGCATGGATTGTGTGATTCTGAATAAAATTGCTAATTGTCCTTATCTTTAGGACCCACTAGTATTCCCTTGAATCTTATGAAATAATAATGAAGTAAAATTATTAATAATAGTATTAACTTTTAATATAATATTTTATCCTATTTGTTTCCTTAGTGATCAAAATATTCTAACTTATGATATATGTATTAATTTTGAAATGAAAAATTTATATTACCCAATACCTAATCCGTGTCAGATTTTTAATTTTGAAGAGAAAATTCTATTGTATAATTCCTATTTCATTAAGCTACTCTATTAATTTTGAAAAGAGAGACTTGTTGTATAATTTAATTATTTTATAAGAATTCCTTTATCCAATTTCTTGGGAAATGTTATAGAAAATGAAGGGACAAACCTTTTCCTCTAACTTATTTGTTTAGCAATCCATGTTTTTTTCTGATCACTAAAACATATGATTAAAACACAGTTCAGTTTTAAAAACAGGAGATTTGAAAATGCATGTTATTCAGTTCAATGTATTCTTTTCATTTTATTAGTTTTTAATATTATTGTTATAGTTTTTCTTTCCCTCAGAAGTGCTACTGTTTCAGATTCCTTCTTTATTTGATCAGATTAAGCAATGTTTGTTATTGGTCAATAGGTTGATTTACAACTAAAGATATAGCCAATGATTAGTACAGACCAATAAACAATGATGATCACTCAATCTGAATGCTCCAGTGAGGTCAGGGATCTGTCTATAAATGATCAACATTTCTGGAAGAAAGTCTAGAGAATGTTTGTCTAATCTACAAAGACAGTATGCATTCTCCAGGAAAAACCCTGCTAACCTAAACAGCAGTAAGCATTTTTATGATAGCAATACACTATTTGTCCATGCAACTAGGCAATTCCACATAAGGACTGGATGCTGCTAAGTCTACTACTAACTTGAAGCAAGCTATCTGGTACAACTGGAAGAGTCATTCTTCCTACCTGTGAGGCAAGCTATCATGTGTAGTTTATTTATATTCTAAGTGGCTGGAGATAGTGGATGTTCCACCACTCCAGACCACTGCAACCATAGAAGCTCTTAGGAGGCTATTTTCTACCCATGGCCTTCCTAAAACTATAATCTCAGATAATGGCACAACATTTACTGCAGTGGTATTTAAAAACTTTTGTGACAATAATAGCATTGAGCTAGCTTTCAGTTCATCTTTTCACTCTAAAAGCAATGGCCAGGCTGAAAGATTGGTTAATGGGAGTAAAACATTGCTCACAAAGATGGACAGAAAGCTGGAATATTTGTACAGCCAGGATAATGTTATCATAGCACTCCATGCCAAATATAGCAATGGGGAAAACTCCAGCTTAACTGCTGTTGAATAGAACATTGTGAATTAACTTATCAGCTCGGAAATCTGAGCCAAATGTTGAAAAATAAAGAAAAGATATCAAATTGCAAATAGAAATGAACATATTATATAAAGATTCACTAAATAGATTCTGGCAGTCAAGATTCAGCAGAAAGGACTCCATACAGCAGAGGGATGTCAACATTACCCCATGAGGATCAACTTAGACTGAATTATACAGATGCAGCCACAACGAATGATCCTCCAGGGACAAGAATTACAAGCATAGAGATCAACAAACTTAAAACAGCAGCAAACCAGAAAAACAACTGAAGCAGATTAGCCATCCTCCAGCACATCTGCATTACTATGTTCTCTAAAAGCAATATTTAGCCAGGGGGAGGGATGTTATAGTTTTCCTTTTTCTCAGAAGTTAATTTTTCCAGATTCCTTCTTTACCTGATCAGATTAAGCATTGTTTGCTACTGGCCAATAGGCTGATGTACATCTAAACTCATAGCCAATGATTAGTATAGGCCAATAACAAATAATGATCATGAGGCCAGGTACCTGGATATAAATGATTAGCCTTTTTTGGAGGAAAGTCTAAGAAACATATGAAAGATGGTACACATTTTCCAGGAGAAGACCTGCTAACCTAAACAGCAGTAAGCATTTTTATGATAGCAATATGCTATTTCTTCACACAGATAGGAAAGTCCACATAAGAACAAGACATTGCTAAGACTATTGCTGACTCAAGGCAAGCTGTCTGGTAGATCCAGAATGGTTATTCTCCCTAGCATTGAGGCAAGCTATCAGGTTTAGCTGGAAGCAATAGATTGTAAAAACTCAGATCCAAGAGTTCACATTAGAACTATATTATGCTGTATTGTATATATTTGTAAATATAATAAATATTATATTAATTATAATTCTGGTGCTAGTATTATTTTGTGTAGGTTGGTCTGTATTCCAGACCAAACATAACAATTATATAACAATTTGAAATAAGAAAGAAGTCAAGTTTTTTTTATCTAGTGATGCAGTCTGACAAGTGTTATATAAAGTATACCTAATTACATTATCCATTTCAATATATATATATATATATATATATATAAAATTAAGAGCGTGCTAATAGCTCTAAACAAGCTTTTTTTTTTTATTTATGATAAATGCTACTACAAGAGAAGGCATTCAAATCATTTTTATTTTAAATGGTCCCCATCCCCAGACCGGTTTCGACCTATGGGTCTCTTCAGTGAGGAGTTGGGACATTAGATCTAAAAAACCCAACTCAAGCAAAGCATTTATCTAAAAGATAATTGTTAGAAGAAGATCTGAAACTTTTAGACATCTACATGTCTTTAAAGTCAGCTCTCCAACTGAAAAAATCATATGGGACTGAACTTAATTCAGATACTCCATATATTAGTAGGCTTAGCTCTTTAATTTAGCTAAAGCCACAACAGCAAAATAATAATAGTAATAGTAACAAGTCAGATGTCACATGACTTATATATATATATATATATATATATATATATATTCCATTGATATATATATATATATATATATATATATATATATATATATATATCAATGGGATTTTTCCTACATGGTTTAGATAAATTTTTAACTAAGAAATAACAAAAAAAATATAAAACTTGGCATTGCAAAATATAGTCATAGCATCTAGTAGTGGTATTTATCTAATAAAAACCATTATTAGATGGTGTGCTTTTAATTTGTAATGTCAGTGATAAATTGGTACTTTGTATATATATAAAACATATTTTGTGGGTTTTTCTGTGTTAAAGAATTTAAATATTGATATACCGATGTTTCAACTTGATCACACAAAATATGTCTTTTATATATGCAACCCGTGAAAATCTCCATATCAACGTATATATATATGTGTGTGTGTGTGTGTGTGTTTACAAAGAAATCAAGTCATATGTCACATGACCTAATTTAATAAGCTTGTATTACAAATAGAGGTCACAAATAAGCTCTTAACAAGTTTTGCAGAATATCCCAATCTCAGACTGGTTTCTGCTACTGGCTTCCTCAGTGAGGTGCTATGATATTTAAGCATTAGAGTAAAAATCCCAGGACAAGCCCAGCACTTTATCTAATGGATAACTATGTCTTCCAATCCAGATATCTAACTTAAATAGCCATATGGGACTGAACCAAGTTCAGATATATCATATACTATTAATAACTTTAGCAATATAAAATTGTCAAAGCCTTAATAGCAAAAATAAAATTACAAAGAAATCAAGTCATATGTCACATGACCTAATTTAACAAGCTTGTATTACAAATGTTATATATAGAGCTCACAAATAAGCTCTTAACAAGCTTTGTTTGTGACATATGACTTGGAGCTCACAAATAAGCTCTTAACAAGCTTTGTTTGTGACATATGACTTGATTTCTTTGTAATTTTATTTTTTGCTATTAAGGCGTTGGCGATTTTATATTGATAAAGTTATTAATATATGGTGTATCTGAACTTGGTTCAGTCCCATATGGCTATTTAAGTTAGATAGGTGGATTGGAAAACATATGAATGTCTGAAAATTTCAGATTTTCTACTTAATCGTTATCCATTAGATAAAGTTGTGGACTTGTCCTGGTATTTTTAATCTAACACTTGATTATCCTAGCACCAGATGAGAAATCCCATTAAAATAATTAATATTAACATCTTAAAACCCGTGACAGTCTTCTAAGTATAAGTGCATGTATATGTGTACACACACAGTCTATTAAAATTATAAACATGTTTTTTTGTATGTGTTTTGTATAGTTAAAAATTATTTCGAAAATCATTAGGCAGTATTAATTATTATTATTATTATTATTATTATTATTATTATTATTATTATTATTATTATTATTATTATTATTATTATTATTATTATTATTATTATTATTATTATTATTATTATTATTCTAACGATAAAATTATGTCATATTTCAATTTTTATTTTATTATATAATTTTGCTACTTTTTTATTATTTGATATAGTAATATAGTTTAATAATAAAAAACATTCTGATAAAATAAATATTTTCAAGAAATATTAATAATGCTAAAAATTATATGAATTGTAGTATATATATTGCAGTTCTTCGTTCTAACACACTCACAATTGTAATTTTTTTTAATAAATAGATTTCATATTTTCTGAAGTCTTTTTATGTAAAATCAATATTTGTTGTAAAGAGGCTTCAAGCAATTGGTTTCCTGTATTTTTTACTTTGTGCTCGACTGATTTAAAATAAAATGATGAAAGAAATATCCCCTCTTCTCTACAATGAATTTCCTTATTATCTAAATCTTTTGTTGAGATAGTTTAAACCATGCTTTAAAAAAAAAAAGTAATAAAAGATTATCAATAGATCTACATATATACATATAATTGAACTGGACATTCAAGCTATTAAACTATAAATATTTTAAATATTTTTATTAATTTAATCAGTAAAATTAGATTAATTTTTAGCTGAAAGATTACCGTAATAATCATACAATTTTAATATGATCTGCGTTTTTAAAATATATATATAATTATATATTGCTAAATATTTTGTTAACAAATGATTTTTTAATCATATATATATAACAAATAATCACATTTATAAAAAAGCAGTAATTAATTCTTATTTTAAGATTTAATAAGTAATCACTATGTAGTATAGACTCTTGTTTTTTAAAATTGTTTTAAATAATCATTCGCTGTAACATGTTCCAAATGGTTTAAAACAGCAGTAGTATAGCCGACTCTAGAACTCAAGG
This sequence comes from Epiperipatus broadwayi, assembly GCA_028023455.1. Taxonomy (NCBI): domain Eukaryota; kingdom Metazoa; phylum Onychophora; class Udeonychophora; order Euonychophora; family Peripatidae; genus Epiperipatus; species Epiperipatus broadwayi. Next base: position 82,168 of record JAQFVV010006337.1, read on the forward strand.
TTACATAGATTATGGGTCCTGCTCTGCAAATTTTGGTACCCGAACTTCTTGTAAACTCTCGAGCAAATAAGATTTGATTTTTTGTTATTAGCTGATGAGTAAAATTCAAGCAATTGTTTCCCAATATTATTTTGAAGAAATACAAGTGCATATGGACTTCAAAAGCATTTCTCTAAATTTAAATTCAGTGGAAAATAGTTCGTGTATTTGTTACTTTCTTCACTCAATATATGAATGCCTAAGTTGCTAATATCTAGATTTTATTTTTTTTAGACAAAATATACTTTGATGAGAGAGGGAATTGCTGAGAGTCTATGATTTTTTATAAGGCCAAATGGAATAAAATGATAAATGTTGATATAATTAGTAAAAAATCTATTAAAAATAATATAGTCAAGCGTTGTTAGCCGAGAGGTCATCGCAGCCGCCTTGCAAGCAAGTAGTTGGTTGCAGACGGTTGTGGGTTCGCGTCCCGGCAAATGCTATGACATATGAAAAAAATAATGTAACATTCATCTCTAGCTGAAAAAAACTTTTAGTTTATGTGCATTACTAACGAAATAATAAATAACTACTTGTAAAAAAAAATATCAGTTTGATCATGGGATACATACGATATTTAAATACAGCCCAAATAATTTTTTAACTTCCAAAAATGTTCAATATTTTTCTTTCAGATGATTATTCCATTTGTACATAGATATTTAACTATTTTAGCAAGACAATAAATTACAAAACGAAAATTATAAACTCTTATTATTCAAGTATTTGACTAATCTGTTTATTTCTGCAAATGAATGCTATAATAAATTATTTAAAATTTATTTTACATATATATATATATATATATATGGATTAAAATTATCTTGATTATATTTAGAAATGTCTTTAAAAAGTTGCTTTGCTAAATTTCCTAAAGATATCTGGTGGACATGTCTGTAACTCTTTTTTTTTTTTTACAACTGACAAAAGATTTTAGTTGGCACTGCAATAGACCATATTTTTTACATGTTAAAACTATTCATGATGGCATTTGAATTGTCTGAAGCTATCATTTTAGTTTAAAATGTTCTGATGGAATCACTTGTAATTTTATAGTTGAGTTTGCATTTTCGGCAAATAAAGAAAATTCTAAAGTCCATTAACCAATTCCCACATAAAGCTTTCACTTATTTGTATTATTTTAGTAAAAAATAAAAGTTTTTTTTCAAAAGCTTTTTTGTTATTATTTAAGTGTTATCTTTATTATTTTAAAAGCATTTTTAATCATAAATATAAAATACATTTTAGTTTAATAATTATATCATGTTTGTAAAAAAAAATTAAACTTATGTGCTTAAAAACAAATAATTTCACTACTGTAATCATTGTAGAAAAGTACTCTACTTTTTTTATTTAAATAAACTTATTGCTTTTAACATGATTTTGTTATTTTGTTTGCATATGTCATAGCATTAAATATACCTCTCGGCTAACAACGCAAGACGATTTTGTTATTTTGTTTGCATTAAATAATGGTTTTAATAATAACATTTAAAATAATGTCATTTTCCCACAAACTATATTCAAACTGAATGACACATATATAAAAAATTAGATTATGCAATGTCACTCTATTTAGTTACAGTAAATTTTTAGGATTAGCAATCAAACTAAGCAGATTTATAGAAAAAAAAAAATCAAGAAGTATTTGATATTTTCACCAATATCAAGCTGCACTTTCTTCAGAGATTTTTTTTTTTAAAAAAAAAAAAAGATAAAAATAGGTGCCTTTTTAAAATTGTGTTTTGAGTTAAATAGTATTAATGAAGAATTTAAAAATTTATATTTTTACAATTTCTTAAAGAGATCATTCTGAAAAAGGATATATTTATAATCACATAAAATATCAGCTTTTTCCTCTATAAAACTGTTTTATTTGATTACCAGTATGTAGTTCATTAGAAAAGTTTTCAGTTATGCTTCCATGTAATAGCAAGGAAACAAAATAGGCAATTGTATAAGTCCAATTGCTATACTTTTACATAATACATATGGTTCCATCATATATTTATAAACAATCATTCTTTATCTGTTTATATCGGATATATATATATATGATTATATATATATATATATATATATATATATATATATATATATAATAAAATGATATAATCATTATAATCATCAACAACAATTAACAATCCACTGTAGGATGAAGGTCTCTCCAATTTCAATCCATCTTCTCTGATCTTTAGCTTCTCTTCTCCACATCATTCCGGTACACTTTCTTAATGCATCCATCCATCTCAAATGTGATCTGTTTTTGGATTTTTTACAATCTTTTGAAATCCACTTTAGGATTTCAATTGCTCATCTATTGTCATCTTTTTTATAAATATTTCCAGCCCAACTCCACTTCAATCTTTTATTTTTTTTAATAAGATCAATAACACCTGTTTGTCTCTTACCCATATATTGTTTTTGATCTCTTCTTGTTACTCCCAACATACACTTCTCCATACTTCATTGAGTGGTCTGAAGTTTCTGTATTGCTCTTCTATTAAGTGCCCAAGTCTCAGATCCATAAATAAGAACTGGTAAAATACATTTATTAAAAACCTTTCTTTTCAAACACATAGGCATATTTCCTTTTAGTATCAAGTTATTTCTATCAAAAACAATCCAACCAAGTTTAATTCGATGATTAATTTCATCCATTATGTTTTCATCTGTATTAATAATCTGACCAAGGTATTTGTAACTGTTAACTTCTTCTAATTCATCATAATCAATCTTTATTTTCATATTTTGAGAAAATCCATTAAACATTACTTTAGACTTTTTAACATTTATCTTTAGTCCTATTTTCATACTTTCATTTGATAACTTCTACATTTCCTGCAGCTCTAAAGTATTATTTGTAAAAACAGCTACATCATCTGCAAAATCTAAATGACTTAAATAATCTCCATTTACTTTCACTGCTTTAGCTTCCCATTTTAATCCACAAAATACTTTTTGTAGCACTGCTTTAAAAAGTTTTGGAGATATGGAGTCACCCTAACTTGCACTCTTTTCAATGTTGACCTTCCCAATATCATTATGTAATCTAATTGTTGCTGTTGCATTTCTATGAATATTCTTTAAAATATGACAATATCCTTGATCTATACCTTAATTATCCAATGCTTTAATCACTGAAGAAATGTTTATAGAATCAAATGCCTTTTCATAATCTACAAATCCAAAGCATAATAGCAACTCATATTCATTTGTTCTTTCTATAACTTCTTTCAATACCTGGATATGATCTACTGTACAAAAACCACTTTTAAATTCAGCTTATTCTCTAGGTTGGTGGAAATCCAATGTTTTCTGTAGATAAGTTGTAATTATATTGGTAAAAATTTTGTATAAAACTGATAAAAGGCTGATAGGTCCATAATTTCTAATATTTTCTTTATCGCCTTTTTTAAATATTAATAATAATACTGCATTCTTCCAATCATCTGGTACATCTTTATCATTTAGACATTGGTATATAACTTTGCTATAAAAAGTTTATTTCCTCACCTGCTTCTTTTAATATATTAATTATAATACCATCATTACCTGGAGCCTTTTCTTTCTTCATACATTTAAGTGCATGTCTCACTTCTTCATTTAAAATTCTGGGCAATTCAGAAGATGTAATAGATATATGAGGTACTTGTTCTTTATTACTATATAATTCTTGATAAAAGTCTTCTACCCATTTCATGATGTCATCTTTCTTTTTAGCAATAATTCCATATTTTTTTCTTATTTCAGATATAAATGTCCTACCAATACCAAAATGTTATTTTACACTTTTGAGACTTTTATTCTCTTCTACAGTTTTCCTTGCTAGTTCACAGTTATACTTTCTTATATCATTTTCAATTCTTTTCCACACCATTTTACAAAATTCAAGATATTCAATCCTTTTTAATACACCATTTTTGTATATCTCCATATTCCTTCTTTTTTTCATAAATTCTCTAGTCTTAGTATAAATTTTATTGGTCAATTGCTGCTTTTTTTTTACCAGCTATTTTTGTTGCAGTTTTTAAAAGTGTATCAGTTATTTTCATATTAATTTAATTCAAATATGAATCAAGTTCAAAATCTACTAATACTTAAAACTGATTTGTAAGTTCTAATTTAAATTTATTAAAATGTTTCTGAAGATTAAAAATATCAACTGTAAATACTGTTTTTCTTAATACTTTTTGTCTCTCTAGTTTTGCATTAGCACATATCTTAAATTTTACTAATCGATGATCACTTCATGTATTAAATTTATTAAGAACATTACAATCTTGAAATATGTATTTTCTGTTAGTCAAAATATAATCCAATTCTGCTGTAGCTTTATTTGGATGCTTCCATGTCCACTAGTGTTTAACATTTCTCAAAAAAAGAATTCATAATATAAAAGTTTTCTTTTTCTGAAAACTCCACAAGTCCATGTCCTCTCTCATTTCTATTACCATGACCAAAATTACCTACAACACTTTCATCTTTCATTACCAATCCTAGCATTAAAGTCTTCCATAACAATTTTAAAATGTTGTTTACTCTGATCAAAAGCCTTTTGTACATCCTTATAAAAATATTTTACTACTTCATCAATATGAGAACTTGTGGGGGCATAAACATGAATTATCTGCATTTGGTATCGGCTATTAAATTGTATAACTAATCTTGCCACTCTGTCCAATACATCATCAATCTCCACAATGTTGTTCTTCCATTTTTTTATTTATAATATATCCTACTACACTTGTATTTTCAATATTTCTGCCTTTATAATAGAGTACATGTCCATTTTTTAAATCAATTGTCTCTTCATCTTTTCTTCTAACTTTTCAAAATCCAATAATGTCCCATTGAATATAAGACAGTTTTTCTTCTAATTCTTGCAATCTTCCTTCACTTGAAAGCGATCTGCAGTTATGAGTACCTAAATAAAAAATCATCATCAAATGACTGCCTGGGTCTGCAATCAGGGGTTTCTTAGCACCCCTCCACCTTCGAACACCTAGAGCCATAATTTATTTTTGTTTGTCATAATTGTATATATGTGTTGGAAAAATATTTATCATATACACAAACATTCATTCTGCCTTATTGGGCAACTGAGAAGAAAGACCATGGTGTTTCTTGATCTTAAACTCAGAGGTAAAAAGCCAATAAACTCACAATCATTTAATAGGTTAAAATACAGGTGGGTGTAGCACAGCAAATATATTTGTTTTAGAAACAAGCTAAGGCAAGAAAAGATGAAATATTTAAACATAATAAAATAAAATATATATAACTAGGACATAGTTAAGCCCTAACACTAATAAACAAGCACATATTGCATTATGTAGTACATGGATATGTACAGGTGAGTGAATAATTATTATTATTATTTATATGTTATAAAAAGATATACACTAATGATTTCTTAAAATATTTTATTAATTAATTTTAACATTGTTTTAAGATAATTAAAAATATTTAAAAAAGTGAATATTGATAATAATGGTTAATATTTTAATATTAATGGAATTACAAGCATGTTGAGGCACTGAAAAGAGAAGCTTTAATAATACTTCTATGAATCGATAAAATACTTGACAGATGGGTGCTTTCGAGATGGTTCTAAATAAAGTCATTAATTTGATATAAACAGTGTCATTATTTTCTAAAAATAAAGAAGCTAGGGAAGTATACTTAGGATATATATTGTCTGCTTGTGAGATAATTGAAGAATGATATGTGTCTTCAAGTGAGAAGTAAAAATGGCTGTAACAAAAATCAGTATGGTAAATTTTACTTCAAACATCAAGATTTTTGCCTACGGGTGTATGCAAATTATAACTAAGGGTCTCTATAATGGATTGAAGCAAAATAGGAGACATTCTTATTCTCTTCAGCAATTTCCTTTACATGCAAAAGAATTAAGTACAAAGCAATTAACAGCAAATGTTTATATGGAATTTAAATATTCAACTAGGATTGCATTATCAGAATTCATAATCGGTACCCCAGGAATAATAGAGCTCTAAAGTGTAATAAGCCATGAATATTTTACTAATGATAATAAAGGTCTTTATTTGAATAAATTTTGATGGATTAATCTATAGACTTTAATAAACTGTCTAGTACTTATTAATTATTCTTGGATATAAAAAATATTGACTTTAAATTAGTTATTCTTGTTTATATTTTAACGTGCTTTGCAAAGAATCACATATATATTGCAATTATTTTTATAATTTAAATGTACTAAGTACATATATAATTTAACAATGGTTTTGATAATAGTAGAATTTCATGAAGTTTATTTATTAATAATTAAAATAGTAAATTCTTTACCATTCGAATAAAAAATTACTATAATTAAAAAAAATATATACAAACAATTTCACATAAAAAGTTATAGGTTTGAATATATATATATATATATATATATATATATATATATATATATATATATATATATATATATATAAACTTAATGCAATATTAAATAAGTTATTTGAGATCATTGAACAATGTAAATGTTAGAAATTTGAATGATTATTCGAATTTTATATATATTAATATTTTTGCAAGTAATAATATAACATAATTAATTTAAGTTCATAGATTTATATGTTGTTTATGTTTGAAAAAATGTGGTGTAGAGTGTGCGTGTATATGATTATATAAAACTAATATTATTAACATACATATAGTGTTACATTTATTCCTAGTTAGGTTTATATACTGTACATATACATTATTTTGTCTTGAACTTTATTTAAATTGTTTTAGGATAGATAGATATGCTTGCAGATGTTTATTCTGGCATTATGTAAGAATATTTGTGCTCTTTTATTTTATATATTTTATATCCTGTGTATGGTAGTGGGAATCCTGACTTAGGATGATTAGCTATATTTTACATACTGTAGCGTGCACTTGAAGGCATACAAATATATTGTTGTTAGCGAATAATGATGTTGGATGACTTTCTTTTATTCCCCTGATTATATTTAAATATTATGATCTGTATTGGTATTGTACACTCATATCTTTTCCTTCCTTATTCATATTAAACGTGAATAAATGAAATAACATTAATAAGTTTTAAGGCTACTTTCTTAGAATTAACACGTTTAATATGACAATATATTTTGATCATAGATCTTAAACTTTATCTGAGGATTCATGTCATCTTAATGTTTAAATATATGGATTAAATGATTTCGTGTTCACACATGTTATGTGATACATTCAAATAGAATAAAATATATTATTGGATAAAGTCAAGATTTAATAATATTGTCATTATAAAATTTAAATTACAAATAATATAGACTCACAAAATGGTTAATAATTATAAAATATAATCTGTAGCTAATATAATTGCTAGTATATTTTACTAATATTGAGCTTTTCATTATACGCTGGGTATTGAGAGATATTGTTAATAATCATTAATAATTTTATTGCAATTTTGGTGCTACAACATAATAATCTAACTATTTATTTTCTTCAAATATTAGTTTGTTATTTAGTTTATGTATTAATTAATAAACATATTATACAATTATGGATTGATTGTGTAGTTTATTCTTAAGAAAAATATTCTTGTAGTGGTTTCACTTCTCATCAGTACATCACTAGCTCACAAACCTCACATTTGCAAGATAGATAGATAGATAGATAGATAGATAGATAGATAGATAGATAGATAGATAGATAGATAGATAGATAGATAGATAGATAGATAGATAGATAGATAGATAGATAGATAGATAGATAGATAGATAGATAGATAGATAGATAGGTAGATAGATAGATAGATAGATAGATAGATAGATAGATAGATAGATAGATAGATAGATAGATAGATAGATAGATAGATAGATAGATAGATAGATAGATAGATAGATAGATAGATAGATAGATAGATAGATAGATAGATAGATAGATAGATAGATAGATAGATAGATAGATAGATAGATAGATAGATAGATAGATAGATAGATAGATAGATAGATAGATAGATAGATAGATAGATAGATAGGTAGATAGGTAGATAGATAGATAGATAGATAGATAGATAGATAGATAGATAGATAGATAGATAGATAGATAGATAGATAGATAGATAGATAGATAGATAGAAAAATAGATAGATAGATAGATAGATAGATAGATAGATAGATAGATAGATAGATAGATAGCAGCTAAAGCCTACTCAAATGAAAAATCTATAATCAGTTATCAAGGCAACCTCTATAAGAAAAAGGTGGATTCCTCAATGTGATATATATATATGTTAAAACGAAGATTTGCATGGGTTAAATATATAAAATACATATTTTGCGGGTTCATCCGTGTTAAAAACTTTTAATATTAATATACTGACATTTCGACTTGGTCACACAAGCCATCCACAAAGTTATAAAAGGTAGAAAGACAGTTGTAGAGGCGCTACAATCACTGATTTGAATAAAATGTTAAAATTCCACCAATAGCAAAAAATGTTAAATTTAGGAACTTTTTTTAAAAAAAAAAATCTTCGTTTTACATTATTAACCTCTACGGGGAGGAAATTTTTAAACAGCTTCGTATATTTGAAAGAACGTGGATTAAGAAATGTAAGTTACTTTGTAATTTATCTTTTTTATAGCGTGCAAAAATCACAATGTTATACCCACTTGCTGTAAAATTGTGTTTCACAAGTACAATTATAATGTTAGTAAAATTCTAAGGAAAACTAGCAATATTATTTTAAACTCTTTTATTAAAGAAACTCGGAAAAATTTAGACAAAATTGATAAAGTATTGCTATATTTACGTTTATTCCTTAGTAATGAAATACATCCTTTACTGTGGACTAGTTTTGATCGTATTGCAAGTTTTAGATCGTTTAAAGATTCGGAATTTGTAACAGCAAAGCAAAAGAAAAAATTGCAAATGCTAATTAGAACACAATCCCCAAACATTATGTATCCAAATCAAAAAACCGTTTATAATTTATCTAGGAAAGCCCTCTCCACAGATGAAATTTCGGTTTTAGAAAAAGGTTTCAATTTTGCTTTAACACCTTCCCGGATACCTTTTGAGAAAATTGTTTGTAATGTTGAATCAGCTCTCGATAAAACTGATTCTACATCGGCTGATTTGGCTAGAGCTGAGATTTGTAATATTTTTAAAAAAGCTAAGCTTCCTAAAAATAATATTTCAAAGAAAGAAAGACAAGCATTAAATAATATAAAATCGGACAAATCAATTGTTGTACTTCCAGCTGACAAAGGTAATGCCACAGTTGTAATGGATCGTGACATTTACCATAATAAAATTTTAGATCTGCTTAATGATAAAACTTATAAACTATCAAAAAGAGATCATACTACGTATTTGGAAAAAACAACAAAAGCTATTATTAATAAATCACCTATTGAAACAGAGATAAAAAATAAAATAATCCCTCGTGAAAAATCTTGTGTCTGTCCAAAATTTTATGGACTTCCAAAAATTCACAAACCAGATACCCCCCTTCGTCCAATAGTAAGTGCAATAGGTTCTCCAACTCATATTTTAGCCAGATACTTATCGGATTTCATTAAACCTACAATCCCATCTATTAAATCATATATTAAAAACTCTCTTCATTTTATTTCTGTTTTAAAAAGTTTAAAAATTAATGCTAATGACATTCTGGTCAGTTTTGATGTCGTGTCTTTGTTTACAAACATTCCAATTGATGAAGCTTTAAATATAATCTCACAACGTTGCAATTTACCAGACCATATTATTGCTTTAATTAAACATTGTCTCTTAAATACATATTTTGTATACAATGGACAGCATTACAGACAAGTTTTTGGTACTCCTATGGGCTCACCTATCTCAGGAGTAATAGCTGATTTATTCATGGAATATATAGAAACTCGTGCTTTAGAATCATCATCTTTAAAACCTCTCATTTGGCTCAGATACATAGATGACACTTTTGTCATATGGCAACATGGAAAAAATAAATTAGATGATTTTTTCTTACATTTAAATAATATGCATCCTCATATTAAATTTACAATGGAGACAGAGTCTGATGGAAAACTCCCTTTTCTTGATGTTCTAGTCACCAGAACACCAAATAGTTTATCTTTTTCTATTTACAGAAAGGATACACACACAGACAGATATTTGCATTTCCATTCTCATCATCACCCAACTCAGATAGTTTCTGTAGCCAAAACTCTTTTAAATAGAGCAATTAACCTTTCAGATGAGTCTCATCTGAAAGAAGAAATAAATCATATTAATAGTGTTTTATTAGCAAATAGTTATAATTACAAATTTATAAAAAAAAGCCTTATTTCAAGCCCAAAATAGACAAAATAGGAAACAAAAAGATGATAAATCAGCTATTAGGATTTGTGTTCCATATGTAAAAGGAACTACAGACAGTATCGGACGTATATTAAAATGCTATAATATAGATACAGCATTTTCTGCTCATCAAAAGATCAGCAATATAATAACCAAGCCTAAGGATTCAATCCCTCTTGAATCTCATGGTGTCTATCAAATCTCATGTAAAAATTGTAAAGCTTCTTACATAGGTATGAGTAATCGTCACATCAGTGTTAGGAGAGATGAGCATGCTAATGCAGTTAAACAACACTCATCATCATCAGCACTCTCACTCCATACTATAGATTCAGGTCATAAAATTGATTTTTCTAGTACCAGGATCATATCCAGATGTGATAATCTCTACCAATGCAAAATTAGAGAAGCCATTGAGATACTTAAAAGGCCAGATTGTATCAATAAGTGAGATGATACATGCAAACTTCCTCCTATTTGGAAAGATTTTTTTAAAAAACATTCCTAAATTTAACATTTTTTGCTATTGGTGGAATTTTAACATTTTATTCAAATCAGTGATTGTAGCGCCTCTACAACCGTCTTTCTACCTTTTATAACTCTGTGGATGGCTTGTGTGACCAAGTCGAAACGTCAGTATATTAATATTAAAAGTTTTTAACATGGATGAACCCGCAAAATATGTATTTTATATATTTAACCCGTGCAAATCTTCATTTTAACATTATTAACCTCTACGGGGAGGAAATTTTTAAACAGCTTCATATATTTGAAAGAACGTGGATTAAGAAATGTAAGTTACTTTGTAATTTATCTTTTTTATTAGCGTGCAAAAATCACAATGTTATACCCACTTGCTGTAAAATTGTGTTTCACAAGAACAATTATAATGTTAGTAAAATTCTAAGGAAAACTAGCAATATTATTTTAAACTCTTTTATTAAAGAAACTCGGAAAAATTTAGACAAAATTGATAAAGTATTGCTACATTTACGTTTATTCCTTAGTAATAAAATACATCCTTTACTGTGGACTAGTTTTGATCGTATTGCAAGTTTTAGATCGTTTAAAGATTCGGAATTTGTAACAGCAAAGCAAAAGAAAAAATTGCAAATGCTAATTAGAACACAATCCCCAAACATTATGTATCCAAATCAAAAAACCGTTTATAATTTATCTAGGAAAGCCCTCTCTACAGATGAAATTTCGGTTTTAGAAAAAGGTTTCAATTTTGCTTTAACACCTTCCCGGATACCTTTTGAGAAAATTGTTTGTAATGTTGAATCAGCTCTCGATAAAATTGATTCTACATCGGCTGATTTGGCTAGAGCTGAGATTTGTAATATTTTTAAAAAAGCTAAGCTTCCTAAAAATAATATTTCAAAGAAAGAAAGACAAGCATTAAATAATATAAAATCAGACAAATCAATTGTTGTACTTCCAGCTGATAAAGGTAATGCCACAGTTGTAATGGATCGTGACATTTACCATAATAAAATTTTAGATCTGCTTAATGATAAAACTTATAAACTATCAAAAAGAGATCATACTACGTATTTGGAAAAAACAACAAAAGCTATTATTAATAAATCACCTATTGAAACAGAGATAAAAAATAAAATAATCCCTCGTGAAAAATCTTGTGTCTGTCCAAAATTTTATGGACTTCCAAAAATTCACAAACCAGATACCCCCTTCATCCAATAGTAAGTGCAATAGGTTCTCCAACTCATATTTTAGCCAGATACTTATCGGATTTCATTAAACCTACAATCCCATCTATTAAATCATATATTAAAAACTCTCTTCATTTTATTTCTGTTTTAAAAAGTTTAAAAATTAATGCTAATGACATTCTGGTCAGTTTTGATGTCGTGTCTTTGTTTACAAACATTCCAATTGATGAAGCTTTAAATATAATCTCACAACGTTGCAATTTACCAGACCATATTATTGCTTTAATTAAACATTGTCTCTTAAATACATATTTTGTATACAATGGACAGCATTACAGACAAGTTTTTGGTACTCCTATGGGCTCACCTATCTCAGGAGTAATAGCTGATTTATTCATGGAATATATAGAAACTCGTGCTTTAGAATCATCATCTTTAAAACCTCTCATTTGGCTCAGATACATAGATGACACTTTTGTCATATGGCAACATGGAAAAAATAAATTAGATGATTTTTTCTTACATTTAAATAATATGCATCCTCATATTAAATTTACAATGGAGACAGAGTCTGATGGAAAACTCCCTTTTCTTGATGTTCTAGTCACCAGAACACCAAATAGTTTATCTTTTTCTATTTACAGAAAGGATACACACACAGACAGATATTTGCATTTCCATTCTCATCATCACCCAACTCAGATAGTTTCTGTAGCCAAAACTCTTTTAAATAGAGCAATTAACCTTTCAGATGAGACACATCTGAAAGAAGAAATAAATCATATTAATAGTGTTTTATTAGCAAATAGTTATAATTACAAATTTATAAAAAAAAGCCTTATTTCAAGCCCAAAATAGACAAAATAGGAAACAAAAAGATGATAAATCAGCTATTAGGATTTGTGTTCCATATGTAAAAGGAACTACAGACAGTATCGGACATATATTAAAATGCTATAATATAGATACAGCATTTTCTGCTCATCAAAAGATCAGCAATATAATAACCAAGCCTAAGGATTCAATCCCTCTTGAATCTCATGGTGTCTATCAAATCTCATGTAAAAATTGTAAAGCTTCTTACATAGGTATGAGTAATCGTCGCATCAGTGTTAGGAGAGATGAGCATGCTAATGCAGTTAAACAACACTCATCATCATCAGCACTCTCACTCCATACTATAGATTCAGGTCATAAAATTGATTTTTCTAGTACCAGGATCATATCCAGATGTGATAATCTCTACCAATGCAAAATTAGAGAAGCCATTGAGATACTTAAAAGGCCAGATTGTATCAATAAGCGAGATGATACATGCAAACTTCCTCCTATTTGGAAAGATTTTTTTAAAAAACATTCCTAAATTTAACATTTTTTGCTATTGGTGGAATTTTAACATTTTATTCAAATCAGTGATTGTAGCGCCTCTACAACCGTCTTTCTACCTTTTATAACTCTGTGGATGGCTTGTGTGACCAAGTCAAAATGTCAGTATATTAATATTAAAAGTTTTTAACACGGATGAACCTGCAAAATATGTATTATATATATATAATTCATGGAAATTTTTATAGGATAATGACTTTATTAAAGCTACATCAACTGAAATTATAATGATGATATTGATGCTGAAAATTTATAGTACCATAGTTTATTTATTGTGTAGTACACAATATTATGTTTTAATTATAGAATTAAAATATGAATAATGTATCTTTTATGATTTTTATCCAATATCATTGCAAAGCAATCACCGTTTCCATTTATGACTATTGTTCATAACTACAAAGGCAAAAAAATGTCAGCTTCATTTAGTACAGTAAGTAATCAAAACATACTTTGATCACATACAACAAGGAAAATGTATTAATAATAATTTTTTAAATATGTATATTAAATAAAATATATTCATTGAATCAATTTTATGGATTAAAATTCTTATGAATATTATTAACCTTATGGAAAAATATGCTGATTGTTTGTAACATAATTGTTTCAACTTTTTTTTTATAAATTGTTGCAGAGAATAATCAATTGTTATTGAAATTGTGTACAAAAATCAATGGCAATCACTATGTTAAATTCTCACATAAAATCTGTTACTAACCAGGGTAAAAGTATTTGTTATATATATTATTTTTTTAGTATTAATATATCAAAAAAGATATATTTTAAATTACAAAATTTACATAAAGGAATGAATTAATTATCAAAAATGTAAAATTTATTTGCTTACTCGAAGCCAAAATATTAAATAGAATTTATAATATTTTGGAAATGTTATATAAATGAAAAATGTCATGATTCTCAATAAAGTTAAAGACAAATATCTACTTATGGGGTATATAGATAAAATAAAGAATAATATGAAAATGCAACACAATGTCAGAAAGAGATAAGAATGGATATATTTTATACAAGATGTCACCTGGTTTAAAAGTTGACACAATAGAATTTCACTTTTCTATTTACATTTGCAGTGTGTAATTATATTTTTTTTTATTGAAACTATCTGGTAGGTTTAAGTTTGTCCAAAAATTTGATACCTAGATATAGATAAACTTAGAAGAAAGTGTCATTATTTCGATGATTATTTCAAAATATATTTTATTCAAGACAAAGTTTAAGAGAGTTAAATAATAAGTAAAGAATCATTGCACTGTGAAAAGTGTAATAGGTAGAAAAATATTTAAAAACATTTCAAAAATTTAGAATTGTCTAAAACTAATAAAATGACTAAAAACTTGAATGATAAAGAAAAAATATTCTCAAGGTTGAAATATTTTCAATTTAATAAAAGGCTTAATTTTATGTAAGATATTTAAAGAATTTTTTTAAAATTTCAAATTACTACCTCAGCGGTCCCCAACCTTTTTGCACTTAAGAGCACATTCTATAATAGTGGCCAGGTGGCAGGCACCATTTCTTTTTTCAATGTAAATTTATAGTTAGATATTGTTAATAATAGACTTTTTATGCTGTAAAAGTATAGTATGCCCTACAATTTGATTATAATATAATACAATAATTTATAAGAAATCTTAAAAATTAAATTTATTTGTATCAGATAAATATTTTTTTATCATGTTTGAATAGTGGCAGACACATGAAAAATGGTCTGTGGGTACCATGGTGCCCACGGGCATAGGGTTGGGGACTCCTGTACTACCTAATAAAAATCTTAAAGAGAAAACATTGTGTGAAGCACTAATTAAATGAAAACATTTAATGATTTTTATTAAATAAAAAATTTTTTTTCAAATTAAATTAGTGATAAAGTAGTTTATTTATAAGGTATGTAAATTTGCTGAAATAGAATATGCAAACATCAAATATGACTATTCTGGCTTCAAATATTCTCCTGAATGAAATTCAATATCCAATTAGAACTACATATATAAAAAGATTAATGAAAATAAAGCTAGTTGTATTTTTATATTGGACTATTTCCATCATCTAATATGTGTGTGTGTGTTGAATGTCTTTAGAAAAGTTTAATTTTTATTTAAATATTCCAAATGCATTCACCTTTTAGTAATATCACAACAAACAGGTTAGTATATGCTCCAACTGTTAGTAATATCACAGCAAACAGGTTAGTATATGCACAAACCTTCAAAAAAACACTAAATAAAGCTAGTGTTTCAAAGATATTTATAAATTGTTTAGTATGTTATATCATTTTGTCTTAATTACTGATAATTCAATAAAAAATACATTTAATCTTTTCAAATTTATACATTTATGTAATAAACAAAATACCTCATGAGATTAAAAAATTACAGAATAACTAACTAACTAACATTTTAGTATACTTAATAAGTACTTTTTATTGCAATAAAAACAATATGGTATAACAAAACCACTATCAGAATATGTAAAAAAGAAAAAGGCTCAAATCATATGTACATACATAAATGTACACAGTGTGTACATTAGCCTTAAATGTCAAAAGTTAATTGGTTGTTATATATAAATTGCAGCACCACATCTCTCATAGATAAGCAAAGGATTTGTAGTCAAGGTAACACTAGAATTAAGCAACAAATTAATTAAATTACATGATTACAATTCTTCTGCTTAAACAGACCATTGTCTAATTGTAGTATTGCCTTGATAACTGATTGACAATATTCAACGGGTTTGTTTAACATTAGGGCTGTTAAATTATATACTAATAATTCTAACAGGACTGTAAATAAATCAGAGCAATTAAATATGTAATATTGAAAATATAAACTTATTCATACAACAACTTAATCTGAATACATTATTATAAAAAATCACAAAACAAATTCTTTGGGAATATGACTTACAAAATTATTTATATTAAGATATTTGAACTTAATTATTTATAAATAAGTTTAAGTATATATATTTAAATGCTTTTAGATTTTATCAGTATATCCTTTATCTCAAATATATTTTATAACAACTGGCTATTAGTGTGTGTGTATGTGTGCATGAAAATATTTTTTTGCCAAATCATGTATTAGTTTTTTTTTTCTTTTTTTTGCATAGAAAAACTATTCCATCCAGTAAACAGAGTCCTGCTTAAAGTTTCTAAAATTTCCAAAAAGATCTTTACCTACTGAAACTTAAAATTCCTTTGCTGAATTAGATTGTCAATGTTTTGATAAAATTGCATTCATCTTTATCTAGGCTAAAGCTGTAATGAAGAACTGTTCTGTCTCATATAATAATGAAATTGTAATTGCACATGAATTAAAGAATGTCCATTGTTGTCCAAATGAGAATAATAAAATACAGCAGAAGTACTTTCAGTTATTTTCCTAACCTTCTTCATTTGAAATTTATTTAAATTAGCTATAATAAATTTCAACATTTTATATCCTAAGAATTATAAATCTCTTATATTCCCACGTTGTCCAATAATTAAAGATATCTCATTTTTAATTTTTTTTATTAGGATTTCTCTTCCCATAAAAATTTTTAGTATTTTTCAGTTTGAAATTGAAAATAAACATATATATTTTTGCATGATCAAAAAACCAGATAACATCATTAAATCATTACTACTCATATTTTTATAAATTTATATGATAGTTAATGTTCTTCTAACTCTTTCTGAAAACTACACATTAATTAAAAATGAAATCTTCCACTTATATTTAATTTGATATAGAATGTTACTTTTTTGTTTCAGAGATAGATTTTATGAATTATTTACAAATCAATTAACATTATACTATTTTTATGTCCATTAGCAAAAATATCATAATTTTTTTTTAATAAATATTAACACCTATAAAATTGCAATTATTGTAATAATGAGTACTTTAATGTATATATCTTTCAAGTTTGGCATTCCATTATGTTTTTTCAAATATAAAATTATATATATATTGTAAATATCGATAAGTCGATATTATATTTTTAAATTATCATTTGTTATTTAAAAAAAAAATCTCTTTAAGTTGATGTTTACATATGAAATATTTAAATTTTTCTTTTATGTTTATTAAATATAGTTATTATTTGAAGTTATTGTTTTATTTATATATATTGATAGTACATCATAATAAACATTTAATTATTAAAATAAATAAGGACATATAAATTGTTAATTATAAAAAAATTATTTTATTTACAATGATTATTAAATGTAATAAATTATAATATATGTATATTTTTAAAGATATCAAATTTTCAATTTAATATTTTATATATATATATACTTGATATTTTATTTTTATTTTAATGTTAATTGTTTTAAAAGAGAACATATATAACATGAGTTTTAAAATAGCATCTGCTGGCGCATGGAACGATAGCAACAACAATAAAGGAAGCCATTATTTTTGATATATTATTATTGGAATAGATATAGAACAAACAACTGAAAAATAAAGATTTTATTGTACTTTAGTTCTATAAAATTTACTATTCTTCAAAATACTGAAATAATATATATATTTTATGGTAAATACATAAATTATGGCAGGTTAATCAAGAATCGCAGCCAGGAGGCTGCATCATCGCTTTCATTTATTCCAAGGCAATTTTCAATGGAACAACTAAAAAAATTCAATGTATAAATTTCATCGCGTCTGGAGTTGAAACTAGATATAGCTATCTTAAATGTATAATCATCAATTTAATCATAATTTGGAAGTAATTGGAATTAACATGCTGGATTTAACATTTTAATTGGTTTATTTATTTTTTAAAAAGGAAGGAAATTTTAAAACGGATAAAATATGCATATATCTAAGGATTAACAATTTTCTTTAATATAATAATTTCTTCGCCTTTCGATAGAATGCATTCTAATAATCAAAAGTAAACGGATAAAAGAACTCATGGAATAAATTAACTTTTTGGAAAGGAAAATTAGCTAAATGAACTTTAAAAGGTATTTAATAATTTTATATATGTATGAGTAATATATAAATATATTTTTGAGATTGATATATTTTTTTTTATTTACTTTTATTTTTTTTTATTATAAAATACAACGTTTTATAAGTGGTCAATTTAAGCATCTTGTTTTATAATAATATTAAACGTATAACAGATGTTCAGACAATTATCTTAAATAATTTAAAAATCTTAAAATGTAATTTATAGGTTGAAGTTATATATGAATTGTTATATTTATATTATAATGGTTAGGCAAAAATATGTCTTTATATATTTAATCTATATATACTTATTACAAGTATATACATATAGTTATTCTTTGTATTTATATTTAAAACATCAATATTATTTAAAGTTGAACTATAACATAAAATAAAGGATGTACTATTTGTTTTTATAAATAATGCCTTTGTAATTATTTAAAAGAGCGATACTATATTATTCTTATTTTCTTTTAATGCCAAAGTTATTATGAAATTAATTGAATTTATAAATAATAAAAGATAATTTCATATTTCATTTATTATTTGGTTTGTAGGTCACTTACACATATTATTATTCATTTATATATTTAGAGGTACATAAATTTATATAGTTAGATGTGTATATTTGAATTTAGTAGAAGTCCCTTTGTTTCTAATATATATATTGATTAGTTAGTCACATCATCTTTAAAAATAAATTATAAAGATAGATCTCATTGCTTTGCATGATTTTAGATTTGTTTTATATATAGCTAGCTGGAAGTGCATTTAAACAATTTATTTAAATATAACTGGAATAATTTCGTTTTTCTTCAATCTTTAATTTTAATGGAATACCTAATAGACGTTCCATTATATTTAGCTTATCCAATTGTAAGCTACCATATAGTTTCCATTACATTTGGCTTGCCCAATCGTGGGCTGCCTCATATACGTTCCATTACAATATATATATATATATATATATATATGTATTAATATAATATATATATAATATATATATATATTGTAAGGGTAGCTTACAATCCATGTCAAACCCACCCTTATATGTCCACAGTAATAGACTAAACCCATAAAAAAGACAAGCTGAAATAATAGGTTAAATACATATTTTTTATATACAAACATACATATAAATACCCACACACTTGATGTTTGTTGTAATAAGTACCAGAACAAAATAATGTTGAAATGAAGGAAATGCTTCTTTTTAATGGAAAAGAAAAGCTTAATCTTAGAAACCTTATATATATATATAATCATTTGTTTGATAAAGTGTAGACATAATATCAGACAGTAATTTAGTCGACACAGTGATGAAAAATAAGAATAGAGTTTTACTATATAATTTTAATACACAATGTTATTAAGTAACATCAACAACAACCATTATTTCATGCAACAATAGGCACTTGTAATGATAAAAAAAGGAGATTGAAAATCTGTTTGCTGGACAATGGATGTTAAACCCTAGTATAAAATCAAACTCAAGTCATTTCCATTCTCTTTCACATTTTATCAAGTGTTATAACAACCACAAGCAGTGAATAACTTAATATTGAACATTAAAACAAAAACTAAAATGAACGATGTGTTTGAAGATATTATCCAATCTTTATAAGATTTTAAAGTGCTGAAAATTAACGCAAATCATCTTCAACATTTAACAAGGCAAAAATCAATGAACTTTAGCAATGTAATAAAAGAATTAAATTAATTTTATAGTGATGATTGAAGACAGAAGACTGCACAATTGAACAAAAAAGGAACATTGTGTATAGCCAGCACATACTGATAAAGAATAAAATAAAACTTTCCTTCATGTAAATTTACTCAATGTCAATAATAAGCTGAAGAAAATTTTAATATTTTTTTAAATTACCAAACAATGTATATTGGCTAGATAAACATGAAAACTTAATTGCTGCATAAAGTAAATTCATCCCTGAAGAAAGCTTCTTCTTGGGTTTGAATACTGAGGCATAATGAAATCCAAAAGAGGGATTAGATTGGATGAACTAGCCTAAATTATATCTAGATTTAATGAGTAAGCTGGTCCATTGGAGGTAAATATGATCATTGGTTAGTTACTACATTGTGTCATTCACAGCATCCTACCTGAAGACCTTAGGTCCAACTGCAATTAGATGTGCTTCCCCTCTTGTGGTGAAAAACCCAGACCATTACAATATATATATATATATATATATATATATATATAAATGAGAAATATAATGGTAATTAACTATTATATACAGTCTCAATTTGCAGAAGTACTTTCAGTTAATTTCATAACCCTCCTTAACTGCTGTTAAATTCAAAAAACATAACAGAAGCAAATGTCATCAACTCAAATCCCATGAATTATGAATTTAATATTTGCAGCTTGTCTATTAATTATATTCATTTTATGAAGAGAGAAACCATAATAAAAGAAAAATTAAGGAGATAATTTTAATAAATAGAAATAAAATGAATATAATTAATAAACAAGCTGCTATTGTTAAAATTTGGAATTCATGGGATTTGAGTTAATGTGTTAGCTTCCATTATGTTTTTTAAATTTAATCACAGTTGAAGAGAGTTAATAAATTAACTGAAAGTACTTCTGCAGATTGAGAGACTTATAGAAAAGTTAATTACCATTATAATTATCATTTTTATTGTTATTACAATAGTTTTTAAGTAATGGACATTTTATTTGTGTGTGTATATATATATATATATACAATTGCTTCATCTTTTGTATTTGTAGTGTATATATATATATATATACAATTGCTTCATCTTTTGTATTTGTAGATAAAATTAACAACATTGTAATTGATAAAAATGATATTATTGCCTCATTGGAAAAGATGCAAATGTATGGCTTATACATTCCATAAAGATTGTTGAACAAGTATTAATAAGTAAAGTTCTTTGCAAATATGCTATAAAATTCTTTTCAATTTTTGGCATTTATTGAAAACAATATTGTTGCTTTTTTAAAGCTACGTATTACAAAATGACTAAAGTTTGGTCTATGGTCTGCCTATAGTTGCATATATTTGTAATTTTGTTTTGTCTACTATGTGGAGAAGATTTTCATTAATTGCAATTTTACAGGAGTTAATATTTATGATAGATATGTTGATTATATTTTTGCTTGTGGACATGAAGATAATGAAATTCCTTTTTTGGATGAGTTAAATAAGTTAAATGATTTAAAATAGATTGTTGAAAAGGAACAAAATAATGCTATTAAACATATTGATTTGTGTTTTACAAGAGACAATGATTTATTGTTATAAATAGGCAATAAAACCATTACAAAAACAGTTTATATACAATATAAATCATAAGTATCAGTTGTGCATAGGATAGCAAATCTTTTTTTAAAAATTTATAATGAGAAATTATGTCATTATGAAAGTGATAAATCACAAAATACAAAAGAGTTGATTGAAGGGGTGTATAATAATAAACAAATATACTTTGTCAATTTTTTAAAAATATATACAAATTTAAAGAAGCAAAAGGCTAATGATTAGAAATGGATGTCTATTTTATATGCTTCAATAAATTTATTAAACATTTATCTAGATATTTTTGTAATGTTTGATTTATGTTCCGCTTAATGTTAATAGATTGGTAAATAATTTTTAAAATATCATTTTGAAACAAAAACTAATATTTTTTTTCATGTGTCATAGCACCGGCTGGGAAGAAAACCCACTAACCTGGGACAACTGCTTGTAAGGCAGCTATGCTGACCTCTCAACCACCAAATCTTGACAAAAAAAGTAATATTGTATAAATCGAATATCATTTAAGCGCAAGACTTGTACATAGATGAATCAATGTATAATATTAATAAAAGGTTAAAAGAGTATCAACTATTATACAAATATATAAAAGATATGAGTAATAATAATTTAATAATGACATTTTTTTTTTGATCATGAAATAATATGTGAATTTACTTTCTCTTTCATTCAAGAAAATACTAAGATTCTTCATTAGAAAAGAAACTATAATAAAAGAAAAATTAAAAAGATAAATAGATGTAAGATATCTATGATAATATGAAGACATTTACTTCCACTAAATTTAAATGGTTTTCAGTTGAACAAGATTATGAAAATAATTGGCAGTACTTCTGCATTTTGTTATAGTTATTTATAAATATATTATTCCTGTTATATTTTATTATTCATTACAATTATGATATACAATATATAAATAATTTATTTTAAACTTTGTTAATTATCTGTAATAAATTTTGCATACATACGTTGATAGGCTTTACAAAGTGTATAATTATTCTTGACAAGCATTGGTGGTCAAGAGATCAGCGACAGCTGCTTTACAAGTAGTTGTCCTGGATTAGCGGGTTTGCTTCCCAGCTGATGCTATGACACATGAAAAAAAAAGTGTATAATTATTTTTTCATCAATCTTTTTCATTTTTTATTCAACTCAATGCATTTTTAGTGCTTTGCATTATAATCATAACAATTTCACTTTATTCAGAGCAATAATTATGATGCACTATATATTAAGCTGAATAGATAACCAAAGTCATTGAAGAAAGAAGAACATCACTGTAAATATGAATATTTAATTAAATATATATATAATAAGATAATAATGGACTTTAATTTCATAAAATTGGGATGAATTTTAGAACTGACAATATTATTGAAATTTTTTTTATATAATACATTAATATTTACTGTCATGTAGTTAAATAACTAGTAATATTTAATGATTAATTATTGTATGGGTAATTTTCTAATTTGAAGCTCTAACATATCACAATTTTGCTTTATACATCCTCCTGTATTTTTTAATACAATAAAAATTTTACATTAATAAAATTCTAATAATTCACTTGTAAAACTGTGATTTTGTCAAAGTTCTATCATATTTAATAAGATGTTAACAGCTTTTATGATAACATTGATTATTACTCTGAATTTTATAAAAGCTTTTAAGATCTCCCTAATATCTAAATATTTCCTTAAAACTGATAATTTTCAATTGTAAAATACTGGTTAAGTTGTTACAACTTATTCTCAGAAAAACTATCAGTATAAAATGCTAATTTTTATATAAAAAAGTTGTTTGTTCAATTTTAATGGTTTTTTAAATTATTACAAAAATAACAGAGAGTTTTTTTTAAAAAAAATATGTATAGGCCAATTAGCTTTTTCCAAATTCTTTAATATACATATATAAATTGTAGGATTTTGTGCTGTATGTTTGTAATTTAGACTCAGTGAGTTAAATGTGAAGATATTTAAAGCTTCACACTTTCAAACCTAAATACTTCAGACTGGCTTAGATATATAGAAAGACAAGTAAAGAAGAAGATGGACCACTCTTTTCTTGTAAAATTCTCTGACTTGTGTTTATGGTTTGATCATTATTCAGACAGCCATCATAATATCTGATTGGCTGTCAAATAAGTATTATAATAAGTGCAAAAGGTTTGCAGCCTTTCAATTTAATTTCAACTAATTATCTGCACTTTATATGAAATAAATATTATTTACATACGTTTTTATAAAAAATTAAAATAAATTACAATATGCCTACCAATATATAAATAGATTCTGGTAATTGATTTATATCCATAATATTAAAATGCAACTCTCAAATTTAATGCAAATGAATTTACTTTGAGTTAAAATATATTTATAATATATCAGTTATAGAGACAACTATCAGGTGTATATTGATATTACAGTGCAGTATAAAATTAGAAAATGTTACATTATTTAATAAATAATGAGTATTATTGACAATTTCAGAAACAAATAGTTAATAATATACTATATTATATAGAAAATTGATTTCTTCAAAGTTGTGTTATATGATAAAAATAAAAGAATATTAAATTGAAAAAAAAAAGTAAAAACAAATTATATTATAATGATTGTCCAAATATTACAAGGTCAATAAACAGCACTGAAAGAATTACAAATTAAAACTACAAGTTGAAAGTACTTTAATAATAAATCTAGTAAAACTATTGAAAAGTTTAATAGATTTGTTTTATCTAGAAACGTTGTTATAGAATTAAAGAATATATAATATGCATATCATCTATTAAATAATAATATTTGTCTAAATCGCATGTTGTTAATAAATTGGAAATAATAATTGAAAGTTTGCTTAAGACAGCTGTTTAAAATCTGATTGGCTGTCTTAGCGCATGTGAAAGATTAGCAAACTTTCAATTATTATTTCCTATTAGATAATATAAATAGAAGAATGAAAATAGTTTGAGGAAATCAAGTTAAATTTAATGTTCATAATTAAAAAGCATGAATTATATCAATAAGCTTTATAGATTATTTATTTAGCAATAAAAATAGTTGAAATATCAGTAATACCAATGGGAACAATGTATTTTGTATTCTGATAAGATATTTATTCCAGGTATATAGAGTGTGTAAACTTTTTAGATGTTAATTATATAAAACTAAACATAAAATAATACTTGTATCGAAAACATTATTTACATTTAAGCTTGATATAAATTTCTTTAAAAAACTTCTCCTTTCAGAAAAAGAACATTTACCTGGAAAGTTACTTCTTGAATTTATTGTAATGTCTAATTTACTTTCTCTTATTTTAAAAATATAGAAATGATTCAATGAAGAATTATTGATATTAAAATAGTTTGTTAAAATGAAAACTAAGTCCTTTTATTAATTATGCTCCATATTAGTTTCAAAAAAGTTTTTCAAAAAAGGTTTTACTCATAATTGAATAATATAGGGCAATAATAACTGCAATAAACATTTTGGATGTATCTACTGCTTGAGACATTTTGAATGCAGATTGTTGAAAAAAACAATTAATATTAGATCTTAGTATTAAAATAATAATAATAATAATACTAAAAATAATAGATGGTGTCAAATGTGTGAGTAGAAAAAAATTGGCACTTGTACAACAAACTGGAGTTATTTTATACTAATAAATAAAAAAATGATAAAGACGTGTAGGAAGTTATAATCTAGATCAATTGACTTGGAAATGTATTTTGGAGATCATATATATTATCAGATGTTTTTAGTAGTATTTTAAGCAGATAAGATGAACAGGTTTTAAAATATACCCAAAATTAGGACATATTCCATTTTAAACAAGTCAATAGGATATTTGACTATCATTTTGATTATATTATTTGTTTCACAGTGTAGATTGTCATATTTGTAAGCTTGGGGTTGTTAGTTACATAGAGTAATTGAGTTTAAATCAATTCACAAAAGTTGTACAATCATACTGGTAATTATTACTAGAACAGGCAAGGAATGTATATTTCTATTATTACTTAGAAATATAATTGCTTGGTATTATTTTTAATTTACAAGATGATTGCTTAAAAGAATTGACTGATAGTAGTTTCAAGTTTTAATTATAATCTTTGTAAATAGTTAATAAAAGTTATTTAAAAATAAAATTACATTATTTCTTGTTTTGATACAAATCATTCAGATTGTAATGTAATCTTCAAGATATCATGATCTAGTTATGTTTTAGGACATGCAGTTATTTTCACAGCTAGTGTATTGGGTTTTTTTTTCAGGAATGATTAGCCTTCTAAAATCTGGACTCATCTCTCAACTTTTAAAATCTACACTCAATTTTATATCAATTGTTGAAAATCATTTGTATATGTTTGCTGCGATAACAGCAGGAATGCATTTTATATTATTACTATAATTATGACATAAGACTTTATTGCCTACTTAAAATTTTATCTCTCTAGCTGAGTTATAATATATAGTTTTGTTATTGAAATTGGGTGCTTTATCTATAGAGAGATTAAGGTAACAGCATTTTGCCTTACATCATTCTTTTAATTTGTCTACTACAATCAAAGTAAAAAAAATGATGCTATAATATGCTCACTATTGTTGCTTAAAGGTTTTAATTTGGCTGATATAAATGTTATCTCACTGTTAAAACAAAATTCATGAAAATATTTTGAATGTTTTCTCAACACTTCAACTATGTGGCATGGGGTAACATGACAAGAATCTCAAACTACCTATTTAAAGAAAACATCAATGATATTTGAATTTGTTTGTCATTTAAAAATCATTGTAGTTAATGAGGAAACTAGCCCAAAAATTACTGTTTCAGGTTAATGATTATATTTTCCATTTATATGAAATATTATATGTTGTTAGGCAATGTATGAAACTGTAAATCTTAAATTCACTAACAGTAATGGGAAAACTTACAGTTATTTTCTTAGTCTATCTTATTAATAAATTTATGGCTATTAGATATATGTTATGGGAGCTGTGGATATGCTTGGATCAATAATTTTATATCATAAGAGCTCAAATAGTTACAATCTATTATGTTTTCATGTTCTCTTATTAAAATAGCAAGACCTAAAATAACAGATGTTATTATTCTTAAAAATTCAGCATCATAGTTTCATTAAAAAATAAATCGCATTGCTCTAAGTAATTTTTCATTTTATTGTTACTTTGCTGCAGTTTGTAAATTTTGTTTATTAATTACTTATCATTTTTGAGATAATAGAAAGTATTATGCTGGAATAAAGTTCCATTACCACCTTAGTATAAAATTAATTTTAATTTGAATATCAAATACTGTGAACAAATCTCTTAAATCCTTATTGTGATTTAGTTCAAATCTTTTTTTTTTAAATAATAGATAGAAAACAACAATTGTACTCATAAAGTGAAGTAATTACATCTTAAAACTTTATCTATGTATTTTATGTATTTGATTGGCTGTTTTTTGTTTTTGTAAAATAGGCTGTTTTATTATGATCATCATATTGGCAGTACTTTAAATAAAAGTATTGACTATGATGCTTTTTTACATGGGTTTGGTCTTTTCTTAATTTTTCTTGAATGAGTATAAAGTATTGAATATGTGGGAATAAATATTAAGTAGCATCTTTGAATCAGAGAATGAAAGGAATGATGGTGGTGCTTGTTATATTGGGGAAAAAAATCTCTCTGTATCTTGTAGATGAAGCTTTTGATATACAATTACTAGGAAGGACTTTAACATTTACTTTATTTAAGAAGTCTAGATATTTGGGTTCTAGATTAATCAATATCTGCAGGTTTTAATGTCTTTGTTGTTAAAAAACAAAAAAGATTGAATATTATTTGATAAATTATTATTTTCTATTTTATATATTTTCCAATAACTAATCTTATTAAAAGAGCTTGTGAAAGAATGGGTGAGCTAGCTAATAAGGTTTAGATTATTAGTATTTAGGAAGAAACTATTTAATTTAATTATTTCATTAATGGCTCTCTAAAAATAAAATATAGTGTAACAGTAGCTGGGTTCAAACCCTGTTACAAGAAAGTGAAAAGTGTGTATGCATTACCCTCAGTACAGGTGTTATGGTGACTAGACAGCCATAGAAATTCCATCTAGTCTTTGGTTGGCTCACTTGTCCATTTCTTGAGATCTATATTATTTGGTTTAAGTTCACCAATATCAAATAAGATGTGAGAAAAGGGTTGCCCATTAAAAAATGGCTTTCCAACGTTTGGGGCTATGAAAGTAGGAGAACGGCAGGTTAATAAAAATAAATTAAATGATTATTTGTTTCATTTGTGCATGAGTTTAATTATTTTGCCTCGCAAATATTGCTTTAGAAAATAAAGCACCAGACAGGGGAGAAAATAGGAGTGAGAGGTAGAGGTTCAACAGTAAGGCAGCATAGTATTTTGTGAGCTGGGGTGAGGAGCCCAGCACGTTATATATATATAGAAAAAAAATTTATGTATCTCACAGATAAAGCAGGGGAAACCAATATGTTGAATATTATTATGAGAAAGTTACAGGAGATGGAAGAAAGAATGGAATTAAGATTTGAGGAAATAAAGGAAAAACAGGATATGTTGTTAGAGATGCAAAAAAAGCTAGAGGTTATAATGCTAGTAATAAAAAAGAAACTTGACAAGCAGTTAGGGGAAGGCAAAGAGGAAGAAAACTCAATCCGAAGAGAGGACAACCTAGAAGAAGGGCAAATGAAAGCTGAGATAGAAAAGAAAGAGGAAGTAAGAAAAAAGAAAGACCAAGTAGAGGAAAATAGTATAATAGAAGACAAGGAGGATTCTGTTACATGCTCGATATCGCAGTCACAGGTAAACCAGTGCCTGAAAATTAGAGTGTTCACAGGGCAAATGGGCAATGCGCCAATTGAAAATTTAAAAAGCTTAGAAAGATATGTTGACTTTGATGAATGGGGAAGTAAGTGGGGACAAAAGATGCATGAAAGATACTTTACCATTAATGTATGTGGAAGTAAGCGTGAACAAAGGATATATGTATGGAAAAAGAAGAGAAATTGCGAGGTGCCAAGTGAAAACTTAGAAGGCATAGAAAGATATTTTAACTTTAATGTAGGGGGAAGTAAGTGTGGATGAAAGATGTATGAAAGATATTTTCCCATTAACGTAGGTGGAAGTAAGCATGGACAAAGGATATATGTATGGAAAAAGAAGAGAAATCATGGGAATTTTTTTATGGATATAATTATTTTAGACCTCAAAATAAGTATACCCCATTTTGAAGTCTTTCCAACAGGGGGCATTGTAACAGTAGCTGGATTCAAACCCTGTTACAAGAAAGTGAAAAGTGCATATGCATTACCCTCAATACAGGTGTTATGGTGACTAGACAGCCATAGAAATTCCATCTAGTCTTTGGTTAGGCTCACTTGTCCATTTCTTGAGATCTATATTATTTGGTTTAAGTTCACCAACATTGGATAAGACATGAGAAAGGGGTTGTCCATTAAAATAGATATACAATATAATGAAATCTCACTGAATTTTAACTGATTTTTGCATTTTTCTGATTCTAAGTGCCTTTTTTTAAAATTAGATTGATAATGAGGGAATTTTTTTTTTTCTGAAACAATGAAGTAAATTTAACGATGAATAGAAAATAATTAATTTCAAACAAAAATAAGATGTTAGCTAG
Organism: Epiperipatus broadwayi; assembly: GCA_028023455.1. NCBI lineage: Eukaryota > Metazoa > Onychophora > Udeonychophora > Euonychophora > Peripatidae > Epiperipatus > Epiperipatus broadwayi. Next base: position 111,589 of record JAQFVV010006337.1, read on the forward strand.
TGATATCTAGGCATGTATTGGAAGGTATGATTTGGACAATTTGTAGTAAAAAAACAATTTTGAATACCTGCTCTTATCACATTATAAAAATGGTGCTTTCAAAGGCTGAAAAATGTATGTGGTGCAGAGGAAAAAGTGGAAAAAATAGTATTGCCTGTAAAAATAATCTATCTAGAAGATTTCATTTTGCTACAAAATGAGAATTTATTAATATAGTTATCAAACACAATTTTAAATAATGAAAGATATTTTTCTGAGACTAGAAATATAACTATAATATAGATGTGATTAATGGTTAGTTTGATCATTAGAATGTGTATCCCTGATTTTTTTTTCTATTTTCAATATACGAGGATTGATTAAGATGGTGAAGAAAAGTGATTCTTGACAAATGGAATTTTGTTGATAAAACCCAGACAGTCTTTTTATAATAACAGTAATGTGGATTTTCCTGTTTATAAGTAGATAATGTTATTAAGTAAAAAATTGAGAATGGTGTATAATATTATTGAAGAAATTGGAATACTTTAATTATAGAAACTGAATAAAATGTAGCTCTTAAATCCAGTTGCATGGCAATAGAGTTTGTTTTCCTAAGTTTCCTGGTGTGATTCACTATTATTTTAAACACAATAGTAGCTGTTGATGTGGCTGAATCTTTTTTTTTAGAATTTGGACAATAGAAGGAAAACAAGGGTTGAATTTTATCTTTAATGATATCAATTGTTTTGAAAAAGTAATGGGGCTATGGATATGGATCTAAATTTACCTAGTGGAGAAGAAAAAATATTTTTTAAGGAAGGGAACCATAAAAGTAGAATAGAGTTCTAGAATGTTCTGGATTTGTTTTGAAAAATTATGAATTAATTTGTAAAATATTGGAATAATAAAGTGGTTGAGACAGTTAAGTAGGAATCTAAGTATTGCATGAGATCCTGGATAAATATTATCAGAAATCCTGTTTAACTTGAAGGTAATTTGTGGTATATAATTCCATGATGTACATTATCATATCTAAAGAAAACCAGGCATAAGTTTGAGATAGAAATGACTTTGAAACTTAGATTTAAAATGAGTGTATAAGTGAAAGCATGTTTCTCTAGTTATAAAATTTAAATCTTTCAAAGTATATATATATATATATATATATATATATATATATATATATATTTATATATATAAATATATATATATATATATCTTCCGATATATATATATATAGATAGATAGATAGATATTGACATCACTGATTTATAACTAATTATTCACTATATGTATCCCTTTAATCAGTTGTGGATATCTGTGAGATATTCAAAATTAGTTGAGTGTGTCTGTATTTCTGTTACAGGCTCATAAATAAAGAAAATAATGTTGCTATAAGGAAGATATTTTTTCCCTAATATAAAAATTTAGGTAAATGTAATGATGTTTATAAATGTGAAGCAGCACTCTACTGGATTTAATTTCATAAGATATGTTTAAATTTTTGATAGAACTGTTTCTGGTTTAGAGGACTTTAGAAGGAATTTAATTATAGTGTTAGGTATAAATGGGTTGCAATTTATTTTATTTTTTACTGGTATTAAAATGGGAGTGATGATAAAATAGAAATCAGGGGAGTAGAAAAGATCTATTAGTGTGGAATGTTTTTGGTGTATAAAGAATAAGAATCAATGGAGAAGAATCCATCTTCACTTATGAACCTAGTGTTAATTTGATGATACTTTCTAACAAAAACTGAATAAGGCATGTTAAATTTTCCAGTTAATTGAGTGTAGGTTAGTAGGAAAAAATTGGATTTATCTGTCTTATTTGTCTCACATTAATTCAATTTTATTGTAAAAGTATAATGTGATTATAATTCTAATGAGATAAGTGTGATAAAATGTTAGCTACTATGCTCATATTGGAGTCAATGTATAAAATCTTAAAATATTTGAAAATTATGTATAATCATTTGTGTTATGGCTGCAGCAACAATGGACTGATATAACTTGGATATTTATGAGGGTTAATTTTTGAAATAAATATTTTTTCTCAGTGACAGTTGTTGATTGCAAACATGTGTAACGATGAGTTAATGTTCCTTATATTAATTTGTTTTCTATTTAGATTCATTGAAATATAGTATGAATAAGATCATAAAAAAATTTTAAACCACTAAACATCACATGATCACCATTTCTTATACTTGCTCATAACTGTTATTAAAACAGGCAAAACTTTCCATACAGTAGTGCCACTCAGTGCAAGCCAGAGTAATAAATGGATGTCAGAAGGTTTGTGTATAAAACCCCTATCTAGTGCATACTCATCCAATATACCCTTACTAGTTTCTAGCTTGTGACTTTCATCAGTGAGAAGCCTTAGATCTGAGAGCACTGCATCTAGATCTTAGGATCTAATGCAATCCTCCAGCACCCATCTTTTATCTCTACTTAACTACAAAAACTATGAGAATAAAATTAAAAACACAATATTTTCAGTTCAAGATTTGAGTGGCACTACTGTATGGAGATTTTTGCCTGTTTTGAATATTGTTTTTCATTTAATGATTATTGCACTAAAAGTAAACCATTGTAATTTACCACTTTTTCTTGCAATAAAATGTTTGGAATGACCACTCTTGTTTTTAGAAGCTAAAAGTGTTATTTTTATTGGACATTTTGTTTCACATTCATCAAATTTAGATTATGTCATATTTGTAGTAGTTCTCATGTGTTTGTAATAATACAGAGGCAATGTAGTTAAAAATTATATATTTTTATTACCAATAAATACCAGAGATTTATATAGAATAGTGCACAAGTTCAATGAAAATTTACATCAATCTGGGAGTCTGTTTACCTAGAAAATAAAATTTAGCTGAAAACTGAAGATTAGTAACATAAGTAAAAATGAATTAAAGGTTTAGAAATGATGTCTGATACTAGAGTTAATCAAGCTAACATGATGATTGAAAATTAGTTTGCAATTATTTATAAGTAGTGTTTATATTTTTGTGTGGAATAAGTTAGTGCATTTAAAACTGTAATAGCAAGTATGATTATAAGGATGTAGCTATAATTAAGTAGATGAAATTTTAAAGAAATTAATTTAGTTATAATCTGTTTGTACTTGGACAAAGAATTGTATTTGTAAGAATCTTACATGAAACTTCATATCTTGTTTACTAAATTATAAAATATTTGGTACTTGTGTGTTATCCTGTCTACTAAACTTGGCAAAAAAAAATTATTTAAATGTACACTTTCAGGGGCACACAAATTTCATTTAAAAGGTTTATCTCTTTTTTTATATATTATAATGTTATGTTTTTAATTTTTTAAATGTTTATATTAATACAAATAATAGTAATAATAATAAAGTGGAAATATTATAATTAATTATATTTAACAAATAATAAATAAAAGGTAAATATTATAATGTGTAAACACTGATGACTTTATATATTAAAATAGTAATCAAATATATTCAACATTCTTTATAAAAAATGTACATAAAGATTGTTTCATGTATTTTTATATATAACATTTAAATGCTGATGCCTATATACATTAAAACAATAATCAAATATCCTCATTTATCCTTAATACATAATGCATATAAAGATGTTTCATCATTTATAAAGAAGAGTGATGATATTTTATTACTGTTTTAATATATACAGACATCAGTGTTCACACATTATAATATTTATCTTTTATTTATTATTGTAATTATAATTAATTATATTTCCACTATATTTTTTTCCATTAATATAAAAACAATACCTCTACTTGTCAGCTATTTTGTTTTTTTAACATTTATTGTATATTGTGAAACTGTATATTTAAAAAAAAATAGTCTGTCAAGCTTGGTAGACAACATAATGTACAAGTACCCAATATTTTTAATGTTATGAATGTAAACAGAAATAAACTTATTGTTAAAACAGAGGCTTTTTTTTTTTCAAATGCTTTTTAGACACTAACAATATTTTATATTTCATGATAAAAATTTGAGAATTAATTTTAATGAATTTGTAATATGTTATAAAATTTTCATGTTGTAATAGTTAATTTGTTACCATGTTATGTCTATGACTTCGCTTGAAAGACTGGGACCTTGAAAGGTTTTTCATTCAAATCAGCCTTACATTGTTTTTTTTTTTCCTAGTATCCATTCATTCCAATATTATTCAGTAAATTGTTATCTATCTGGTATAGTTATAGGGTAAAATAAGATTTGAAAAAAATCTCTGCAGAACTAATTAAATATCTGTTCTTGCAGTAGGCTATATAAAACCTGTTTTGTTCATTTTCTTCTTTTCTCTGTACATATAAATATATATAATTACAAAACTTGCACTCAAATATAAATAATATATCCAATACATATGTTGAATACATGCTTTATTATATACAATAAAGTTTGCTAATCAAATTATCCAAGTCTCTTATTTAGAATAAACGAAAAACCATTTTAGATGAAGCACTTAAAGTGATGAAATGGTCGTTGGTTTTCTCTGCATATAGTTATGTGTCATTACATATTTTTATTAATTTACATATGCATAGTGTGATAAGACAACTTTATATATATATATGTGTGTACATGTAATTAAGAAGAATACTAACTCTCAGACAATAAACAAATACCATTCCGTATGTTAACAAAGGTTCGAGAATAGAATAAATCCATCTATTCTTTAAGCTCTTGATCTTTATAAGTTTACCTTAGCCAACAATGGTGGAAATTCCGAGTGAAATTTATATTCCAGCCAGATGTAAATAAAGCATTAATAATTACTGAACTAACAGCCAACTATACAAGGATGAAAACAGAATTTTATTTTTAAAAACCTTATTTAACTAGTCAAATAAAAGTTAATAAATGTAATATGAAATTAAACATTAACATAACTTAATTTGTATAAAAATGAGAGCAATAAATCACTCTTCCTTATAAATAACACTGTATATTAACAAAGGAGGAAGACTAGAGTGGATCCACTAATTTCTTAAGGTTTTGTTGTTTATACAACGTTGCCTTCGTCCTATTATAGTTGATTTTGACTATTATTAATGTCATATTTCATCTAGATTATATATTAATTTTATTCTGAAATTCCACTAATGTTGGCAGAGATAATACCAATAGCTTAAAAAATTGAGGATCTCTTCTATCTTTGACCCTTTATTAATATACAGAGTGGTATTTATTCAGAGTCTAAGGCAGAGTGATTTATTACTGTTAACTATATACTAATTAAGCTATGCTAATTTTAGTAGTAAAAGAGGTTACTCACTAGTAAATAGTTGCAATGTAGTAGAATGAATACTTGCACTAATAAAAACCAAATAAATTATATATATATAGAGAGAGGGAGAACAGAGAACAGAACTCTAATTGGATCTTTAGGAAGCAAGTAAAAATAACTGAAGACAGTAGATTGTCTACTTAATATAAAGATATCAAACTGAACGATTTCACATAGAAAAAAAATTGGAAGTAGACTGTGAGAAGAAATGATATATAATTCTAAAGAAGGGTTAAATATTTATGCTTTCTCATAAAATAAGAATGATAAAAAAAAATCTGTACAAACATTTTCTTCTAAGTTATATACGATATATATGCACATATATTTCTGCTATCTTCAAAGTCATATGTATGTAATGAGACAACCTAGCGTAGCCCAATTTAGTTTAAAAACTGATAATGATGACTAGAATAAATAATTTGAATATATATAATGTTTTATTTTTTAAACTTTTTCTTTTTAAATGCTTATTTGAATCAATGAGTATGCTTTTAAAGTGAAAAAAAAAATCTAAAAAAAAAAAGATAATCATTAAATAAATTAAAAAAATGGTCTTACAATTATATTAAAAAAAAACAACTTAAGTTCTCTGCCTGGAGGCAGGTTAAGATATTTAGGCAGTAGCATAATAAGAAGAGGTGATTTCTTTTTCTACTAATCTTTTCGCAGTCACACCGACAGTCGATATACATTTCTGACTTAATTTTAAACTGCAAAAAAAAATTAAATAATTAATATTAAGATTATTTACATTTTTATTGTTTATCAGCTCTTTATTAGTTTTATTTTGGCTAACATTTTTTTTTTTTGACTGTAAGGTTAATATATATATATATCAGCGCCATCTAGATTCTGTCCAATTTACATTGTTAGATGTACTTAAGGCCATACGTTTAAAAGATATATAAATAAAAATTTAATAAGATAAACCAATGTACAAATATAAGTGCTATTACCGTCATTGTTTTTTTTTTAAAAAAAAGTCAAATAGTTAGCATTGTTAATCCAATGAATTAATTCATTATTTATTAGTAAATGATTAAACTAATAATTAGTTCAAGTTACAATCCTTCAAGTATGAGTCAATCGCATTATTTTTATATTTAAACAAAAAATTTGTTTATTATTATTTTAACATTTAAGTTGTTTCCGCCTGGAGCTATTATTAATTCATTTGCTAGTGACACGCGCACTAAAAAAAAAAAAGGTATTGGACACAAACGGTCTAACACCTATCTTGAAGGCAGACACGTGTTCACTTATCTGAGCTAGATTTAAAATGATGTAACATTAAGTAGAATATAATAATTATTTACATTTAACTATTTTTTTTAATATCTTAATACAAAAAAAAAAATGTAGTGATTGACTATTTATATTTAATTATTTAATACATATTTAAAAGTTTAATTACGTATAAACGCACATGCATATTTATAAATATGACATATATCAGTACACACGTTTAATCAAAGTAACATATTCTTTGCGCAAGGTTTTTAATTGTAAGTAATAAATATTTTTTCCAGCCATAAACTAAAATGTAAACAGCTAGGGATGTTCGCTGAGCATTATGCTTTTACTTTACATCATCTTTTAACAATTCTTAATAATTATTTTGCGCTTTGTCTGTAACGAAATTAAATTTTAAATGCATTAATTTTTACTAAAAATGTTAACCAAATTAGACGTCAAACTTTTATTTGCAAAAATCAATATACAGTTAAAATTCAATATAATTTTAATGACATTAAAATATTCTTCTACGGTTATATTATCAATAAAAATTAGCTATTTGTAACTAATATCTCTCTCTATTCTCTCGTTTTTTCATCAGCCTCTTCCAAGATTATATAAGATTTTGTTTATAATATGATATTTTCTTCACACATAAATATCTCTTGATTTCATTAAAGTGTAATCTTATAATATGATATTTTCTTCACACATAAATATCTTTATGTTTTATTAAAGAAGTGTATAGACGTTATTATTATAGAAGTAATAACAGAAGTCACATTTGAAAACGAACTATACTTCTTTCAGTTGTATTTATATATTGGACTATTTCCATCATCTAGTTTTGAGTATTGAATGTCTTTCACTCTATTATTCGTTTCATTCAGTATCACTAATTCAGGGTCTATTATATTTTAAATACTTGTTTTATTTTATAATGCAGGTCTCTGATAATACAAAATTGAAACTAATTTTTATAAGATACTTTTTTTTTTTAATTTGCCGCCATAATTAGAGCTATAAAATTTTAATTCTCAATTATTTTTTAAAATCTCATAAAATAAAAATTAATATTTTTGGGCCACAATCATATGATTTCACATAATTAAAATTTTTAAAAAATAAAATAATTTGTATTTTTAAAACAATTGAAACAGCTTTAAGAATCATGACATTTTAAATGTTACCATCAACATTTCTCCACGTTGTTTGATCCATAATAGGCTGATGTTCTTTCCCTCTGTTTTCCGGCAGTTTCTATTCATAATTTTTCTTATTTCATTAATTTATTCTACATAATCTTTTTTGGGCATATTAACATTTTCAGAAATCTAGTTTTGAATTTTATTTGTCTATCTATTTTCATATCTTCTTGAAACAACTCTATTTTGTGACTTTAGATCTATTCTTATTAATTCTATTCTTTAGTATATGGTCTGCTATCTCTGCATTGCTTTGTGTTAAAATTTCAAGACATACATTTGGAAGATCTTTACTAATCTTTATTTTTCATATATTAATACAACTATATTCTCAAAGCACTCCCTGTAAATTTAAGTTTACAATTATTTTTATCTATTATGTTTCCTCAGTTATCTTAATAATGTGTCTATAGTGTTATAAATTTTAACTTCTAATTTAAATCAAATTTATCATGCCATAAGTCTCATCATCAATAACACTACCATCTAAAGAAAAGCAGATGATACCTTATCAACTAAGAAAATTGCCATTTTTTAAATGTAAATTTTTATTGAATTGTTTTGCTGCACAGAATGCAATTCATGACATTGTTAATTTGAAAATAATTTCATAAAAATTATGTTGTTATCAATAATCAACATTAGTTGGCAAAATACTTCAAGTTTAAAAATATTCATTTATGGAAAAAAAAAAGAAAAGAGAGAGGCGATAATTCAATTTTTGTTTTTATTTGAAATAAAATATTAATGGCCTATTTTATCAAAATAAAGTTAGATAATTTTTTGGCAAACTGTACTTTATTGCCTGGCACATTTGAAGCAGATGGCTGGTCCTTCTTTTATCAACACAGAAATTAATATTTTTTCAGAGAACATGTTATAGTATACATTGACTATGCTCTTTACTTTAAATAAAAATCTTAAACATTGGAAGTAATGATTAAAATTACATTAAATTGAATCACTCTTTCTCTCTTGGATGAATTTATATAAAAGGATATATAATTCAGCAAACATTGTTTTTTTTTCTTTCATAATAAATTGTTTATTTCTTTTATTGATTTGATAATAGTACTAGCTCTTGATTAATTTTTATTATATATGATATAAAAAAAACTGCACATAGTTAACATATAATTGCAGAGCAGTTGGAGTTATACAATGAAGTTATCTTAAATTCATACATAAGATATTGAAACATTAGTTTATTAACTTGAACAGTATTTAAAAAATGTTGGTAGTTGGCTGGACATGTATAATCAAATATTCTAATTGATAGATTATATTAATAGAAAATTAATTTGAGTATGGAATTATCAATACTATTTTGGGTCAATTTATTTGTTATGCATATACATATGAGTTCAAACTACAGCATTACAGAATGGATTACAATTATTGAATCTTGAACTGAAATTTTTTTTTCATTTTCTGAAAAACTGCTTTCACTTTTCAATCTTCATTTTAAATATTTTTAAATGATATAATATTTATTCTTATTTTTTCTTGATGGTCTTTAAAAATTTATATTTAGCTATCCCTCAAATATCTATCATTTTTCAGTTGCAATCATCATTTTATTTTTTGCCTCTCATTTTGTTTTTTCATAGTTATCATTTTAAATATTCCATTTTATAGATTTATTTTTTTTATTATTTATTTTATTGCCTTTATATTTTTTTGGTTCTTCAACAATTACATCAAAATTCTCAAATGTATTTATCTTGTTATTCTAGTTCTATTTTAAATGTTGGATAAATTTGTTGCTGTTGTTGTTTTAGTGTTATTTGAAGAATACACATGAGTAATTTATGGTATATTCTACAAACAGTTTCTAGTCGTAATTAAATCTATTTATACTTTTTTTCAGTTTTACCATATGCTGTAGGCTTAAATAATCACTAGATGCTAGATACAATGCTTATTAAATCCTTGTCCAATTCTGTTCTAACAATATCCCAAAATAATTTCAGGTTTAGGAGTTTCGTAGAAAAAAAGTTTTGGATCTTCATTTAGTGCACCTGAATTTTCATTGATTCAATACATTTTTTTAGTATCAGTCACTTTTACTTTTCAATACTATTAACCTACTAGCCTGAAATACAAAAATACCTCAATGTTTTAAATTTATGGCAATTTGTTTGCATAGTTAGTATATCTCATAGCAATTTTTGCTTTTAATTTTTTTTTAATAAGTAGAAACATCTTTATCATTTGACTAGAATTTATATAAAATCAAAAAAATTACATTTTCAGCACATGCAATATTTTTCAGCAATAAAATCTATTCATCCCACTTTAGTTTACTGCAGCTTTAAATATTGATTTAATTAGCTCTTTTATTCAGCCCCTATAGATTATTTAAATGCATATTAAGTGGTATAATTGGCATAGCATAAATAGACTTTGAACAGGATAACATTACCGGATAGCATTGTTCAATTAGAATAATGTTATATTTTTTATATTAAAACTAAAGTTTTACATCACTTAATACTAATTTTGTGAACTCTGATGTTTATGTGTTGAATCAATCAATCATTTAATTTCTTTAAAATATATTAACAATAAAAAGATAATTAAATTCACAAAACTTTTTAATTATTCACTTGCTTTTATCTATAATAAAAAGTGCATATTATCTTAGTAGAATTTTCACTCAACTTTTATTTTTATAATTTCCAACCTCTGGTAACTAAAAGTATTATCTTGATAGGTTTTGACAACTTTTGCCTTAGTCTGATTATAAAACTTTTCAATTGTTTTATGTTTTCTTAGGTCATTGAGAATAGATTATATTTAGAAAATTTTAATGAATGTCCAAATCAAATAAACAATAATTTTATCATTATTTAATTATAATCAGATGATAATCCTTTCAAAATATTTTCTGTCAATGAAAGCATTATTTTGTGGTTGTTTTTAGGTTTAATAATAGCTAATCTCTTCCAACTAAAAATCTTCTAAACCAGTGGGAATCTTATTTTGCTACCTTCTATATTGACAAGTTTTTATCTTTAGCACACAAAGTTTTTATAGATTTGAACTTCATATATTCCAGGTTCTAATAGCAGTAGTATACATCAGTATGTAATTTATTAAGTTCTGCATTAGTCTATGCTTCTAATTCAATTTTAAATATAGAAACAAAAAAAAAATGTCCATTTTTAGAAAGTTTAATATATATATATATACACAATGAGCAAAAACATGATTAAAGTTCTCGATTTTTTTTTATTTATATTTAATCATTATTATTGGTACAATAAGCAATGGCAGAAATAAAAAAAAATCCAAAAATCTCATTCACACATATACCCGCATATAACATTGTTAAAGTACAATTCGTCACACCGAAATTTATTTAAATTTTAAACAATTGATCCCAAATAAATCTAAAATTATTCGCTTTAAGAGTAAAATCTAATAATGACAAATATACTGATTTTAAGGCTCAAATATCGGTTTGTTATCATATTTAGCAGGAGATAGTACATTACACTATAACACGCATAAGTAAATCTAGATTATTGATTATAATATGCAAAGTCTCTAGACAATCCATACTTATTAACAAACAAAAAATACTTGATCATAAATGATTATTTGCTATTGTTTTCTCCTATACAATATATATATTTACTAAATAGAATTCCTACTGCAGCTTTCCCTTCATATACAAATCGTGTTATTACTAACTACATAAAATAATAATTATAATGAAATCAAAAAACAAGTTATTTTATAAAGTAATTGGCAGATTATATTTATATTAATGTCATTTAATGATTATGTAAATGAATATATATATATACGCATTTGCAATTAATATTAATAATTTAGTTTTCAATTTTATCTAAATATTACATTAAAAATACTACCAAAAAAAAAAAAAAATCTGAATTATATTACAACAAATAAATTTACCTTTTATCTTGCTTTATGTGAATTTCTTATTATACACTAAAGATGGCCGTTTATCCTGAATAAGATTCTCCGAGATACCAAATGCTCAATTTTTGTTGGAAATTCCTGATACAAACGCTGTACATTAAATGATTTGAAATAAATAATTTTGAATCTGAAAATCATCTTATTATATTTTGTCGAAAGTTAAAACGTCTGCAAGCTTTATTTTTATTTCAAATTTGTCAGAACGCTTTCGTTTCAAGAATCGTATTAATAATGAGTGTTCCGCGTTACATCTCATTTATGTTTTATTATTATCTTTTTAATATTTAGAGAGAAGTGCAAGAATTTAATGAATATTTAAAACATTTTTGTATTTATTTTCTTTTTTTTTCTATATAACTAACACATTATTACGGGTATATATAATTAAATATATCTACCTGCATCCTTCCTGGGTTTTTTTTTTTTACATTATAAATTGATATTCAGTTAAAAACGTAACTGTAAACATGTTAAAATAGTTATAAACAAATAACCAAAATAATTGGTTTGTACCATTTTAACAAAATGGCAATTTTGCATATACAGATAAATGTAAGTATGTCAGCACAATAAATTAATTAATAGGTACTAAATTTTATTATATTATGTAGTTTTAAATATACATTTTCTCTGTTTTTCACGAGCATAATTAGGATATAAATTGTTTTAGGTGTATTGGTATCTGTGCATGAAGATATATGTAAAGATAGATAAATAGACATGGGGGAAAAATCAACAACATGTGTTTAATTCTAAACTAATAGTAATTATTTCGTGTAAAAAGCATAGGAAATGAGCATTGGTAAGATATCTAAATTTGTCATTTAAATTTTATTCCATTACGTATGTAATTGTCTTTTAGAAAATCTTTTGATGTATATGTGTTAAGATATATATATATGAATATGTGTTAAGATATATATATATGAATCAATTTCTAATTTACATGTCTCAACAGTTACCAAAATTTTTAAAAGAATATGCCTGGTTATAATAAATGTATTCAAAGGTCCAAACTGCAATCAAAACAAGTTCAAAAAATAAAAATTTGAAAATTGTTTGAAAGTAAATTTGTTTCGGCTTAAAAGAGCTGGAAGAGCAATTTTAAACATTAAATTTTTTCATCTTCTTTTAACAAAAATAGTTTCTAGACATTCAAATGTATCATTTTCCCTCATAATAGTTTTTTTTATTGTGGCTTTTTTTTAATTAAATGTAAATATATATTTAATATATGCTTCTAAAATTAATATTTACTAAATCCAGCTACTATCCCCAGTCAGAAACTATATTAATCTTGTTTTCAGAGTGACAGTTTTATTGTTCTTTATAGTAACACCTTTTATAATCATTCAACATTCGATTTTAGTATTAAATCATTATTATATATTACAATTTAATAAATTGGACTTGATTTGCTATAATTATAAGTTTCAAATGAAAATCATGCTTAAAAAATCATATTTGTACTTTATAAATATTGAAAATAATAATAATAATAATAATAATAATAATAATAATAATAATAATAATAATAATAATAATAATAATAATAATAATAATAATAATAATAATAATAATAATAATAATAATAACAGCAACAACAACAACATGAATACATAATGAGAATAATAGGATATTTTCTCATTTGACAATGTGAAGAAAAGCAGTGAAGTGAGTAACTCCAGAAAATCAATGAAATCTTCATTGATTGAAACTTATTTTTTAAATAAAAATAAATAAATATGAAACCCTGATAAATTTACATAATTTTGTTACAAAATTTAAAATTGTATTTATAATTTTTATTTTTTTCTAAAGTTCCTACTATGGTGTCAGTAAAAGCATTAGCAATCTATTTCACAATGTGTTGTTATTATAGCACTGTGATTTTCTTTATTAGTGTTACACTAGAATTTGTCAACATTTATTTTTGATAATAAAATATATATATTTCTTTAAAATAAAAGTGTAATCATGCTTACATTTGTTTTTTAATAATTATTTTATACAAAGGCAAAACTCTCTATACAGTTGTTCCATTGATTACTCTGGTTGGCACTGGTTGACACTACTGTATGGAGAGTTTTGCCTATGTTAATAACATGTGCTAGCATTAGAAATAATGATCATGTGAATTATTATATAATTATTGTGTGAACATAATCAGAAATCTTTAATAAACTAAACAAAAAGTCATATTTTTGCTATTCCAAAAATCTGCTCAAAGTAATTTTGCAAATGATCTCGAAAGTGGAGAATAATGAACCCAAATCTGTGAAAATTAGATAACTTTACCATACTGATCTCTTCAGATTTTTTTTAAAGAAATAAATCACTATTCATTAATTCACATGTTTGCCATTTTTTTAAAAATATATATAGCAAAATATCACTATCATACCTGTAAAAACAGAAAGGAAAATGGATATCAAACAGTGACATCTCTAAATGAAACTCTTCATCTCAATAAATTAGTCAAAAAGTGGTATTGTGTAAAGAAGTAATTGTGTTTTGTTTTACTTATATATATATATATATGTGTGTGTGTGTGTGTTCTAATATATATATATATATATATATATATATATATATATATATATATATATATATCACATAATAATCATTGTTGATTGATGATATGACTATTTCTGAAAATTCAATTTTATATCACAAATGAGCATAATAATATTAAAATAAAAATATATTATAAACTTCTGGGTTTAGTTCATGATGATGATAATCATCATCATTATTTGGGTACCACTTGTTTGAATAACCTCAGGAAAGATTCCAGGGGTATATCTCTATATCTAAAAAGATTTATAACTATATTTTATAAGCTCCTAAACTTTAGGCTAACTCTCCAGAAACTCAATGATTAATATTGATCAATGCATTACCCTCAATTTATTATATCTGGCCAGATCAAGAATTACATCCATGGATTTAGTGCAACAATGATTAATAAAAAAAACTAAATAAATTGATTTATTTACAGATTAACAGCCAACTAATTTACAAAATTATATATTTTTATTTTCAAATGCCCAATAAATATTGTTTTATTAATTGACATTTTATATAAGTTTAATAAACATTGATGAAATATGCTTTTATGTTTTGAACTTTACTATATTATTGCCTTTATTCATAAACTTTTGTTTATAGTTGAGGTTATTAGAAGTAATAACAATATCATTTTATAAAAAATACAGTTCCAAAGATGACTTCCTTTAATAGTTATATGAAGCTATAAGTGGATTATACATATTTATATAACATTTTTTACCAAAATTTACATTGGAGGTATACTAATAGACTAACTATATTTGAAAAGATATGAAATGATTGTGAATCTAAATGTGCTTAAATAAATGGGTTCTTATTGTAAAAGTCAGTAGCATATGAAATTATATTCTTGATGCATTAAAAATTTTGGTTATGTGTTAAGGGCAATTAATGCTAAACATATTATTGCACTAAATGTTGTATTTAAGTAATTAACATTTATAGTGTTTGATCATATATATATATGTCCACAGATGGCGTCCTACCAAGACTGCCAATCAAGCGTAAGTTTTGTTTATAAACTCAGAGAGTTAGTATTCACTATCTCTAACTATAATTCCACTTTCAGTTAGAGATAGTGAATACTCTACTCTACGTTTATGTAAACAAAACTACTTGATTCCTTGACATCTGTGGACATAAATACACGTTAGCAAGTTATATAACTTGCATTTATATATATCATATATATATATATATATTGGACTTTTTCTATGATGATTGAATGGTAAAGTTATGCTGTGTATATAGCCTTTCCACGTGTGCTTGTGAGACATAATTTAAAATCTAATTTAAAATTAAAATTGCTTAAAAAATATATTTTTTATTGTTAAATCTGAAAGATATACTTTAATATGAATTTATTTATGATAATGGATAATACAATTTAAAATTGAAGCTTTTACGATTAATATAAGAAAAAGTGTATTATTAATTGTTTTAGGTTATATATAATCAAAATCAATTAAAGCATGAAATAAGATAAAATTTCTCTAGGCCCTAATTTTGAGGCATTTTGGAACATTATGAAGGCACTGCTATCCCTTCAGTTTTACTTCATTATTTTAACGGCTATCTATTATATTAGTTTACATTTTTAATGGTAGAAATTGAACTAAAATTATTAGTTTAAAAACAATATGATGATATCAGCATGATCCAAACTCAATGAAGATTAAGAATGCCCTGATTGATTGTATCATAATATAAAAAAGTTAACAGTATTACTGATTGGTAGAATATTTGACTTCAGGCTTTTCTGAGCATGCTTTTTCTTTTGAATATTTTGGAAAAAATATATGATTTTCAGTAATTTAATTTTATATTAAGCTTATTTATTAAAATATTTGTAAAATATTTATTTTAACCCAAAAAAAAAACTATGATTACAATTAGATTTATTTGAAAGTGTTTACTAACTAAAAAGAATTACTTTCATAAATGCTGATGAATATTTTTTAAATTTTTTTTATTAATAATAAGTGTAATGTTGAATTATAAAACATATTTTCATTCTTTTATCATGTTTCAACTAAAATTTATTTCCATTTTAAAAATGGAATTCAAATAAAAAATATTTTGTTCCATAATTTTTATAAATAGATCCATCATGAAAATAGTTTAGTACTCTCTTTCATTGTTTGAAAAATTTTAATTTTATCTTTTAGAATGGCTTTGGTTTTAAACTTATATTTGTAATAAATAATAAAATGATTATCAAAATATGATATGAAGTTAAGGTTTAATTGTAAAAATAAAATGTTACAAATATAACCAAAGATGTTGCTAGGGTTTTTCAAACAAAAGTGAGAGGATTTGTATCTTTATGAAATTAATGTCCTGATTTAGAAGCTCTAAAATTACTTATTTCAAGGTGTTTTGGGTGTTACAATTACACTGCTATCATTTAAGATTTTCTTCACTATTACGTATTTATAATGTTAGTTTACCATATGCAGTTTCTTTTTGCATAGAAATCATTTATTGAAATTATTTGTTTTAAAAATCTGAAGATATCAACATCAGAAAGAATTCCAGAAAATTAGGATGTTAATTTACATATAAAAAAGATGCCTTATTTTGATTTCAATACAGACAATAATTTTTGATTGGTAGATTGTTTAGTTTTAAGGCAATTTTTTAATAAATCTTTTAGAAAAGAAAAATTGTAATTTTTAGTCATATATATGCATATATAAGATTATTTCTATGATATATTTGTAAAATATTTCTTTTAAATCAAAAATCTACATAACTATAGTTAGATTTTATTTAAAAATAATTGTTTTTAAAAAGACAAGTTAGAAATATTAGTTATGGTAAAGCAGAAGCCATTTTACTAGCTAACAAGAATAGCTTTTATAATACTGATAAAGAATTTTTTTGCAAAGCTTTAATAATAATAATAAATTTAATTTTGAATTTTATGGCATATTTTCATTCTTTAATGATGTCTAAACTAAAATTTGTTTTTATTTTAAAAGTGAAATTCAAGTAAGAAATATTTCATCTACAAAGTTTATGAAAAGACAACATTATGTTCAATAATAAAAAGCATCATTGGTATATTTAAGAACTCTCTTTAGTATTTTATCTTTCTATTTTTCAAGATTCACATATTAACTTTTAAAATATTTGAAATTTGAAAATTTACATTGTAAGAAATAATGTAAGATATAGAAAAAATATTTAATTGTAAAAATAAAATGATGCAAATATGGATGAAGTTCTTATTAAAGTACTAAAGTTTTTCAAATAAAACATAGGAGTTGAACAGTTTAATGCAAATGTCAAATCTTCACATAAATCAATGTCCAATCTTATATGAGATAATAAAAAATTATACTATTGATTTTGAATTAAAATGATTACAATGTTGTTATCTGTTTTAATTTTTGGGCATCTTTCATTACTCTTATATATTTTTATAAGCACACACACTGTTCCTGTTAATGCATATTACTATATTGCTATTTTGTGTTGATAAGAATCTATCTAAATTTTAGAATTACACTTAAATTTGAAATATTCTCAGTACATCTGTTTTATTTATATTTTTTGAACATTATTTGCTTATACTTTAAGCAAATAACTTATAAAGTAGGTTTATTTACCAAGTTTTTTTTAAAAAAAAAGAATATTAATCAGGAGCAGCAAAAAAATTGTTATCTGATATATATTAATTCTAGAATAACTTAGTAAAAAAAATTATGATGTACTCCAAACTCTTAAATTAAACTGTTCTGATGACTAGTGATAACTTCAGATTATTTTTTTAAGTAATAAATCAATAACTGAAGTCTTCCAAATATAACATGAAAAGATCCGGAAGTAATAGATTAAGTAGCTTTTTAAATGTAATTATTAAGAACCACCTATATTATTGTTTGATAGAGTAAAAAAAATTGTATAAATTTATAATATATTAAAATATTTATAAGTATTTTTCCAAAATATATTTATTAAAATTATTAAAAATAAAATATATTAAGTTTCAACATAGATTTTTTTCCAAATATTTTTTACTTTTAAAAATATAATTTAAGAAACTTGAATTACATTACAGCAGAAGTGCAGTAAATATGGTTTTAATATTCTGTCAAACATATTTCAAACAGCAATGTTTCTGAATTTTTTGAAATAATTTATTTAATAAAGACAATTATCAACATCATACAATTATTTTATAAATGTGCTATATCTTTATAATAATTCATTCAGATTTGAAAATTAGAATTCATTTAACAATTGTTTTAACAATTTACTTTGTAACAATAGTGTTATGACAAAGAAAAACTATAAAAATAAAACTTTTATTCTCGCTCCATATTACACATTTTTATATTTTAATTTACTATTTGGAAAGTTCAAGTACAATATTTTAGATTTTTTTTTCCCTTTATAAGCTTAAAATTTGTAACAAATCAAGCACAATCTATTGATTCACAATATTAAATAAAGGTATTAAACATTAAAATTAACATGGCGAACTATTAATTCAAATGTTAATATGTGTAGGTGGGAAAAAATTAAATGTGAAAGGGTTTAAACCATGAAGAAGTATTATAATAAATTACATTACAATGCAATGCAAATCAAAAGTTACTACTCTTTAAATTAGTTATAAAACAAATTGGTCACATTTCCATTCCACATACATAATTAACTAATATTTTTTAGTACATAATATTATATATATATATATATATATATATATATATATATATATATATATATATATATGAGATCAAAACAACAATATTGGTATCATCATGGGATTTGGAAATTCTATTATCAGATTTTCAATAGCATGAATGGCTGAAGAGTTGGGGGTTGGAATAGGTTAACGCCTAACCATTAAAGTGTAAGGATTTGCTATCTTAATATAGACTGAACATTGATTATGTATATGTATGGGAGATGGTAATCTGGACCAACTGATGAGTGCGAGTTTAACACAAAATATGTATATTGGTGATTATTTATTTTTCTGCATGTGGGTGGTCATGTGTATCAGTAGAATGAGATAGTGTAAATAGTGAAAGAGCTTGAAAGTCTTATTTCAAAACCCCTATATTTATGAGATCAGAAAAAAATATTTTTAAAATTAGAAAATGCCAATTTATATATTAACAATTATTCTACTTAGTTTACTGCAATATAGAGTATCAGATTCTGAAGTGAAAAGTGCTAGATTGGATCCAGTTCTGGTACCTCCATAACCCAAATTTATCATGAATTTCTAAGTAAAAATGTCATTGAATTATGTAATGTTAATAAACTTTCAAAAGTTTTTTTAACAAAAATAAATATTATTTTGATTCAAACAACTTACATCTACATAACAATAGTGTAGCTGTTTTTGATAGAACTTTCTATGTAGTTTTTATGAGGTTTAAATAACAAGACAGTTTGATTATTTGCTAGGACTTCCTTTACATATTTATATAGATAATACTTCATTAATGTAAATCTAGAGTGATTATTTATTTATTAATAAAACAATTTTATGGTGATTTTCATTTTGTTTTGGCTTAAGATGTTGGTTATTAACTCTCTCACACTTTATCATTTTCTTTTGTTCTCAGTTTTGTAAATGTTCAATATTAAGTTTAAAATTTAACATTATTATTACTTATCAGCAAATAATAAATTTGAGTTCATTTAATAGATATTTTTGTTTATGAATGAAATAAATTTTAAATGTTCACATTTTATTTCTGAAAATATTAAAAAAAAAAAATGAGATCATAATTAAAACAAAAGATTTTGTACATTACTTTGGTTGGGAAAATCATTTTCATTTTCAAAAATCAACAAAGTCTTTATTATATCACATTTGTTTTTAAAATGTGAATGAATAAATGTTTATTTCCCTTAAGACTAATGAATTATGCTTTAAAAGTTTTAAATTTTTAAATTTTTTTTTGTAATATTAAAAGATGGTATGATTGTGCTAAGCTTGTAAATAGCTTCAGGGTAAATTTGCATTGTCCAAAAACATAACATTCTAATTTTTTTTTTAAAATAAATTATTAATAATTTATTTCTTGACTTGTAATAGTTCTTCCACAATTATTGTACAAAAATAATTTTGAATTGTAATAATTTCACAAAAAAACATTTTTGGTTATTCAAACTATTTTCTTCAAACAATGTTGTAAAAATTAATGATGTCAGAAGATCTGAAAAATATAAAAGTGACATTTGTCAAAGGAGAGTTAAAGCCTTGTTATCTTACAATTTTTTTTATTTTCTTGCCATCTATGAAATATTTACTTTGAAATATATATAGCAAAATGTGCATATTTGAAAAAAAAAACTTGTGAAAATTATCAATAGGTGGTGAATCATTTTTAAAATGTGTAACCTTGGGTTGATTGGCCTCATAGTTAAATCCTGTGAGATAAATATTCATTATAATTTCTAGTTTCAACTGGAAGAGTTTGGAGTGATATTCAAATTGCAATAAATAGACTCCAAGATAAATACCACACAGTTGGTGAAAACTCTAATCTTCTAATAAGTCATGTTGTACTTGTATAGTGCCCAGCTCTAAATCTTCTTCTAAAGAAACATCCATATATATATATATATATATACATTGTAACACTTCTGTTTCATGGCACACAATAACACAATGTGTGTGCATATATATATATATATATATATATATATATATATATTGTGTCTTTTTCTATAGGTCAGTAATAGTTCATCACAGTCAATTACTAAAAATTTTAAATTTTAGAATATGTTCTTTTGATATGTTATTTATAGTTTGTCAATTATGTTATAAAGTACAATTTGAAGCTAAAGAAAATACATAGCATATAAAATTATAACGAATCATTTAAAAGTAGTTAAGTAAAGCTTAAAATATTGTTGCATATGGTTGCAAAAGCTGGCCATATTAAATAACACAGCTATAAATAATTAAAAGTATATTTAATAAGTTCAATTTTAATAGTTTAAAACTTATAGTTAATGAATGTTATATTTAAATTTATAAATCATCTATAATAGTCAAAATTAATATCATACATTTTAAAAATAAACTTTATGATGGTGAAAATCGTATTTAATTCTATATTTTTAAAATTATTCTTCCAAATTCTTATAATTATATTATTTAATATAATAAGTGTAGCAATTTTATTAATCTAGACAGAGAAATAGATTGAAAAATCATCTGTCTTAAATTTTATTAATCATGTGACTTGTATACTACATACTTTCACACACATGCTTGTTTGAATTTAGATTAACAAAGTTTGAAATATTTTTAAAGTTATATTATAGAGTTCAATAGAATTATTATCTGTCATAGAAGTGAATATTAAAATATTATGTAGTTATTTCTAAATGTTTTAAGTAGTGTTTTAAGAGACAAATACAGTTAATAAAAAATTAAATATTTTGTTAAATAAAAATAGATAAATTGAATATTAAAGATGGAATAGGTTATTAAAATTATTTTAAAAGTTATTTTAAATGTTCAAATAATTTTGATAAAGTAATAATTGATTTAAAATTGGTATCTTAAATAATATTTTTAAGTTTTATTACATCATAGTTTTTATTTTGGAAATTCAATTCTGTAAAAAATTGAAAATATGTGAATTTGTTCTCAAGCTAAAAGTAAGAATTAACCAATAGGATAAGGTTTGCAAGGTATAAATACCAGAGACTAATAATGTACAGGGAGTTTAATAATGTGTTAGTGATAATTAATAACATGTCTAGGTAGCTGAATAATATCAGAAGCTATAGAGGTGAAAAATCTTTAAAATTTTTATTATTTAGTCAATTTATAGTATTCTCTTATACTTCATTTATTGTAATTAATAAGATACTTTTATATTTTTTAAAAGAGAGTTTAAAATACAATATATTTTGAACTTCATTTAAATGGGTTCTAATTTTTAAGTGTTCTTACCAGTCATATTTTATCTAAAATTTAATCTAAACTTCGCAATGAAACAAATGGATATAATAAATAAAATGTATATAAATTATAATACTATGAAAATGCATAATATGTTCATTGATGCCATTATATTAATGCTTAACTGGAGAACTATTTTGATACATAAAAACCACAGCTCGGACATTATACTGATGCAAGGGAAAGCTATTTGCCATCTAAAAAAAAATTGTGACACATTATTTATAAGCTTATCCAGGAGTTTTTAAAAAAAGAATAAGATACTTATATCTTATGAATTATCATAAAATACAATAATAAAAGAAATGGAATGTTTAGTCATTTTTGAAGGAAACATTTTTATTATATATATATATATATATATTACAAGAATTAAAAAGAGCTTACAGAGAAGATTTTGTTAAGGAGTTGTGATATTAAAAAAACTTCTAGTCTCAGAAATATCAAAAATGCATCTTTAGAAGTATTTGTTTTGAAGCACTTTATCAAGGATGGAAACCTATATAAAAGAATGAACACATAATAGTTGATTAAAAATGGATCCATGGAAATATTGTGGAAAAGTTTACCGAATATTTTTAAAGTTAAAATTATGTAAGAAGCTTCACATGATTAGTTTTGCATAATGAATCTTTAATAATAATTATTTAAAACAGTAAAACCAAGAATTATTGTTTTATAAAATTTACTAAAACGGATTAACAAGGATTTTATTATATTTTAAGATTTAAAAAGACGTCGAATTATTTTTTTTTTACTATTGTTTTAAAAATTGTTCGCCAACCACCATCAATGGATTGTTCTTGTTCATCGTCATAGCAACGGAGCGGGGGGGGATGCTCTTGAAGAATAACGCATTTTAGGAGGAACATTAAAAAAAAAAAAACTAGAGAAAATAATAAGCTTTATAAACTCTATCAAAAACTTTTATCAAGTAAAAAATTGGTGGAAGAAATATGTAATTATAGTCTTAAATTTTTACTAATTTAGCATAATTGTAAATCTTCTATTTTTTTTTATAAGATTAGGAAAACATAAACATTAAGTCATTAATAATATTAAAATTTTATAATAGAATAATCTAATAATTCAGATAAGAATATTTTTAGATAGAGTGTATGGATGTATATTTCTTTATGTATGCAATGACCGGTATCTAGTGGATGAAGAAACCTACTGAACATGATGACCAGATAAAGGTTACTTGGTAATGATAATGAATATTAATAATTTATAACGTATATTTTTTGTTTTCTTTAGATCATCTATGAATTGTAAGAATGAAGTGTAAAAGTTTTAATTATATGAAACGCATTTTTATACAACATTTTTTAAAAACATTATGAGATAGGATTGATTTGAAAATATGCATACGATGATTTTTTTTATATTAGTGATATAATCCAACATAATAACAAATAACTATGTGATTCTTTTAAAATTTTCATGTTATGATATTCAAATATTGTCTGATTAGATTGTATATGATTAAGCATACAGAATGATGAAGTAGACAAACTTTTCTTGTGGAACAATGGGATTGTTTAATTATCAATGAATTTTATTTATTGTTTTGTAAATGCAGATAGTTATTTATCGATGTAAGATGTGGAAAATCTTGAGAAATAATGTTGAGATAGTGGCTTGAAAGTACTTAGTGAACAGGAAACCAAGATGATGTTTTTAAGAAATAGGATGTTATAAGGAATGTGAATAATATTTAGTCTTTGTGTAGAGATCAGCATAGTTAACAAAGCCCTATGACTGGTACACATTTTATTTGGACAGTGTTTTATATTTCTTTAAATATTTGATGTTCTAATAAAGCTGAAGAAATAGCTTTACCATCATTTATGTACTAGAAGATATTAGACAGGTAAAGGTCATACCTCTTTCTTGTTAATGCAATGTGCCTTTTTTTTAGATATATTATGAGTGATACTCTAGCTTTCTTCCTTAAATCCTATACATCTGTTTCGCTATCTTTATTTCATGTAACTGCATCGTTTAGTAAGATATTTTTGAAAAAAAATGGTAAATAATTTAGAGCTTAGGTTATGCTATCGTTTTGTATAAGATTGGTTTATTTGCTTATAAGGAACAGAATTTTATAACTTAAAATTGAAGGTCCAATGTATCCTAAGAAAAGGAAAGAATCATAGAATATGTTTTTTGAATTTATTTCGGAAATGAAATATAAATTTTTAAAATGGAGTATGTAAACAAAAATATTTTTCTTTAAAATGTTAATTATTTTTGAATGCTTTATTATTATTTTTTGGAGAAAAATAAGTATTGCATATTTTTAAAATACAATAATATACAATAAATGTAGGGAATATGCATAGTATATTTTTTGTTCATTGAATAACAGGAATATATTGATTATTACACTTATATCATACTAAAGTAGGGCTAAATAAGAATATATTATGATTAATAAACATCGTATGATATATGATATTCACTAAAATCTAGTAATGATTTTTGGATAAATATTTTGTGTAACATCTTTGATATTGCAAGATGAAATTTATTTTTAATATTTTAAGAAATCCATACTCATTATAAAGTTAATTTTTGTTTTTTTCTGTAGAATGTTTTCCTATGAATGTTTTTTTTTTAAAAAATAAGATAGTTTAATAATATTAAGGATGAAATATTTTGCTAATGAAATAAGTAAATATATTTGTAATAAGTTAACCATACTGAGAAACCAAATGGTAACATTTTATTTTGTCTTAAGTCTAAATAAAGATATAACTAAAAATAAATTATTTTATAACCCAGT
This sequence comes from Epiperipatus broadwayi, assembly GCA_028023455.1. Taxonomy (NCBI): domain Eukaryota; kingdom Metazoa; phylum Onychophora; class Udeonychophora; order Euonychophora; family Peripatidae; genus Epiperipatus; species Epiperipatus broadwayi. The sequence goes on from JAQFVV010006337.1 coordinate 136,599, forward strand.
AGATAAAAATGTAAAGTATAAAATAAGGATATCCATTGTAAATAGTGTACATAAATTGTTTATTTTATTTTGTTATTATTAATAAACTTTGTTAAAATTTGATTTTTCAAAATTTTTGTGTCTGGATTGTTTATTTCTCCACTTCACTGCATGAAATCACGATATATTCATAATAATTGAAACAAATATATAATTTTGCACAAAAAAGACAAATAGAGAAATATTTAGAATTTAAATATTTTATTGGTATTCTTTTAATTAAATAATTATAATTTTACATTGTTTTTATTGGTCATAAATCAGTTATCACAATAGTATATTGAATTATATGCTAACAGTTGCCACACATACTTTTGTTGGTCAGATTATCAAATGCTACCACATATTTATTATATCATTACATGAAGATAAAAGATTATATTAAATTATTTCATTTTTATTATGATAATAAAATTATAGTGAAAAGAAAAGATATACAGAATTAGTTAAACGATGAAGAATATTATTATTGTTTTATTATTATTAATTTAGTAGTAGATTATGACATAAATCCCTTCTCATATTTTACTACCGTATTTGTTATTAACTTAGAATAAACTTTATGAACCTGAGATTTTTTTATAGAGCTAAATTATTATAAATAGAAGATTAAGATGTAATTATTAGCTTAATCTTAGTGAGTAGAAGTTATTAAAGTCATAAGAATACTATGAGTTTGTTATTTGAAATAGTAATAAAGGGGGGATAGTGTTCTTATGCCATTGAGGTAGTATCCTGTAGGATATTGGCTCAATGTAATCTGTCTTGTCACCTGTATTTTCACTTCAAGTCTCATAAAAATATTAAATATGTATTAATTTTTTTTTTTTAAAAAAACTGAACTTTAATCATATTTTAAGTTTGAGTTAGTGAAATATTTAATTTTAATGCTGAATATTTTATTTATTAATTATTAACTGAGCTAGAACCTGTTTTATTTATATCATATACTATTTTGAAGTGGGGATGCACAAGACCAGGTTAGAATATATATATATATATATATATATATATATATATATATATATATATATATATATATATATATATATATATATATATATATATATATATATATATATATATATATATATATATATATATATAAAGTTGAAAGGAAAAGTAGAATAAACACAGACAAAAATTTGGTAGGATTTTTTTCTACATCTCCTGGAATAAAATAATCATAGTAAAAGATTAATTTTGAATTTAAGATAAAATCTTATTGTAAACTAAACATTTAAAAAAGTTTAAATAATTATTAACATTGTATTCTGACAAATTAAAAACAAGCATGTTAAACTGATAATTATAAAAATGTATACTATCTATTTTGAAATATTTTTACTTAAACAAAATTTCTATCTATTAGAAATTTTTTTAAGTAAAATTTGATCATACTTTTGATAAAATCCAGAAATAGGTTTTAATTAAAATTGTTTTTAATCAAGAAAAAACAATTTTTAAGTAGTGTTTGTGTCACCTCAGCTGACTACAGTTTTTGTTATCTTAGATGTCTATATAAAAAGAGTTGACAAAAAATAGTTGAGTTGTCTAGTAGTTTTTGGAATACAGTTTTTCTAATAATTTTTTGAGAAGTAGTTGGCAGTAATTATAGCTGTCCAGAAGAGTTGGCTAGCAGAGTAGTCCAGATCAGGACAGAAAACTATTATGAAGATATATGACTGCAAGGAGGGAACTTTCAAAAACTGTTCTATAGTTCATGATAGTAAAGTTTGAATTCACATAAAAAGGGTCAATTTCAAGTGTTTCATAGCTACAAATTTGTTCTAGAAAATAGTTTGTTTGCCTATACAATCCTAGACAGAAGGAGGATCACTGCAGTTATCTGATTACACCTTTCCCAATGATAACACTTATCAAGAGAACTTCAGCTTGCTGAAGAATTAATTATACATATGCTGATGTATTTATATGCAGAGGAAAATAAATTACCTTTTACATATGAAGCATAGTTGGTGAGTTATTTTCATAATTACTTAAAATGACAGTTTTTAACCTGTATTTTAAATTTAAAAATATATAATCAAGAATATCCTGTGATAGTGATAACAAGACTGATATTTTAAATAATTTTGTTAGTGAAAATGACATTTAGAAACATATTTTAAAAAATAAGTAAATTTTGCTTGAATAAAATGATTGGTTCATAGAAACTTTTAAATCTCCAAAACCTTTTAGAATAGAAAAAAGAAAACAAAAGAAGTTTTCCAGAGTGTGTGTGTATATATATATATATCGATATATATATATATATATCGATAAATCTATCTATATTTTAAAAATCATTTGTTGTTATTTAAAAAAATCTTTGATTTGATGTTTATATATATGGAGTATTATTATCATTTATGGTTATTAGTTATAGTTGTTTGGATATATTATTTTATTTATTAGTTAATGGTACATCACTGTGAATATTTAATTATTAAAGATAAATAAAGACATATAAATTGTTGATTATAAAAAAGATTATTTTATTTGTAGTGATTATTAAAAAAATGCAATATTATTATTTATGTATAGATATATATTTTAAAAGCTGTCAAATTTTCGATTTAATATTTTGTTATATGGTTAATATTTTTTTGAATGTTAATTGTTTAAAATAAAACATGTATAACAATGGTTTTCAAAACAGCATTTGCTAGCACATGGAACAACAGCAGCAACAAAAAGAAGCCATTATTATTAAGATAGTGATTACAAACAAACTGAAGGATAAAAATTTGTTGTACTTTGTTTCTTTGAAATTGCCATTCTTAAGAATAGTGGAATAAGATAAATTTCTGTAATCAATACATAAACCATGACTGGCTAATTTATATATATCACAGCCAGGGAGCTGCACTGTTTCCTTTCATTTATTCCAAAGCAATTTAAAAAGAAAAACTAAGCAAATTTCAACACATGAATTTCAATGCGTCTGAAGCTGAAATTTGATATAGCTATCTGGAATCTATAATGGTCAATGTAATAATAATCTGGAGGTAACTAAAATTAATTAATATATTGGATTCAACATGGCAATTATTATTTTTTTTTCAAGGAGAGAAATTTTTAAAAAATGAAGTATATATGTGCATTTGGAAACCAATATTTTTTTTTAACATGGTATTTCTTCAATTTAACTTTAGATAGAATGCATTCTAATATTAAACAAATAAAGGAATAAAACAACGAAACAAGTTGACTTTTGAAAAGAAAAATAAACAAGTAAAACTTTGAAAGATAGTAAATAATGTTATTAATATAAATGATATATATATATATAAATTTGAGATCAATATTTTTTTTTACTTTTATTTTTAATTATAAAAATAAAACGTTTTTATAAATATCATTCTATTCAATTCAAGCATCTTATTTTCTAAAAACAACAAACGTTTAATGAATGTTAAAGTTAATTCTTGGGTAATTTAAAATTTTAAAATATGCCATATAGGTTTGGGTTGCATATGAGTTGTTATATATATATTAATAAATGAATTTATATTTGTAAATTTTATTAGAAAAATTTTTTATATTTATTTATCTATTTTCATTTTTTTTTTTAAACTTCATATAATAATTCTTATGCAGACCTAAACAATAATTTTTATATTTGCTGGATATAATTTTTTTTTTCAATTTTGAATATTTGAAAAATATAAATATGGATTTGTGTTTATATTAATGCATACTTGTTAAGCACAAATATGTCTTTATCTATTTAATATATATACTTATTGCAAGTATATATGTATATTTTTTTTTTGTATTTGGGTTTGTATTTAAAACATTGATACTACCTAAAATTAAACCATAATATAAAAATAAAGGATGTACTATTTGTTTTATAAGTAATGCCTTTGTAATTTATTTGAAAGAGTATTAATATTTTATTCTTATTTTTCTTTTAGTGCCAGAGTCATTATGAAATTAATTGAATTCATAATTTAATAAAGGATAACTTCGTATTTCACTTATTATTTAGTCTTTAAGTTACTTACACATATTATTGTTTATTGATATATTTAGATATACATAAATTTACTTATTGAATGTGTATATTGGATTTAATAGAATTCCCTTTGTTTCTGATATATATTTGATTAGTTAGTCATATCAATCTTGAGAATAAATTATAAGGATAGATCTCATTGCTCTGTATGATTTTAGATTTATTTCATGTATAGCTAGTTGGAAGGGCATATAAACAATTTATTTAAATATAACTGGGATAATTTTATCTTTCTTCATTTAAATTATATAATTTATTATATTAGGCTTTCTCAACAATTGGATTCATTTAGATTATATATATTCCATTACATTTATCATCCAATGTTTGAAGCATTATTTTCTTCTCATATATTGACATTCCATTATATTTGATGTATAATATGTTTATATGATATATTGTCCATTACATTTGGCACCACAAACTGTAGGTCCCAGTTAACTGATGATTGGTATAATGGAGTAAAAGTACATTCCATTACATTTGGCACAACAACTAGGGCCCAAAATAAGCTAATTAGGGCTTGAAATACACCACATACCTGAGAGATGTATAGTTTAAAGAAAGAGAAGCATTTTTGTGTATGTAATTTTTTTTATATATAAAAATATTTTGGCCTTATGTTTAGATGGTGATGGTTACTGTTATTGTATTTTTTTTATGATGAGAGATAAATACTGTCATGAAACAGCTTAGTTTCAATTTAAAAATTATATTGATGGCATTAAATTATAGAGTAATAATTTTGTCCATATTTGGAAAATTTATGTTGTAAAAAATCTATAATTTTGAAGGTTAGATTGGATATTTGATTGTTGGAGTTTGGTTGGTTCTATTGCAAGTATTGATGTTGGATAGGGAATTTTTGTCATTGTCTTGAGGATGTGATGTATTCATGACACTTGTGACTGATTGATCTAATTCACTGCTCCAACCCAAATTGTGATGTTAGTTACTATTTATCATGAAGCAGTTAACAGTAGTCCTGCCATGATTTTACCTCTAAAACTCCAGAGAGAGTAAGGTATAGTGCTTTTTGATATATATATATATAATATTTGCCTCTAAGACTCCCAAAGATGAGCAAGGAAATATTTTATAAATAATAGCCCCTAAGACTTAGATGTAATCAGGACAGTGTAATAGTGTTTGTAGAAAACTATTATGGGTTGTAGTAGCTTACAGAGACTGAAATGTGATGATCATCTGAGAGTTCATGGAGCATTGTATACTTTAAGAGCAGTGATTGAATTCTTTTATCTACCTCAAAATTGTGAAATTCTAATCATTCTTTTGGCTGTCAGTATCTGTCAGATCTTTAGAGGAATAGATGAGTATATAACATAAAAATATACCACAAAACTTAGGGACTTGGTTAAATGATTATTGTTGGTGACAAATAATCTATTACATTGGTTATCAACTAGGGTTTGAAAACAAACATATCAATGTTTTATTTTTTAATATAAGTGACCTTTAAACATGAAGTTCAATTAGTGAATGTTTGTTGATAATAAATTGCACTAGTACAATTTTTAGTAAAATAATGTTTCGGGCACAAAAGTTAATAATTAGTCAAGTTGATTTTTTTTTATGTATATGAAATGGTATTAAGTTTTAAGGTCCAGTAAATTTATAGGCATCAATTTAATCATTTTATATCTAACTACCATTATCTTGAGTGAGAAAGTTGTCTCACAATATTACTGAATTAGTTATTTTTAAGGCATGTGAACATTTTATTGTATTTTAAATATTTCGAGGTTCCACATTTTAGTATTGTATAAGTGTAGAATATTTATTATCATTAAATATAAATAAATGTTAGCTAGTGATCTCAGTTGTTACTCTCTCTCTCTATATATATATATATATATTTAGAGAAATTTATTTATGTTATGGTGATAGATGAGATATATATATATATATATATATATATATATATATATATATATATATATATATATATATATATATATATATATATATATATAAACCAAGAAGTTCATGAGTTCAAACAACTGAAATTTAGATTGTTGGATAGCTACTATGTATAATAAAATTAAATGGGTTGTATTTTGCTTAGTTGATTAATTGCTTGTTGGGATAATGATTGGAGATGGTGAGCTCTTGATCTGTGGTAATTACTATAGAGAAATATAAATATATATATCTTAGATTTTTTTGTATGAGTATATAATATTGCAGTTCTAATAATAATGGATAACAGTAGTGAAATGCCAATTAGTGGAGATTTTGATTTAAGAGATTTTATGGAAAAATTTAGAGCGGAATTAAAAGCAGATCTTAGAGCTGAGATGAAAACCAACTTAAAAACAAATTCTGATGAACTTAGAGCTGAATTGAAAACCAACTCTGAGACACTAGAGTGTAGATTAAATACCAACTCTGATGGACTTAGAGCTGACATAAAAACAAATTCTGAGAAACTAGAGTCTAGATTAAATACCAATTATGATGAACTTTCCTCTAGATTAGAGACAAATTCTGATGAACTTTCCCAGAAACTAGAGACTAGTTTAAAAACCAATTCTGATGAACATTCTAGGGGATTAAAAGTTGAATTAAAAGTGCTGGTAGATGATAGTGTTAGGAGATTAGAGATAAAATTTGAGAAAAAAATGGAAGAATATAAAGAACCCCTAGATGTGACTAGTGAAAATATTAATGAAAATAAAGAGTATGTTAAAATAGTTGATAGATCCTTAGAAATAAGATTAAATTCACAAAAGCAATCAGAAGAAGTAGAATTAAGTTGTGAAAGATTAAAGAACACTGTTCAGAATTTAGAAATTGGACAGTTAGGTTTTCAATGGATTGACAATAGTACTCTAGAGTTAGGAGAAATAAAAATGCATTATAATAAAATGAATGAAGGTGTTCAGACTTTAGAAGTTGAATTAAGTTCACCAGAAAAGATTAAAATTAACTCTCAAAAATAACTAGAAAGAACAGAATGTGTTTCTCAAAGTCAATGTAAAGAAAGTGTCATGACATATGAAAAATATTCTGCTAAGTTCTTTTTGTACAACAATTTTAAAAATAACAATCAGAGTTTTGATCATGAGTTGTTTAGTATGAATCTTCATAGGTGGTTTATGGATCATGTGTATGCATATAACTTGGATGCAAGGGATTATTATTATTGTAATAAACCACTTGAAAGGCAAAACTTAATATATAAATGTAATTCTTCTCAATCTATAGCCAATGATGATAGAGTGCATGTAAAGTGTTTAGTATATAGTAACATGAGTGTTGAATTCAAGAAATTTTGTCTGGATATGACAAATTATATTAGTCATAAGACATTATCTTATAAAGAACAGTATCATGGTAATTTTGTGTGGTACAAAGAAAGCATATTTTAGATATATTAGAATATAAATATTTGAGTGGTAATTTGTACCATTGTTGCAATAGAAATGACTTATTTTACAAGTATCCCAGTAGGACAAAGTTGGTAAGATATATCTTATTGAAATTTGAGAGAAATAAGAAGGTAAAGAAACCTAAAGAGAATTTTCTTTATGAAAATTGTAATAGAAGGATGAAAGTAGGCAAAGCAAAAGTTAAACTTAAAGTTGTAGAAGGAATGATAAATAATATTGATTTTCTTAGAGAGAATATTGACAAGGAAAGAGATGTAGGGAAAGCAAAGGTAAAATTTAAAAAAATGAGTAAAAAGATATTTGATCTGAATCTTGGTAGAAGGATGATTGATGAGGAAAAAGAAATTGGCAAAGCTAAAATTAAACTTAAAATAAGAAGTGATGATGTGATTAGTAAAGATTTTTTTTTTGAGAAAATATAGCTAAGGAAAGAAATTTAAATAAACCTAAAGTCAAACTGAAAAGAATTAATATAAAATAGGATAATATTAATGTTGTAAAACAAAATAATTTTCACAAGTTCTTTAATGTTGAAGTTGTATCACATCAATCTGATTTACAATTTTTTAAGGATTATTTAGAAAGTTTGAATGAATACTATTCAAAATTGCCCAGAGAATTGTTTTCAATTGAACATAGAACAGGTGAATTAAAACAAAGACTTACTCAAGTCGATGATGTTTATCAAGATAGTCAAATGAAAGGTAATAGATTATCTAATAAAATAGCAACTGTTATTGATAAAACTAAGAATTATGTTAGTGCTTATGATCAAGTTAGTATTTACATAAAGGATATAGAGGCAGAATCGAAGGAGTTCATAGCAAAATCTTTAGATACTTATCCTAAAATTATTCAAAAGCAATTGAATTATACCAAAATGTTATATAAAAATCTTGTAAATCAAAGCAAACTTCTTCACAGAGTTCAACAAACTGGAAATTCTTTTCAAGAAGAATTAAAAAGGCACTTTTGATTTTTTTTTTTTTAAAGAAAACTTGGACAAAGATCTAGATAATCTGAAAGATAGATATGAACAAATGAATATGGTTATTAGTAAGAAAAGTAATATTTTTCAAACCATGTTAGTCCTCAGAAAGATTACAAATTTGAGAAATTTTTCAATATCTCATAATTAATTAGTTATTTGCAAAGACATTTTTTAGGTGGATTAGGGGGTATTGTAAATATCAATAAATCTATCTATATTTTAAAAATCATTTGTTGTTATTTTAAAAAAATCTCTTTGATTTGATGTTTATATATATATGGAGTATTATTATCATTTATGGTTATTAGTTATAGTTGTTTGGATATATTATTTTATTTATTAGTTAATGGTACATCGCTGTGAATATTTAATTATTAAAGATAAATAAAGACATATAAATTGTTGATTATAAAAAAAGATTATTTTATTTGTAGTGATTATTAAAAAACTGCAATATTATTATTTATGTATATATATATTTTAAAAGCTGTCAAATAAATTTTCAATTTAATATTTTGTTATATGGTTAATATTTTTTTTGAATATTACTTGTTTAAAATAAAACATATGTAACAATGGTTTTCAAAACAGCATTTGCTAGCACGTGGAACCTCAGCAGCAACAAAAAGAAGCCATTATTATTAAGATAGTGATTAAAAACAAACTGAAGGATAAAAATTTGTTGTACTTTATTTCTTTGAAATTGCCATTCTTAAGAATAGTGGAATAAGATAAATTTCTGTAATCAATACATAAACCATGACTGGCTAATATATATATATATATTGCAGCCAGGGAGCTGCTCCATTTCCTTTCATTTATTCCAAAGCAGTTTAAAAAGAAAAACTAAGCAAATTTCAACACATGAATTTCAATGTGTCTGAAGCCGAAATTTGATATAGCTATCTGGAATCTATAATGGTCAATCTAATAATAATCTGGAGATAACTAAAATTAATTAATATATTGGATTCAACATGTCAATTTTTTTTTTCAAGGAGAGAAATTTAAAAAAATGAAGTATATATGTGCATTTGGAAACCAATATTTTTTTCTAACGTGGTATTTCTTCAATTTAACTTTAGATAGAATGCATTCTAATATTAAACAAATAAAGGAATAAAACAACGAAACAAGTTGACTTTTGAAAAGAAAAATAAACAAGTAAAACTTTGAAAGGTAGTAAATAATTTTGTTAATATAAATGATATATATATATATATTTTTGAGATCGATATTTTTTTTTACTTTTATTTTTAATTATAAAAATAAAACGTTTTTATAAATATCATTCTATTCAATTCAAGCATCTTATTTTCTAAAAACAACAAACGTTTAACAAATGTTAAAGTTAATTCTTAGGTAATTTAAAATTTTAAAATATGGCGTATAGGTTTGGGTTGCATATGAGTTGTTATATATATATATTAATAAATGAAATTTATATTCGTAAATTTTATTAGAAAAATTTTTTATATTTATTTATCTATTTTCATTTTTTTTTTTTAACTTCATATAATAATTCTTATGCAGACCTAAACAATAATTTTTATATTTGCTGGATATAATTTTTTTTTTTCAATTTTGAATATTTGAAAAATATAAATATTGATTTGTGTTTATATTAATGCATACTTGTTAAGCACAAATATGTCTTTATCTATTTAATATATATACTTATTGCAAGTATATATGTATATACTTTTTTGTATTTGGGTTTGTATTTAAAACATTGATACTACCTAAAATTAAACCATAATATAAAAATAAAGGATGTACTATTTGTTTTATAAGTAATGCCTTTGTAATTTATTTGAAAGAGTATTAATATTTTATTCTTATTTTTCTTTTAGTGCCAGAGTCATTATGAAATTAATTGAATTCATAATTTAATAGAGGATAACTTCGTATTTCATTTATTATTTAGTCTTTAAGTTACTTACACATATTATTGTTCATTGATATGTTTAGATATACATAAATTTACTTATTGGATGTGTATATTGGATTTAATAGAATTCCCTTTGTTTCTGACATATATTTGGTTAGTTAATCATATCAATCTTGAGAATAAATTATAAGGATAGATCTCATTGCTCTGTATGATTTTAGATTTATTTCATGTATAGCTAGTTGGAAGGGCATATAAACAATTTATTTAAATATAACTGGGATAATTTTATCTTTCTTCATTTAAATTATACAATTTATTATATTAGGCTTTCTCAACAATTGGATTCATTTAGATTACATATATTCCATTACATTTATCATCCAATGTTTGAAGCATTATTTTCTTCTCATATATTGACATTCCATTACATTTGATGTATAATATGTTTATATGATATATTGTCCATTACATTTGGCACCACAAACTGTAGGTCCCAGTTAACTGATGGTTGGTATAATGGATATATATATATATATATATATATATATATATATATATATATATATATATATATATATATATATATATATATATATATATATATATATATATATATATATATATATATCAAAGACAATTATAATTAGTTAAAAGTAAATTAATAAAAAATAACTTTTATAACCTGTCAAAGATTTACTTGATTTTTTTTAAAAAAAAACTATAATCAGTAAAGATAGAATTTGATAAGGATTCATATCATCTATGTTTTATTGCACACATACATGTGTGAATTTTATGTATATTTTCCAAATGAAATTAATTGCAAAAATAATTTTCAATAACTTTATTTGACAAAATGAAATATATGATATATAGACAGTAGTGTATGTGAACACACATATATGTTAATAAATATTTGTATTATTAAAATTTGATAACTTAAAATTTAATCATTTACTGTATTTATATGGTGATTGAAATATATAGTCATCAATTGTACTCACATACATATATATAAATTTTAATCATTAATTTTATTATTTTATGACAACTAAAATATGCTTAGAAATTATGTGCAGATATATATTAATGAGGGTAAAGTAGCCACATATGTAAAATTTAATAAATTTTTATTATTAAATGTCAACTGAAAATTATTCATTGTATAAATTATACTGCACATCTGTGTGGATATATATATATATATATATATATATATATATATATATATATATATATATATATATATATATATATATATATATATATATATATATATATATATATATATATATATATATTCCAATTCATCAGCTATTTATTCTCATATTAAATTAACAAATCATGATATCAATTTTGAAAAAACAAATATTTTAGCAAAAATTGAACAATATGACCAGAGATTGCTAAGAGAAGCTATAGAGATTTTTAAAAGGCCCAAGAACATAAATGAAAGGTGTGAGTTAAAGAAGATTAACAACATTTGGAAGAAACTATTGGAAGAGAAAATAAATTTTAAAACTTCTCAACCAATAGAATTTAAATATGAGGAGAAAGAAAATGATAAAAACGATTTTAAATCTCACATGCATTCTTATGATTTGAGAAAGAGGACGCTCTGAGGAAGGTACTTGATATTGTACTGAAACATCAGCATTTAGCTTTTTCACTACACGGAATATCCCGCAAATAGTAATAATAATATGACATCTTTTATCCATGAAAACATTAGAATTAACATATATATATATATATATGCATTTTATGTAAACCATTTAGAGATATTGTCAATATAAACAATGTAATCATTTTTTAATTGCATATTACTCAAAATCAGAAGGCTTAATTAATATGTATATAGCCATATTCTTTACACCTTTTGTTATTAATAAACTTGTATTCCATTGTTAAAATTATTCCAGTGAACTTAATTCTAAATGGTTTTTAGAATATTATATTTGCATCATTTTTTGATCACAATAACAATTATGGAGCTTATGTTCTCTGAGCTAGATTCACCCATAGCCATCTATTATATGAAATAGGTATGTATATTAGTGCTTAAGGGCATTTATATATCCTGGTTACTGATAAGAGTATATTCTTTAAAGCCCCTGCACTACATTTTATTTTAGTTTAGTCCTCATTAGAATTTAAGTTACAGTGGGCCAGTACATTAATGACACTTAAGTGGCCAGAGCACTGATGATGATCAGTATATTTTAGTATCCCAGCATTATTGTTTTTATATTATAGGTTCTTATGGATTAGCATTTAAATTGGTGCATCCAAATTAATGATTAAATAAATGCTGGCAAAATAAGGGTCAATAGTTAGCCTGCACTACAATAGACCCATTTTAAATCCAGTCACCAGATTGACTGTTGATTTATTAGATTTTAGATCATTCCTGGTGATGGATGATTATTATACTGAGTTTTACTTGTTTTTAATGCTGGTGAATTTATGGATAATTATATTTTTAGTTACTATAGGGGTTAATTGTTCTGATCTCTCAGAGAGATTTTAACATCTCTCATGCTCATAAATCAATATTATTTTTAATATATTTTTGTGATATTTAATTCATAGTCAATCATTATTTTATCATTATTTTATATTTTAAATTAAATATTATGTTAAATTTTATATTTTGTTCAACAGGGGTTGATTATGATTTTCCATAACCCAATCAAATCACTACTCTATATGCCCATCTCATTATAATATATGTATATATGTAGAGGCACTGAGACTTCACTTACTTTTTCTTATCAAATCTTAAGTTCATAATTATACTTAATTAAATTTTTTTGTAATTATTTTTTCAACTAGAGTTTTTTTTTCTTTTAGTATAAACTACAGATTATAGTTTTATCTATTTATTAAACAAACATTATTTTCTCTCAAAATAACATAAAAATACAATATATATATTATACCGGATACTCAATTTTTTCTGATACAGGAGGGCGCCACCAGACCACTACATGTCTGGAAAATTTGTTTACTGTGATCAGAATAGATGATGATGATGGTTTGCGCCGACTAGACCCAAGGAGGAACAAGAGATCTTAAATTGTTTAGACAATTGAGACAAAAGCAAAAAGGCAAACGTCAGCCAAATTAAGTTTAAACATATTTCATAAATTTTATTATGAGAACATAAATTATTAAATATAAGTTTATGACACACGAGATGGAGGTTAACTCAGGCATGTACCAGACATACTAAAGGCAAAGCTATGACAGACTGACTGATCTTCTAATAAACAAATGTAAAAGGGAGGAAGCAAATTTCATTCAGCAGAGGATTCACCTAAACATTGGTTTTCACTTTCAGATATTTAAACCCTATGCCCCTGAAATAGATCAAAGAATCCAGCACCTAAGAGCTGTTCAAGAACTAAAAATTGGTCAGACCTTGAATGTCCTTATATCGGTATGAGCTGCACCTATTACTACGTTTAAAATAACAGTGATTGTTCCACCCCAAGAACAACCGACAAACATGACCGAAATGAAGAAACAATTAAAACTGGTGAAGCCCAGCCAAACGATTGGCGAAAAATTACTTTAAAATTAATAATTAATGGTCCCAAAAAGAGACAAGTAAATGATTAGAAAAACAGTTACGTCTGTCCCAGCAAATAACGAAAAGAAAATAAACTTACAAACAAATTCTGAGTACACGCTCTGATAAATTTAAAGCACACAGAATAAATACACAAATGAATCTATCGGAGAGTGCACGGAGTACGAAAATCTTAAAAGTTGTAAACACTTTAGCAGAACGAAAGTATCGCTCACCTGTAATTTAAGAAAGGATAAATCCTATCTTCCTGCTGATGACTTATAAAATTACAAAGGAAAACACAATTCTAATTTCCACTTTTAGAGATCTTAAAATAAAATCTCCACCTGCGAAAATCAGACAATAAAGTCATCAGCCAAAAGATTTTTGGAGGTTTAGCAAGAGGGCAAACATAGAGTATAAAATTAATTAATTATTAAATACTAAATAATTACAGGTAAGCATCTTAAAAGCATGACTGCCAAAGCATCTATAAAAATCTTACATAAAATAGAAAACTCACTCGTCACTCTCCAATAAACAAAACGGAAAGCAAATTAGAATCTTAAAACTAAGATTCTAAGACACACTATAAAATATTGAAAAACACAGCAAATATTAAATATGGGATATATTGATTTAAGAATACATATTTGTGGTTAGATTGAGCGGAGATTTAATGAGAACTAATTTACTCTGGGAAGAATAAAAATGAAAATAATTATCTTTCGGTAAAAGCAATGTTCACGGAGAGTGCGCACTTTTACTTAAGTTCATTTTCAGGTTCTTGAAGCAGCAAGATGTAAAGAGGTTCCGGTTTCTTTTAGGTATTCAAGGCATTACTGGAGCAAACTTGGAAGTCAGGGATCCGTCTTTTGTGGAGTTAGCAAGCCATTCGGGTGGTGATAACAAGTATAGAATTTTTCATTTTTGCCAGCGAAAATCTTTAACAACAGCTGATGTCCTTTAATCAAGAAATTTAAATGTCCGCACTGCTATAACTTTCACGTGAGAAAACCACTTGTCTATCTCTCAAAAATGGATTAACTGACCCTCCAAATTTCCGGGGTTATTTATACGTTGCTCCATTTCCCGCGAAACACTTTCCTTGTTGTTCAATTTCTTTGCCTTAGGCAGGGCAAATATTAATCTCCCACTCAATCTATCTAGGAATTCTACCCAGGGTTTATTGAAATGAAAACAACAACATAAAAATCAAATCTCCGCTATTAAAATTGTTTACAATAATTAAAATAAAAGCAACAGGAATGCAATTAGCTAGCCAGCTTGTTTTTAAATCAAATGAATTTAAAAACAGGCGGTATAAGAATTATTCTAAAATAAATCGATAAATATTTAAAAACAAATCCGTTTTACATATAAATGCGTGTGTATTTTGATATACGCATTCTTTTTAAATAATAACGAAAATTTAAACCTTTACGTTTAATGAAAATTAAAAGCTTAATAAATTTATTTTTTCTTTTTTTTTTTGTTTAATAACAACACCATTGAACTGGATTTCAATCAGGTTCAATATATATATATAGTAAATGTAAAATACAATACCCATTATAAAATATTATATTTATAAAATTAACGTTAAATACAATATTATAGTTTAAATTCTTTTCTAGCGCTTTTGATTATGTGGTAATCCTCATCAGCTTTAACTGAATTTCAAATTTTTTAAACTTAATGTTACATATATTTCCATAAGCTGTGTATGGTCATATTTGCAACTTGCCTATTAATACCACCATCTTTATATTTATCAATCAAAATTGCCTCTTTAAGTTTTCTCTTTTTATGATTTTTTTTTCTATTAATATTTTTATTTCACTACTATTAAATGTAAACCTATAATTACAAGTCTTTTCATGGTCAAAGAATACTAAAGCTGTATTAAATTGACTATTTACATTATTTTTAATTTGATTATATAATAACTGATACTTCTTCAATCTTTTCTCCACAGAACATCTCAATTCACCAATATATAATTTCTGACATCCACATGAAATCTGATAAATTATATTATTCTTTGCAAAATTATACTCTTAGAATTATTAATCAATTGATTAACATTTGGAGGAACACAAAATGAAATATTATACTTTTCTTTAAATATATTCTTAATTAATTGAGATTGCATGTTATTTATAAATTGCATAGATATCCATTTTTATTATCTAAAATAACACTGCAAACTCTCTTCTTATTACTAAATGAATTTACTGTATGCAAAATTTCGTTTTTATCATAACCAACCTTTAAAAATTCATTAGCAAAGAGTTCAATATTTTAAATTTTATCACTCTTATATTTACATAATTTATCATTGCGATGCAAAAACGATTTCAGACTTGCAATTTTATGTATAATTGGAACACATGTTTTAAAATGAATATATTCTCTTTCTCCAATAGGTTTAAAAATTAATTTATAATTTAAATCAGTAGCATCTCTAAATATTTATAAATCCAGAAATTTTATTTTTCCATTTTGTTCATTCTCAATAGTCCATTTTAAATTGTTTAAATTATTCAGATTATATAAAAGAACATCAATAAGGTCTTTAGGATCATAAACAAAAACATCATCAACATATCTTGTATAAATTTTAATATCTTCAAAATTATAAGAATTAAATATAATATCTTCATATTTTGACAATGTAAAAATACAAATTTGTGTTACCATAGGTATATATATATATATATATATATATATATATATAGTATCAGGTTCGATCCATAAACAAACCTGGTACTATATATATATATATATATATATATATATAGTACCATATATATATATATATATAGTACCAGGTTCGATCCATAAACAATCCAATGTACTCTACTTGCTAGGTTTAGCTGGGTTTAAACCTTATTTATAATAAATTTATAATCTTATATTATAAGTATTACATGAATGAACTGGCCTGTCTGAGCAGAGTGGAGAATAATATTGATGACAAGGCCATCAACAATACCCACAGTCAGACCAAGTTATGCAACACATGACACAGTCACATTTCCAGACTGTGGCCCACCTCAACTGCTAGATTCAAACCCTTACTATCCACACACTTTATTTGTTTTGGAGTAAACCCTCAGTGCCAGATAGTTTCTAGAACTAATGTGTTTGGACAGTAAGCCCATAATCCAGTGCTCAAAAAATCCTTTAACTAGCTCTGTCTATTTTTAATTCAATAACAAATTATTTCAATTAGTGGTAAAAAGAATTGACTGACAAAATTAAACTTTAGGTTTTAAGATAATTTATTTTACTAAACATTTATTATTCTACTTTTAATTTATTTATGAGAACTTATTTAAGTGAACAAGGGCTTATCATAACTTTAGGCTCCCACATATATAATAGCAATATAATATAACAAAGAATTAAATAATATTTGACACTTAAAATACAATGAAATCAATATATCCTAACACATTAACACACACACAACATTTCAAAACATGCACATCAATAGTTCATTTATGCATGCTTACAGAGTTCAGTATTATTTGACTCTGGGAGGCTTCAAACTAATGTGATGGTTACTTTAGAAATGAGAATAAGAAAAATGTTATTACCTAGGATTTTAGAACATGGGCTTCTTCTTGCTGTTTGCTATGAACTTTATTTTAAAAGGATTTTGTTTTCTTTCTGGTGGCTGCTTCAAGTGAGAATATTTTCAGCCAGCTGGATTCAACATTTTCCTGAGGAGGTTTAATTCTTATTCTTCCATGGCACTATTCTTGGAGACAGCTAAATATTTCTGGGAATTCTTCAAGTTGTTAGGCAGGCATAATTTTCATGGGCAGTTTAGCTATTTCATTGGACTCAGGCTATAGAAAGTCCTATGTTTCTGAGGTTTTTAACACTGCATTGTCAACTGATCGATTGAGTGATTTAATCTGATGTGATTTCACTGAACTGAACTGCACTCTCTGATAAAAAATTGAACTATTTAACCATAAGACCTGTTGTCATTTTTGATGTCTGCCAGCTATGTCTGTTGTAAAAATTCCTCCCTTGTTTTTAATCACATTCCTCTAGATAAGCTTTTAATTACATGTTGTTGGAGATCTTTAATTACCAGCAATTGCATGTTTTGTTTTTACATTTTTAATTAGCAGCCATCGCTGAGTGTTTTTAATTTTTTAACTTTCATTTATTTCATTTTAAGACACGTATTTATGCTATGCTTACAATCGTACATATATATTTTACTAACAAGCGCACATTAATTCATCATTTATGCACATGTATATTTTTCTAATAAACTCAATATTAGTTTTAAGATTACTTTTTATTTCTTTAACTCAAAAGAGATATTTTTCACTTATTTGAAAATCAACTTCTTTTAATTTTCCCCTTAACTATGAATTATATTGTTTTTAGCAAATTACTCTTTTTTTTAAACAAAAAAACTCTTTAAACTTCTTTTATAAACTTTTAGTTGAACGTTTTTAAAACAAACCCGCTCCCCTCTTTTAATTAATTAATTGTAACTTTTATTTCAACTGCTACTAACAGAAAAAAAACTCTTTGACTTTTAATTTTACATTTCGAAAACAAACTGCAATAAAAACCCTTAAACTTTTACCTACTGTTTTCTTTTAACAAACTGTATTTTATTTTAATAATTTTTAGACAAAATTAGATATATGTACCAATACGAACTTGGTACAATATATATATAATCTTATTTTTTAATCATTTTTATTCAACTGAAATGTAGAAACCTTAATTCTTATTAAATTTTTAGATCTATATTTTAATCAATCTATCTAAAGTACTTATATTGTTTTTCAAAGATAAGTAAAATTCCATATTCATTTACTATTAGATTATTTACTTAAATATAAATACTTTTTAAATTCTTTCAGCTACTTATAGCAAAATTAACTTATTACAATATTTTTTCTCATGAAATATTTTGTTCCTACAGTATTTGAAAGTTATTTTTGTATTCTTCTTCACAACTATGTGTGTGTAAACCTCTCATGTGTGAGACTGCATGAGAGACAATATGCATATCAAAAATGTAAATCTTTTGTGAAATTAAAAATTTGATTATATTTTGATTGACACCAATCATCATTAATAATTTAAAATTATTTTTTTTTAAATTGTCATATTATCTTCTCTCTCTTCACATATATTGTAACAGTCCAAGTTTTCCACCAGAAAAGAAGGAACACATCTCATTATGGTCAGTCTTAGCATCTTCTGGTAGAATGTTGTAAATGACACAATGAAATACCTAACCTATGATCATATCTACCTCCAATGAGGTATCTCTAAGTTTACACACTAAATTTAGATACAATTTGGCTAGTTCATTCATACCTCACCCCTCTTTTATGCCTCAGTGTTCAAACTTGAGAATTCTGCCTTCAGCTTTTTTCAGGGGTGAATTTATACTAGATAGCAACTACCATACCCCTATATAGGTTCCAAATGATTTAAAGATGCATCCAAACATATTATTGTATTATTATATAAGAAATGAGATATGTAAACCAAAATGAAGACGTGAGACATGCAATTAAATATATGAAGAAAGGAAAGGATCCAGGTAATGATGGAATTGCAATTGTTGTATTAAAAGAAGCAGGTGAAGAAATAGAATTTTTTTAGCAAAGTTATATACCAAATGTCTAAATGATAAACATGTACCAGATGATTGGAAAAATACAGTATTAATATTAATATTTAAAAAAGGTGATAAAGAAGATATTAGAAATTACAGACCTATCAGCCTTTTATCAGTTTTATACAAAAATTTTACCAAGATAATTACAGCTCAGCTACAGAGATCATTGAATTTCCACCAACCAAGAGAACAAGCTGGATTTAATAGTGGTTTTAGTACAGTAGATCATATCCAGGGTATTGAGAGAAGCTATAGAAAGGACAAATAAATATGAGTTGCCATTATGTTTTGAATTTGTAGATTATGAAAAGACATTTGATTCTATAAAAGCATTGGATCATCAAGGTATAGATCCAGGATATTGTCATATTTTAAATAATATTTATAAAAATGCAACAGCAACAATTAGATTACATAATGATACTGAGAAAGTCAAAATTGAGAAGCATGTAAGACAGGGTGACTCCATATCTCCAAAACTTTTTATGGCAGTGCTGCAACAAGTATTTTGTGGATTTAAATGGGAAGCTAAAGAAGTGGAAGTACATGAAGATTATTTAAGTTATTTAGATTTTGCAGATGATGTAGTTGTGTTTGCAAATAATGCTTTAGAGCTGGAGGAAATGTTGCAGGAGTTATCAGTTGAAAGTAGGACTAAAAATAAATGTTAAAAAGACTAAAGTAATGTTTAATCAATTTTATCAAAATATGAAAATAAAGATTGATTATGATGAGTTAGAAGAAGTTAACAGTTACAAAATACCTTGGTCAGATTATTAATACAGATAAAAACATAATGGATAAAATTAATTCTAGAATTGAACTTGGTTGGAGCACTTTTGGTAGAAATAACTTGATACTAAAAGGAAATATGCCTATGTGTTTGAAAAGGAAGGTTTTTAATAAATGTGTTTTACCAGTTCTTACTTATGGATCTGAGACTTGGACAATTAATAGAAGAGCAATACAGGGACTTCAAACGACTCAAAGAAGTATGTAGATGTGTATGTTGGGAGTTATGAGAAGGGATCAAAAATGTAATGTCTTGGTAAGAGAGCAAACAAGTTTTACCACCTCATTAAAAAAATTAAAAGATTGAAGTAGAATTGAGCTGGACATATTGCTAAAAGAGATGATAATAGATGGACAATTGAAATTTTAAATTAAATTCCAGGAGATTGTAAAAGACCCAGAAAGAAACCACATGTTAGAAAGATTGATGAAATAAGAAAGTGTGCAGAGGTGATGTGGAGAAGAGAAGCTAAAAATTGGAGATGAATTGAACTTGGAGAGACCTTCATCCTGCAGTGGATTGCTAATGGTTGATGATATATATATATATATATATATATATATATATATATATATATATATATATATATATATATATATATATATATATATATATATATATATTCAGGTATAATTTGATGAATGAATGTATAAATGATTTTGATAAGCTAGAAACCACTTTAATTTAAAACAAATTAACAATGTTTATTAAATAAGAAAACAAAAATTCAAAACTTTTTAACTTGATAAAACAATATAATTGTGTGTGTCAAGAATGTATTTCTACCATATTATAAATATTGGGGATTTGAACTTAGACTTTTAACCACCCTTCAACTATCCATACTATTTCATACCACTGATACATATGACCACATACATGTAGAAAAAATAAATAATAACCAAATTTTCAGCCATCCATATCATTGAAAATCTGATGATGGAAAGCCCAAATCCCATGCTAATGCCAATGTTTTGCCATGCCCCATGTTGACCTCAAGTCACTCTAACCTCTTATGTATAGGACCTTTTTCATTTAAATACATAGAAGAGGGATGAATAGGATACAGGCTTAATGTCTAATTATTTGAAATACAGGCACTTCATATACCTAGAGCCTAATTGTAAATATAGAAGATTTGAACTCAGACTGTCAAGCACTTTTCAACTATCCATATCATTGATATATATATATATATATATATATATATATATATATACATACACCTGGGTCTCATTTTACATGATAGATAGGTTCCTCAGAAAACACGCACAAATGAAATTGTGCAAAAATAGATGTAACTTACATTGAAAAAGGGGGTGTGTGCGATCTGTGATTTTTCAAAATTCGTGTAAAAGCAAAGCACCAACATAAAATTACTTTAAAATTCACACAAAAAAAAAATAAGGAAATAAAATATGACTAATAAAAAATTTCAAATTTGAAAAAAATTGATACAAGACAAACTTTTTTTAACTATAATATTTAATTTTATTAAAAATAATATATTTTTATGCATAATTTATAGACACAGTAATTTACATTTTTTTATACACGTTTTAATTATTATTGCTATTTGCTGAAAAACACGTTTGTTTGAAAACTGATAAAAAATCAGATTCTCACAAAAGGAAATACAACTAGCGCCAAGTTCACTCTCATATTGTGTTAATGGTTTTCTGTTGACAACATAATTGGTAATTAATCTTTGAGATGATGATTTTATTAATTGTTTATGAACTTAGATTTATGTTAATAAAAAGACATTTATTCACCACTGCTGGGAAAAATTTAATTAAAACTAACAACTAAAAATTAAATTCTTATTTTTGTCTTTAATTTTTTAATTTTCAATTCCGTTTAAAAATCAGATTTTAATTTTTAATTGTCAAATTTAATTGTGCCCATTACTGTTACTCACCTTTTAAAAATAAACTTGCGGACACTAAATGATTAATAATTGATTACGTTCTTTTTTAAAAAGCATCAACAGAATGTGATTTAAAATGCAAAATTGAACGCACAATGTTTGAACAAATTTACATTATAATCTTGTAAAATTTAATGTGTGTATACATAAAATGTAGAAATCATGATTTTAATTTCATTATTGCATAAAATCTTACTATTATAAAGCACTGAAAATATTGAAATTACTAAGATGAAAGTCGAATTTCAATAATGTGCTATTACTTTTAATATAACGTAAGTGTGTAAAATTTATTATTTAAAGTAATAGTGCATTATCGGAGTTCGACTTCCGGTGAAACATGAATCACATAACTTCAAAATTGTGTTAAATAAGTTCGCATAAAAAGAGACGCACGTGTGTGTATATATATATATATATATGGGGGGAGATGATAATCTAGACCAATTGATGAGTGCTGGATTAGCACAAAATACTAATATTGGTGATTATTTACCTTTCTACATGTATGTGGTCATGTGTATCAATGTTATGAGATAATATGGATAATTGACAGGTGCTTAAAAATCTGAATTCAAATCCCATATATTTGCAATTAGGCTCCAGGTATGTGAAGAGTGCTTTATTTCACATATTTACACATTATGCCTGTATCCTGTTCATCCATCTTCTATGTATTTAAATGGATAAGGTCCTATACATGAGGGGTCAGAATGATGAGGTCAACATGGGCATGGCTATAATATTGGCATCAGCATGTGATTTGGACTTTCTGTCATCAGATTTTTAATGGTATGAATAGATGAAATGTTGGAGGTATGAGTGGATTGAAGCCTCTCATTAAAGAATAAAGATTTGCTATCTTAATATAAACTGAGTATTGATTATATATATATATATATATATATATATATTGGACTATTTCCATCATCTAATATGTGTGTTGAATGTCTTTAGAAAAGTTTAATTTTTAGTTAAATATTCCAAATGCATTCAACTGTTAGTAATATCACAGCAAACAGGTTAGTATATGCACCAACTGTTAGTAATATCACAGCAAACAAATGTAAATAATATCACAGCAAACAGGTTAGTATATGCACTAATTGTTAGTAATATCACAGCAAACAGGTTAGTATACGCACAACGTTTCGAGAGGTATTTTTCTCCCCTCTTCTTCAGGTGTTGCTGGCCTGACCAGTGACAGTACTAGCATGGGATTCGAACCTGGGTCCTTAGATTTTTGATTATTGAAATTTCAGGTAACACTCTAACCAACTGAGCCATCCTGCCAAAGGCAACAGTATGTAGTAATTTCATATACTTATCTATGAGGTTCCTCCTGATTTCTCCACTTTTTCCTCAGAGCAAAGTTGATTAGTGATTTCCATACATTATGTATAGTCACACTAGCAGCTTCTTTAAATTTTCTTCTTTGTACCTTTTCTTCTTTATCCAATATTTTTGTATTTTCCCAATTGAACGTATGTTCATTGGTCCATACATGGTCTGCTACCTTAGACACATCTGTTTTCTCTCTTCTAATCATCAGTTTATGTTCTTGCAAGCACTTTTGAATGGAATGGCTGGTCTCTCCAATATATGTTCTTCCACATTCACATGGTATTTCATAGATGCAGTTTTTTCTTTGCAGCATTTCAAGTTTAGGCTTTGTAGATGTTAGAATTCCTTGTAGTGTTATATGGCTCTGAAAAACTGTTCTGATGTTATACTGATTGCAGATTTTCCTTAATTTGTCTGCTATTTTTGGAATGTATGGATACACTACAGTACCAATAATTGTCTTTTCTTTTGATGTTTCTTTTTGTTGTCTGTTTAATGTTTTCTTAATAACAGCTGATGGATAACCATTTTTCTTAAGAGTTTGTTCTATATAGATCTTTTCTTTTTCCAAATCACCAGTTTCTGAAGGTAGCAAACCATGTATGGACCAATGAACATACGTTCAATTGGGAAAATACAAAAATATTGGATAAAGAAGAAAAGCTACAAAGAAGAAAATTTAAAGAAGCTGCTCACATGACAATGGCAAAAAATCCCATAAGCCAACCTAGTGTGACTATACATAATGTATGGAAATCACTAATCAACTTTGCTCTGAGGAAAAAGTGGAGAAATCAGGAGGAACCTCATAGATAAGTATATGAAATTACTACATACTGTTGCCTTTGGCAGGATGGCTCAGTTGGTTAGAGCGTTACCTTAAATTTCAATAATCAAGAATCTAAGGACCCAGGTTCGAATCCCATGCTAGTACTGTCACTGGTCAGGCCAGCAACACCTGAAGAAGGGGGGAGAAAAATACCTATCGAAACATTGTGCGTATACTAACCTGTTTGCTGTGATATTACTAACAGTTAGTGCATATACTAACCTGTTTGCTGTGATATTATTAACATTTGTTTGCTGTAATATTACTAACAGTTGGTGCATATACTAACCTGTTTGCTGTGATATTACTAACAGTTGAATGCATTTGGAATATTTAACTAAAAATTAAACTTTTCTAAAGACATTCAACACACATATTAGATGATGGAAATAGTCCAATATAAAAATACAGCTAGAACACCATCATCACAAACCTTCAGAAAAACAATATATATATATATATGTGTGTGTGGGGGGGGAGGTGATAATCTGGACCAATTAATGAGTGCTGGTTTAGCACAAAATACGTATTGGTGATTATTTAGCTTTTCTACATGTATGTTGTCATGTGTATCAGTGGTATGAGATAATATAGATAGTTGAAAGGTGCTTGAAAGGCTCAGTTCAAATCCCCTATATTTACAATTAGGTTCAAGGTATGCGTATTTCAAATATTTCTACCATATCAATGATTAAATGTGTTTCTTATTTCAACCTTACCCATGGTAGAGATACATAACATGGCACTAATTATTTACAAAGCAAATAAATAATATAAAAAAAATCATTATTAAATCAATCATGAAGCTGACTATCAAATTTATAATATTGTACAAATATATCCATGGTAGCCTTGTTGTTCAATTCCAATTATCAGTGTTCCATCTTCTTTGGCTCCTCCTATCTATTTACAGTTTCCTAAGGTTGATAACATAGAACATCCACACAAGGAGATTAGTTAATAATACTGAAAAAACAAATGTAAACAATTGTTAATTAATAACAAAAAAAAACAAAAAACATGAACTCAGTTCTGTAGTAA
Organism: Epiperipatus broadwayi; assembly: GCA_028023455.1. Taxonomy (NCBI): domain Eukaryota; kingdom Metazoa; phylum Onychophora; class Udeonychophora; order Euonychophora; family Peripatidae; genus Epiperipatus; species Epiperipatus broadwayi. The sequence goes on from JAQFVV010006337.1 coordinate 162,145, forward strand.
GTGCATATGCTTAATATGGAATAATATCAAAAATCTTACCTTGTTCCATATTATAGTAGTGATGATTAAATATCTAGTCACTATGGAGAGAAAACTGACCTAAACTTTATTTAACATAAAAAATTATCTAACTTATAACCCCTCCTTCTTCATTTTGTTTCTTTCACCTATAATGGACTCTTCCAATTGTAAACACATTTCAGCTTCCAGGGGTGGAAATAAATAAAACTAGAATTTTACAAATATATAAAAAAATAATACATAATAAAGTAAAACTTTGTTTAAGTCATCTTGATTAATATCTATGAGTTGGCAATAATGTCTTTTATGGATACAGTTTGTCTCTTTTTGGGTCATTCTTCTTTGGTAAGTCATTCATCCCTTGCTAGAATTTCTTGGCAATGCATTTGAAATGATGTTGTTTCCATTTTTTGCAGTCATGTTCCTTCTCAATCCATATAGACATTTATTGTAGAACATTTGGTGTTTCTTTAGGCATTATATAGGCAAGTAAATTAAGTCATCATGCTTTCATAGCCAGGACAGTAGCATTTCAATCCTATAGCAATGTTAGTTTAGCAGAATAGATTGCACAGCAATTTATAACAGGTTTTTTTTTAATTTTCTATTTGGCATTTAATGACTTTTATAAGAAAAAATTACTTCATTATTTTATATAAATGCTGGTATTGTTCTATTTTTGTCTTTACATTTGAATAATAGTGTAGTTTTTATTTTTAAATATCAATTTAAAATCAATTCAGTTCTTTTGTTAAACCACATGAATTTAATCAAATTTTTTTCTATTTAAACATCCATTGTAATTTCTTATAATTTTTCACTATGAAAATTATATGGATAATATGGAATAGTCGAACAAGTCATTCATCTTCTTTTGTATTCGATCATTTGACCCTAAGATGTTGGCTTCAAACAGCTATTGCATCAATTGAAAAGTAACAAAAAATAACAGAAATAAACTGGACTTGCTTTTATACCATGCTTAGTTTCTGGTGTTTAGTATACTAGCTTGTCCATTTTCTTTTTGAGTATGTGGCTGTCCTTTGTTGCATGTATTATATTGGTTGTAGTTAAAAAATAAAATTACATATTATTTTCTCCACTTGGTTGCCTAGAGATTGGCTTGACATTAGGTCATCACTATGTTCAGTAAGTCTAAGTTGTTATTTGTGACATGCAACACATTGATAATTAACTCATTGTTGGTGTGTGTGTGTGTGTGAAGGATTTCATTAACTGGTTTTTATATTTTTCATTAAATAAGAGAAATTAGTTCATTGTGACATTTGTTTAATTTAGTTCTTCATAAAGCAAACATTTTTCATATATATATATATATATGTTTACAAAAAAAGATGATAGTGCATATTCAACCACTCATTACTTAAGCTTATGTTTTGAATGGGTTTGATATTGTGGTGTGGATAAATAAAGGCGGTCTTGATAGAATTGTAAGTTACTCTTACTAATATATATATATATATATATATATATATATATATATATATATATAATAAATTAAAATCTATTATAAATAATATAAAGTATCTATAACAAATAATAAAGAATACAATTAATTTAACAAATCAAGTATACTTTTAATGCATTGGTTAAAAAAAACACTATTGATCATTACAACTTTTTTTCTTAAAAAAAGAATATTTTATGCTGATATCTCTAATTCATCATGTATTCATTTTTGAAATGAAACAAGCCTCTTTAATATTTCTCTTTTGGGAAATTTATTTTTTTTAAAAATCATCTTAATATATCTGGATCAAAGCCATATCCATATCAAGTTTCAAAATTTTAAAACACTTATGAATTTTGTTAAATTGAGTTTAGCTTTTTTATATATACATAAGTGAAGCACTCTTGATCTCAAATTTATTTTTATCTCTTTATATATGGTATTGATAACGTTTTATTTTGTAGTCATTTTATTAAAGAAATAAATTTAAGAAATATGATAAAGCCAAATAATTATCAACCTTTTACTCATAAGGGACTTTCTTTATTGATTTTTTGTTGCAGGAATAAAAACCTTAATAATTTTGAAAATAATAGTTATATTTAAAGGAGTCAATTTCCTTCTGTATATTGAGTTAGGATATAATAATGAATTTATTAAGAATATTAAATTTAAAAAAAAATATCTACAAATCTTCTAATAATAAACACTTAAGGGTTAATGAGAATAAAGGGTTTATTTCTTTGCTATATAAGTCATCAATTAATAAATTTATTTATAAATATGTTTTTGTATTGGGTGGTATGAAAGTAGCTTGGAAAAAAAATTTGGATTGAAATTCATTACTAAATCAAAACATTTAATTGCAAATCTATTCCTGGAGTAGTTTACAGGATTTCTTGTAGTCATAAAATTTATATAGGTCATTGTAAATTGAGTTTTAATGAAAGAGTTAAAGCTCATAAGACTAGAGTTAAAAATAAATATAATAATTCAACTTTTTATTCACAAACTGAATACAGGTCATAAAATATTATTTGATAATGCAGAGGTCATCTTTTATGAAAAAAGTGAATTGAAAAGAAGAGTAAAAGAAACTTTGATAATAAATATGAGGCCATCAATCTTATGAAGACATTATTTGATGTTATAAGAAAGTAGATTTTGAGAATAATGGCAGGGAGGCTATTTTGTTTGGTATATTTAGGTGGTAGGTTTGATTGAATTTTACTTGAAAAGATATATTTGTTAATAGAGAAAAGCATGGTTGTGGAAGAAGTTTAGTAAAGTTTAATTTTTGGCTAGTATTGTAATATTATATGAATTGCATTATATATATATATATATATATATATATATAAACCTCAAATTTACCACTCAATCAGATTAGCCAAAAAGTATAAACTCTAAAACCAATACTACACAGACTTTTCATGTGCAGAAAAACTTTACACTTGAGAAGTCTGTTTGTGGTAGTGAAACCATTGCTTGTGTTTTAGTTTATATTTTGGTTAGTCTGGTTGTGCATTGAATTTAGGGTAATTTTGATTATTTTATTGATTAGCTTTACACTTTTAATATTGTATATATTCTATAACCTTTAGCTTTGACAGAAGCCAACTGTTAAATCAAATTTTGTGCCAAGACATATATATATTAACTTAAATTGTGATAGTTTTAAGCTTAAATAAATGGTTAACATGCAAAAGTCTTTAAATTTTTAAATATCTGGTAATTTAAATGAAAAATATTGTATTAATAATGCTAGTTAGTCATGATTTAAGCATTTAAAATGTTTTTTTTTAAAAGCTTGTATTAATTTTAAGGTTAAGAAACCAGGTACAAATCCTACATTTAGCTTTGCTGGTATTTTAATTCAAGCTACAATATTTTAATTCATTTTTAATTTTAACATATAATATTCTTGTGAAATATTTTAAACTTATTATTTAGAAAAGGGTTTAATAAAGCTAGTAATTGAAATAGGATTTTTAAAAGCAATGAATAAATGAATATTGAATGATGAATAAATATTATATTTACTTAACATTATTTATTTTAAAATATTTTTAAAATATAATTTTAAAATCTATTCTGAGACTTGTCTAGATTTAAATAATGATATATAAATATATTAAATATTGTCTGTAATATTTATTTTATTCTATATAATGTAAATTTCATTATGTAATATTAACCTGAAATTTAATTTTTAATCAATTATTTTTATTTGCAACTAGGAAGTGTTTTAATTAATCTAAGTGTCTAGACAATATTTAAAAAAAAATGATTTATTTAAATTTAAATATTAATTAGGTAAATTTTTACTTAACCTTCCCTGGTCACAATTTATCAGGATTTTAACTAATAAGGGAAGGATTCAAAGGTTAAAAGGTTAATAAAAAGTCTTGTAAAATGATCACATGACTAGTAATATAAATAGGTGAGACTCTTGCTTTCACTTGTCTTCAGTATGTTTTAATTTATTTTTGTTGGTAGTAGTTGAATTTTAAAAACTCCAGTTAAAATTTTAAGTGTAATTTTCTTTAAACTATTTTTTTTTTTAGCTCAATATGATAGAGTAATTTAAAACTATCTTGACATAATTATCTGAACTAAAACAACAAAGGAACAGAAATCTTTATACCTGCCAGCCTTAATGGTAATATTGTTTCATTATTATAATGTTTAAAATATTATCTTTTAATTTTTCTGCATTGGATAATCTTAAAAGTTATTATTATTGCCATTATAATGATGTGGCAACTTCAAAGTTTATTTAAATGTCTGTGTTATAATAAAAGCTGCCACAGAAAATGTAAGTTTCTTATAGACAAGAATATTTCAAAATGTATTAACAACTTCTTAACATTTTATTTCAAACTGTCTAGAATTTATTTCTTTAAAGTAAAAAACTTTTAATTCTGAATAAAAACTAGGTTTTTATATGATGAGTGTTTGTTTCAAATATTTTTAAATAATTTGTTAATTATACAAAAGAAATTTTAAATTAATAATTTTATATTTCACTAAAAGCATTTATTTGTACAGTTATTCCAATAAAAACATTAAATAATTAATCACTAATAAAAAAATTCACTTATTATGACTATTTTGTAAAAGAAAAAATATGCCTCCCCCTCCAAATGGGGTAATAATAAAAAAATCAATTTGCAATGAACTTTGGTGAAATTAAAGTTTTCACTTAATAAAAATGAAATATAAAATTTACCTGCAAAAATGATATTATATTTTAATGAACTTAAATAACTTTTCTACACTTTAATTATTTCATATCACCTGCAAAAATGATTAAAACCAGCAAATTATTTTTTCTTTATGAACATTGCTATGGAGACCACTGTGATTGTGGAGATGATACTTAAATTAAATATTTTCTCCCACAAATATTTAATAATGTTTGATAAATGTTATTTATAAGAAGTAGTCTGTTATATAATATTCACATTTCTAATAAAAATTTAGAATAATTTGCATAATGGATTGACTTAGAAACCTGAATTTAAGTATTTGAGAGTTATTTATTGCAGTATCATGAACATTTATCATAATGTAAATTCATGAATGTGTTTAATGAATAGCCGTAAATTTATCCTATATTTGTTAGCAGAATTATTTGAAAATTTACTAAGGATATCCAAAAGAAATGCATTCCATATTTAATAATTATATTATAGATTTTAATATTATAATTGTATTGTATTATATGATGGATAAGTTTGCTTTCCACAAGATGTTATTGCAAAAACTCCTCTTCATGTTCCAGTTCATTGGAAAATGATAAAATAAAGAAGCAGAAGGACTGTTCTTTAATTTGTTTATTTGATGGCAAAATATTGAATTTATTTGTATTTTGATTTTTTATACCATGTTTTATTTATGTGCATATTATTTTCATATTATATATGTTATATTTTGAAATATTATAGGTTAATTTTTTTTAAATAGTACTTTATCATCTAAAATAAAAGATGCTAATAGCTCTAATAAGCTTTATTGATAAGTGCTGCAAGTGAAAGCATTTAAAATCTCTATCTAGATGTGCTGGGAATAATTTCTAGACAGAGATTTCAAATGCTTTCTCTTGTGGCATTTATTGCTAAAGTTTATTAGAACTATTAGCATCTTTTTATTTCAGTTTATAATTACAAGCTTATCAAATTAAGTCATGTGATATATGACTTCATTTTATTTACTAGTACTTTATCATATTTGCATGTTTTAAAATAGTGTTTCATTTTATATATGAATTATTTATTTATAAAGATATATTGTTATGTTGTAAGCTGAATAAGTAAATGAATGTTTCTATTATTTATTTTATGATTATTAATTGCCTGATATTAATAGATCCATATTTGGCATTAATTATTATTATTTATCATATTTCACATTTTTTAGTAATAGAATTTTATTAGAAATAGTAGATTTGTCCTCTTTCTATTTTGGGAGTGCTTATATTATCCACTATATTTAAAGATAATAGTATTAGTTTCTATCATTATTTTATTATCTTATTTTCAAAAGAGACCATAGCATTTATCTCTCTCTTATTATATAATGTCTTGATAGCATTGTATGCTTATAGTGTATATTTTGAGATAGCTTAGACTCTCTCTATTTTATTACATTATATGCATTAATAAATGTTATTAATTTGTGAGTCAACCTGTTTTCACTCTATTTTCATTCTTATATATATCTTTATCATTTTAACATGATAAAATTAATCAGATGTTTTAACAAAGTAAGAGACTTCATTTGGAGAAATAGAGAAAAAGAGCTAGATTTAACTTGTTTTTACAGCCATCTATTGAGATAGTTCACTATTTTTTTAAAGTCATGAAATTTACATATATTTTCAAAAAATATATAATGATATCAGGTTAATCAAAAATGTGATGACTTCACATAAATTTTAACAAGCCTTGACATGTTTGAGTATTATTATCAGATTTATCATGATTTGTGAGATTACTTCAATAAAATTTTTGAATGAGTAAAATCTTGATTATTGGACTTAATTAGGTAGAGGTTTATCTTTATAAATAAAAACATTATAAAGATCATATTGGAACTTTGCAAATATTAAAAAATAAGATTGTAATAAAAACAATAAATGGTTTTACCATTCAGTAATTGGTAAAAACAAATTGATGCCATAAATTCAGTGACACTTTTTTATTGATATTTGTGTTCAAAATGTGAACAAATAAATACCATTTTCTATTATATTTATAAATTTATGCTTTAAAATATTTTTTATAACTTTTCACAATATTGCAATATATTTTAATAGATAATTAGCAATAATGTGTTGGTGCTCAGTTTGAAAAGATGCATTTATCAGTAGTCCACAATTAATTTGCATGGACTTCTGAAGTGTCATTGACTTTATGACATCACTTTGTTTTTACCAGTTACTGAATTACTAAACCATTCTTTATTCTTCTTAAAATCATACTTTTCAATATTGGCAGCATTCTAATATAATGTTTTTAGAATTTATTTCATTTTTAAATACAAATTTCTACCAAATTAAGTACAATTTATTATATTTTGATATAGAATAATGGTTTAATACTAAAATAAAACATTGAAAGTTTGCAAACCTCTCACCAGGGAGAACAATTAGATATATTATAGTGCCAGAGGTTTAATTAATGATAGTTATTATATGCAATCATCATTCTCAAAGTCTATGCTTTTTGCCAACTAAAACCTAGAAGCAATAACATGAAAGGATTAATAAACTACAGAAAGTTGATCAGCAGATTAGCCATTCATTCAGAAATTAGAGCCCACTATCCTTATAATCAGGTACAAATAAAAAACTATCAATAGCTGATTATACCTTTACTAACATATAAGTTTAGTTATCGCATCTAGAAGTACATTGTTATTATATTTTAAAACGTATGGAATGATTGGTTTGATCATCAGCAGCAGCTTAAATGTTAGTTATTATAATATTATATAAGACCGCAAACTATTATTTGACTCAACCAGTATCCTGTTACAGTTGAGTGCACAATAAAATGCTTGATTGTGGGTATCCCTCAAATACCAATTATTTGCATTTTTTATTGTTGTCTTTATATATTAACAATTATCACTTATACTCTATATATATGGTGCACAGTCATTATGTTTTAGATTTATAGGACATTTTATTTTATAAGTATTTTTGTAGTAGTTAAAGATTTGAACTATAAAGTCATCGTTTCCTGGATATTGCCAAATTCTAAAAAAAATAGTGAATAAAATACAAAAGTTGTCATTGAACTATGGCATTAAGAGAATTAACATTGATAAAAGTGAACAAAGGTAATTCCATCTCTTTGAATTATCAGAAGAAGGTAAGAAAGTATTTGAGATTTTTCATCTTAGTCAATTAAAATTATAATTTTTTATTCATCATCTGCCTATTTTATAACTTATTTAGATGAAGAATTACTTCAAATTAAATTCTAAAGGACAGAAAATTTGATGGGCAACAAAAAAAATGTCACTTGATTTTCCTGAATGAGCCAAACTATCTGTAAGTTTGATCTGCAGTCAGTAAAGAGCCATGGAATGATGCTATGGCATTTATCCAAAATCTAGAAAAATTATTCACACATAAAGAGTGATTTGCTTTATTATTTAAATTTGAGGCGTTTTGGTCAAGCATCTACTTCATAGTTCGATGCTTAAATGATCTAAATAAAAACAAGAGAAATATGACTGATAATATCTATGTAACGATACAAAATTCCAATTACAGGAATTTTTTATTTTTTTTAGATTTTTTTTTTTAAGTGTTTCCTGCTTTCGCTACTTCTATCAAAAGGAATGCTTTATTGTAAAAACATTGCATTTGAAGTCATATATAAAAACGAACTATTTTCATAGATTAGAATATCTGATTTAATATTTATATGTCATAATTAATAATTAATGAAGTTCATATATGTTAGAACGGATACCAGTTTAATTATATATATATTAAGATGCATACATATACAAAAGTGTTGGTATTAACTAATTGTTAATATAATTTTTGCAGATAAAACCACAATAATTGGCTTTTTGATGCGTGTTGAGAAATATTAAAATGAAATTAAAATATTATCAGATCTTTTCAGTGTTGCTATCTAAACAATATTTATTAGAAATAATAACGGTACCAAAAAAGTGATGCACGTCAAACTATTTTTTTTTCTAAATTTGCATATTTAAATTCTAAATATTTAAAACAAAACTTAAATTTTGTTGAGGCTTTTTAATTTTTTACTCCCTATTTTCTTTCTCTTTTATTTCTTTCCTTTTTTTTTTTGTTTAAGAGAAGAATTTTGTCTTTGATTTTAACTTATAACGGTGTATTAACAATTTAAAAATAAAAATCTGCTCCGAGAACACTTCAATATTCTTCTTGAACGTGCTTTACACTGAACGATAATAGGTTGAATCGACTAAGCAGACGCGTAATGAACCATGAATTTATCCTTTTTACTCGTCAGTCTGCCGTTCAATAAATATATATTTATATTTTTATGTACTTTTATGTTTTTCTAAATCGAATCCATATTTTTAGGCATGAACAGCGCGCGACTCAATATTGAGCTCAAACGAAAAACAATAATGAGGAAAAGTATTCAACTTGATAAGTAATCCCATTCATTGCGTATTATTCTTTTCTTAATATAGGCTATTATGAAGCATAAGGTATACACTGATGACAGCCTTTGAAAAGATTTTTTTAAAAAAGAAATGTTTTACACTAAGCGATCATAATAAAAGTAGTACAATTGTAAAATTTACTAGATTTAAAAATACATTTAATTAAATATATATATATATATATTAACGTTGTAATCTATATGAACTTACGTATGTATGCATTTATGTGTGTGTGTGATAGATATAAGCAGTATAGTTTCGAAATATTTGTCTACTTTTATTTATAAATAACAAATACGTGCGTATTATTTCAAATTATTTGCATTAATTTAAGTAATTGTGTGCTTGTATTAACATACAAAACAATCATTATTATTAGTTTTCCAATCTCTTTAAATAATTTATTTTATTAAATTATATTTAAATTATCACAACATATAAATTTTAATGATTTTGCTGTTTATTGGTGTTACATACATATTAATTATATAACATTCTTCACTGTTATTAACAAACATCCTTTCCATATTACCTCTATACACACACACACACACACACTCATAGACTTTTCTGATTGAATCCTTTTATGTCATCTTTATTGCGGATACATTACTATAAATAATCTACAACATTTAATTGTCTTGTATTTTGTGCACAAATATATATGATTGGAATGGTAATACTTCTAATGCTGACTGTTAATTAATGTAATGCCTTCTAATATCAATGCCAATTTGCAGATGAAAAATGAATGGATTTCTGTTGGACCATGATCTTATAAGAGTAGTATATTTTGGCAATAATACATATTAATATGAATATAAAATCCATGCAATCTCATTGAAATTGCATATAATTTATATTTATAGATAGAATTAATTTCTACACATTTTAATAATCGTGCAAGCAGCAGCCTAAATATCTAATGTATAAAGTTCAAATTAAACTGTTTCAAATAATATATAATACACAGAGTAATAAACTTTCTTATTCTAACCAATTATTACATATTATTTAATGTTGTATAGCTTAAACTTTATATAATTTATGTTTCATCTGTTGTTTACAAGGTTATTGAAATAAGTAAAAATTAACTCTGTTTTATAACTATAAATTACAGCTGATGTGAATGATTCGCATTTCATTAGTCCCCACACAGAAATGAATATAGTTTATGTCTGCTTTAGTGATTGGCATCTGCACTAAATAATATTATATTAATATAGGTAGTTCTGGAAAGATTATTAGCTCAATCATAATTTATGAACTTTATGTATGTTATATGAAGATTTTTATATTTATAATATGAAAAAAAAAAAACATTTTGGGATCATACTATATATTAGTTTTTTGTTTAAAGAAATTAATCAATCCAGCAGACAAAGAATCTTGCTTAAAATTTTTAAATTCTTCAAAGAGGTTTTCTCCATGAAACAGAAAAATTTCTTCATGGAATTTCTTTGCACAGAAATCTAATACATGGTATGATTCAAAAAAGTTTTTATTTTCATATATATAAATATTAAAAAAGAATTAGTATTTATAATTAAAATTTCAATTGAAAAGATAGATATAAAGAAAATCATACATATATCACAAGTAAATCTGTGGATCAAACTTTTTATTTTGAATTTTATTTAAAAAAACTGCATGTGGAGAAAGATTGGTGGATATATAAAAGATATAAATTGAATTTTATCTTATTTTTTCATTTTTTGCGCAATTGTTATAATCTGGATTTGTCAACCAATTCTTAAAAAGTCCTTTCTCTCGTATTATTTTACTGTTGTATTATCACTTAACATTAAATATTTTTGAAGACCATGAGTCTTAAAATTTGCATAATGTATTAAATATAGTTTTTCCACTTTTTTATAGAAGTGTTTTTCTTTTACACCTTTTATAATAATTCAGAACTGATAGAGTATGTGCTGTATATTTTATTTATATGACATATGGAGACATGAAAGATGCACCAAAAATACTAATCTATAAATGAAACATTTCTAAAAATTACAAATGTTTGATAGAAATATTAAAGAAAATATGTAATTTCCTGTATGTCCCCCCCCCCCCACATAAAATAATGTGAACATAAAATTTTATTTTACTTTTATCAAAATAATACTAAAAATATAATGGTAAAAAGTTGTATAATTTTAATGGAGAATAATAGAATAAAAAGTTTAATATTTTTGTCTGTTTTTATTCCTTTTTAAGAATTTAAATAAATAATAATAATAATAACCACAAACTGCATGTTGTATAAGTGTAAAAAAAATTACAACAAAGTAATCAAGGGTTTTTAAAAAAAAAATTATCAGAAAAGAAAATGGATAAATCAAACTTTTTGTTTGCTTTTATTATAAGTAATGTTATGAATGTCTTGAAGAAAGGTTAAAAGAGATCTGGATGAGCATATGTAATCCAGATGATACTGTAACAGATCTGGGGAAGTAGTTATTAACTTCTTCAGAATTTATTATTTGGATTCAATCCAAGAGTTTGCAATCAATCACACCAGCTTGGCACAATGTTATCATCATCAGAATCCAATGGTGTTGAGTTGGTGCAGATTAGCTATTCATTGGATAGATGACTGAGTCAAGCATACTTTCAGAGTTGGCTTTTCAGTATGGTGCACACAGAAGTAGCATTTCTTTTCAACATGAAGAGTCATGTTTTATCTGCTCAAGATCTGTGGTTTCCTCTGATTCATAGCATGGATGCTTGGATTCAATGATGGTTGGTCATCTTTTAGCATTTTTATTGTGATTTCAGATCATAAAATATTCTTACCCTCCTATAGATTGACAACAATATTATCCATGGAAACACTCATCTGATTCTATTCTGTGTACCCCTTTAATTGCAAAATAAATTATAAAAATCGCTACTTATGTAATTATTTTTGTTATTTTATAAAAACCAACAATATTCAATATTTTGTACTATTGCAAAAGAATGTTGTCAAATTTGATATTGACAGTAGTATTTGAATGTGATATTTTGCCAAAATAAGGTGAAATGTTCCCATTTATCAATTAGTATTATAATATGACTTTGGTAGCTCCATAAGGTATATAGATAAAACATAGAACATACACTATAATGGTACTAAAATTTTTTATTGACTTTTTATCTTTTTTTTTTTTGACAATCAAGATAATTTTTGGAATTTTTTTCCACATTTGCAGTTAGTATCAAGTTTTTGTAATTTGCTATTATCCGCTTTAAAAAAATCAATGAACTGTCATTGAATATTATTTTAATATAATCTTTTATCAATCTAATTTTGGAATTAATTTTATTTCTCACTGAATCCAAATTCTTTTTATATTTCAATATACAAATTTTATTTTGTAAAATAATTTTTTTCTTCTTTTTTCAGATTTTACTGTTTTTATTAAGTAATCTAAATAATAATATTGTTTTTGTTGTTGTCATTGTTGTATATTACAATTACTCTTTCATTTTTATTAAACAGGCAAAACCCTCCATATAGTAATGCCACCCTGTGCCAACCAGAGTAATCAATGGATGCCAGAAAGCTTGTGCATAAAATCCCTATCCAGTGCCTACTCATCCAATATCCCCAGACTAGTTTCTAACTTGTGGCCTTCACTATTGTATGGAGAGTTTTGCCTGTTTAATAACAGTTATTTGCTAGCATAAGAGATGGTGATCATGTGATCTTTCATTTTTGCTAAATGAGCATCATCATGACTTATAGTTTCAAATATTTAATGTTTGTATGTATTTTATTTGTTGGAAATCTGGTTGAGGTAACACAGGCAAAAGTGTATATAATAGATTGTCATTGGTTACAACTATCTTAATATATTTTTTCTAGCATTTCAATGATAGAATTATATCATAAAATTTAATGAGTTTCATTTTATTAAAATGGAAATAACATCTAAAACATTTATTAATTTTTTGATTTGCCCTTCATTATTTTTTTAAAGTATGCTTTTATTTCTGGTGATAATGATGATAATAATAATAATAATAATATATCGTTTACTCCAACTGTATTTTCTCAAGAGTTTAGTATTTTATTTAAAAATTTAAATAATATAGCAGATTTTTTACATCCTTATATGAAATTTATAATCTAATGAGCTCTGAATTTTGACAAAGCTAATAATATAAAAGTTGAAAACTAATTGAAAAACTGACTAATTAAAAAAATGTAAAAAAAGTGAAACTAGACTGATGTTCAAAAAATAGAGAAGTTGATGGTAATCTATTAACAAATAATGATAAAACTTCTACACGTTATTGGTGTTATCTTTGTCATGAAATCCTAAAACTTATACTGACAAACATCTGAAAGAAATTGCACATCATTACTAGATCTTTCAACTAAATATATCTATAAGTTGAAAGATATTCAAGCAAATAATATGTAGATTACAAACAGCCTGCTTTATCTAACAATAATTAAAACTTGAACTTTTCTCAATATCTTTAACTGCCAATTTTGGCAAATATTATTTTATTGTATTTATTATTCATGATAGTTTAAAAGTTTCATTTTTAATAATCTTATTAATAATAAATATTAATTATTTATAATTTTGTTTATTTTTCTATAAATTTGAAATCCACTCTTATAATTTTTTTAATTTTTTAGGTGATTTAAAAAAAAAATTCTATAAAAAAAATGTGTATATGTTCATGAGCTATTTAAATAATACTAGAAATAATACTGTTATTAAATATTCAACCTTTCTAATTTGTTCATATAAATATAAAATGTTATGATATTATCAGATTCAATTATTTAACTTTGTTGATGGTTTCAAGATCAATTTTAAATAAGACTGTCAAATTTTCATTTATAGAATAAGGTCTAAGGTGATCAAATGTCCCTCTTTGAATGAGATAGTCCCATTTTAAAGTAGTATGTTTCATTGTCCCAATGAATTACATCAGGATGGGTGTTTGTCTCATTTTTTAACAAGAAACAAAATTTTGCATAATTTCATGTTTTTCAAAAATCATAAAATGTTTGAAGTGAATGATATGGCATATTGCCCTCTATGAACCAGATTACACTGTATAAAGTTGCTTTGACAACCAGTCAACCACACTAGAACTTGTACAGCAGTACAGCAGAATAGAACAATAATTTTTACATCTTAATAAACTGTCAAATGAGTAAATAATTTATTAATATAAATCTAATTAACCATACAAAAGAAAAAGTGCACATTTAATAAAGTTAGAATCTAAATACCCTTTATTAAAAATAATTTCTGATAATGATGTGAAGTGCAACAAATGCAGAATTTAGAAATTGTTAAACTCTAAAATAAGTTGGAATTAAGTGTAAGAAATCATGTAATATGTAACAAAAATTTTCAAGATACTGTTCACAAGTTTATAGTAATGCTTGATTACATCAGGGAGAAAAGAAAATTATTACCAGTGGTTGTCCTGTTGGACTTTGCAGCAGCCTTCGACTCTGTAGTACCAGCTCAACTCTTCACAGTCCTCAGGTGCTACCGAATTCCATTGGTCTATACTAACATCATCACTAATTTACTGCTCAACAGAAATATATATGTATCTTTAGATGGCTCTCTTGCCCCTGGATTCCAGCCATGCATATCCATACTACAGGGGTCACCACTAAGCACCCTGTGCTTCATAACATATATTGACCCCTTCTTGAAAGAAGTAGAAAAAAGGCTGCCTGGAGTATTTATCCCAGCACTAAAGGAGTGATTCACCATATATCATACGTAGATAATATAACCATCATTCTCCCATCTGTGAATCATCTTCCCCAGCTACACTTGCTTCTAGAACAGTGTGCCATCAAGTACCACCTGCAAGTGAATCCAGCAAAAACAGCAGTCTGGAAGGACTGCATTGGCAAAACCATTACATATAAGATCTAGAAGGTAGGAACCAACTTTCCCCTTCAGTTGAACTCACCAACACCCTGCTGTCTAATAAGAACAAGTGATTAGCAGAAATGGAGGATCACGTGGCAGGGCTCATATCTGCCAAAGAAGATCTTTTTAATAGAAAGATCAAGTACTGGGATTCATACAAATTTATGCATCCCAGTCAGCAAAGTAACCCAGTCAGATTAGAATCAATATTATTGATAAAAAAAATCCAAATACTGGTTGTTGGCCATCAGGCTAGTAAATTTCATTGTCAAATTCAGTCTTGATGCTCTTCTGACAAACCAATTCTTGGAAGATCATAGGGGATTTAAGAGCATTTCTCCCAACTGCCCATTATGTGACCAGGACAAGGAGGATATTGATCATCTCATTTCCCATTGCTCAAAACTCAGAGACATGGAAATGAAATTGAGATATAATATTAGGTCAGGATGCTCTCAGACACTGGACATCAGTAGGGTACTGAGAACCAGGGAATTTGCTATAATCCAAATGGCAATCATGATTCTCTTTGAAAAGTGGCAGACCCAGTGTCACAGTGTTCTTCAAGACAACTTGGCAAACCCATGGCTAGTCTTCAAGAAACACCTTTGCAGTCTGAAAACCAGAGACTATCTTATAACATCCCACAGACTGTATGCAGACATGTGGGAACAGATCACTCTGGATGAGCTGACAATCATACCTCTTAAAATGACGTCTAAGTTATAAAATGATTTGTCAACTGAAACTAGAAGAGAGAAAAATTAAAGAAGAGACAAGAAAGAATGACAATAAAAAAAGGATGACAGGAAAAATGAGGAAAAGAGGAAAGAACAAAGATAACAGAAAACAGATAAAGCCAACTACCAAATGAAAAAAGTGCTGCTTGATTTGATACGGTGTAACCAAAGACCAAGATGTAACATAAAACTGCACAAGATAAAAGAGAGATGTAAATTCAAGTTGAATTTAATCAATGTAAACAAAGACTAAAACAAATGTAAATGAATAGAGCTGTAATCTAATGTAATCTGTAGAATCTATATTCCAATAAATATTTTCTTAATAAAATTTTTTTTTTTCTTTGATATAAATGATGATTGAAAATTATTTTCAGAATTTATCCTAGTAAATGAATACCGTTACTATTAAAAAGAATAGGAGTGGAATGAAAAAAACTGCAAACAAGCTATGTTCTACAGAAATTTTCAAATATTGCAAGAATAATAATTTAGAATGTCAAAAAACTACAATGATTATCGAATATGTTTGCCAGACATAAATGTATCGGTGAAAAATATGGGTTCCAGAAAAAAAACCAGTAGTCAATAGTAACCTTAAGATCAATGGTAGCAACAAAAATTAACATTGAGATTGATTGTATAAATTTTTACAATTTTCTTACGTCAAGAAGATTTATTAAAACAAATTTTTCAAATTAAGAATATCAATTTTTTTTTTTCATTTTTTATTTGTTAGGAATTTATTACATTATGAAATTTTTTTCTGCTTTTATGTTGTATCTTTGTCATTATCATTTTTACTGTTGTGTCCATTTCCATATTGTAAAAATGCATTTTTAAAATATGTCATTTTGGATTCAAAAATGTTTTGTTTTGGATCCCAATACTTATGGTCCACTATATATAATAACACATATTGTAAAATTAAAAAAATACTTCTGGTTAAAAAAAAAATGTCGTCACTTAATTTTCTCTTTAGTTTTTAAGGTAGTAACATCATTTTTTGTTGTAGATATAATTTCTATTAAAATTATCATTATTTTGCTTCATATATATATATATGTAAAATAAATAAAATATCAGTTAATTAAAAACTATATTGTAACTATAATTGAAATAATATTTTTAACGGTTTAAAAACAATTACAAACAATCCTTAAAATCCGCAGAAGTACTTTCGGTTAGAAAGTAACCGAAAGTACTTCTGCGGATTTTAAGGATTGTTTGTAATTGTTTTTAAACCGTTAAAAATATTATTTCAATTATAGTTATATATATATTAAACATTGTAGTTATAAAGAATTTAATATCTCTAATAAGTTTTTTTAATTCTTTTTTGAAATTTGTCTTCGTACGTAAAGAAATTTCTTTTTGGCAAATTCTATATTTTTTCGCCTTTTGAAAAGTTGAATATTTTATACTAATTTATATAACTTAAAAATTATTTTTATATATACAAATACTATTTTTTAATTTGCATTTGAAGTTTTTTATATAAAAATTGCTTTGCCGCGCTTTATTTTATTTTCTACTTCTTATAGCTTAAAATTACCCAGTAATGTTTTTGGTTATGGTTCAAATTGTTAGAGTTCATAATGCCACCGGTTAATCTACTATATCGTTATTCTGAATTACTTTTTAATTATTTGCAATTAACAATCTTATGGTATGATCAAAAGCAAATGAAGTATAATCAGAAGCAAATGAAGCAAATGAACTAAACTATAGAAAATAACCAAATGATAAAGAAATACAAAAGTTCAAAAGGTTGTAATGAAAAAAACATAATGTAAATTCACTACACCAGATGTAAACTAATCTTAGTGCTCTCACAAATGATGTTTTGGAGCCTTTTAATCATGCTCCTTTCCAAACAGTAGATGGTTAGAACGTGTTTTTACACAACACCCCATTACATCTTCATTTGCACATAAAGTGTAATATCATGGCCATTATTATATGCTTTTTAAAAAGGCACTATCCTGTAATTTTCCAAAAATTATAATGCATACAAGATATATTAAAATAATCAGCATGTGTTAATAAATGTCAATAAATAAAACAACATTAATTTTAATCACATGTTACCTGTTTATTTTGTGTTAGCATGTGGACATTATGTTGTGAATGGAATTTATTAGGAAACTGTATTTGAATTTTTTTAAATTAACATTTAATTTAGAATACATTTACTAATATTTTTTAAAGATAACAAGCTAATCCATTTTCTAAAATGATAATTTTAAAAATTAAAATACATTTTTTAATAAATTCTATTCACAGAATAACATCCTAAGGTCCACGTGAGATGAACAAATAACATGTGGTTAAAATGACCTTTATTTTTTTTTGTTGACATTTGTAAACACGTGTTGATTTTTTTAACATTTCTTTTTTACCTTATCATTTTTGGAAATATTATTACAAGTTGGAATCCTTCATTGACAAAACAAGATGCAGTGGAATATTTTCAAAATTACAAGATAGTGCCTGCCTGAAAAGTATGTGATAATGGTCATGATATTCCACTTTATGTGAAAATGAAAATGCAATGGCAGTATTTTATAAAAACATATTCTAAGCACTTATATTTTTAAAAAGCAATGTGGTTAGAAGGCTCCAAAACAATGTTTATGAGTGCACTGAAATTAGTTTGCTGCTGATGTGGTGAATTTACATTTAAAATCATTTTTAATTACAACCCTTTGGATCTTTGTGTTCACCCAACAAATAATGTCTCTTCACATTTTTTTTTATAGTTTACTTAATCATATTTTATTTTCTTCACTGCATATACATTAAAAAGTTTTTAATTACTATCCTTTTGATTTTTGTGTTTCTTTAACATGTTAAGTAATAAAAAAAAATATAAATATTGAATATGATAACTTAGAGTCAGCCATATTGTTTCTACCATATTGTTGGAAACCTCTGAAAATAGATAATTTAAAATAAAATTGTGGCAAGCTTTCCAGCAGAGGCAAACTACATAAGTACCTATTAAACTTTTCCATTAATTAAATTAATGTTAAAATTTTACACTTTTTATTTAGAAATTTTATACTATAAAATAACATTCTGCTTTCACAAACATTCAAACATGCATATACAAATAATTCAGTGTGTGATGATGTTTAAATATGTACTATTTGAATCTTATTTTATTATTAAGTTTAAATGAAATTGTATTTATGATTGAATAAACTATGCTCCCTTTTTTTAATCAATTTTACACTACTTCCTATTCTAACAGAGCAAAACTCTCCATACAGTATTGCCACCTGTGCTAAACAGAGTAATCAATGGATCCCAGAAGGCTTGTGCATAAAATCCCTGTCTAATCCCTACTCATCCAATATCCCCAGACTAGTTTCTGGTTTGTGGCCTTCATCAGTGAGGAGCTTTGGATCTGAGAGCACTGCATCTAGATCTTAGGATCTAATGCAACCCTCTAGCAACCACCTTTTATCTCTACTTAACTACAAAACTATGAGAATGAAATTGAAAACACAAAAAATATTTTCAATCTAAGCCCAATAGCTTATATAGTCATATGGGTCTGAACTCAGTTCAGCACCCATACATTTTGGTGTCTTTGGCTCTTTTACAACCATAGCCACCACTATCCTATTAGATAGGGATTTTATGCACAAGCCTTCTGGCATCCATTGATTACTCTGTTTAGCACAGGTGGCAATACTGTATGGAGAGTTTTGCTCTGTTTATCAACAATTAATGTGCTAGTACAGGAAATGTGATCATGTGATACTTCCTATTCTATTCTCTATCTAATTTTGGGCTGATTATCACCCACTGACAAAAAATAATTGATAAATTAAAATAATATATATAAAGATACTCATCTAGAGAAATGTGATTATCAAATGAGTGACCAATATACATGGTGGAGTGATTAAACAATTTATTTTTTATTAATCGTATTTAATAATAGTCATGGATAAAGTTTAAGACTTTATGCAGATCCTATCATATTTCCTGAACATTTTCTTTTTCACATTTATAATATTATTCTAATGTAATATAGTATGTTAATGTTCTGATAAGAAAATTTATGAGAAATAATTATTAATTATAAGAGTAATTTTATTTAACATAATAGAATAAAAACGATATATCTGTTTATATTTACATCGTTGTAATAAAATGGGGAACATACATAACAATAAATATTTTTAATAATTTTAAGTTATTGTAGCAGTCTTGTTCCATTTATCTTCTTATTTTTATTTTATTTTGAGCTCAACTTCTCTTAACGGTAAAACTAATTAAAATTTAATATATTTGTCCATAATTTTCAGAGTTTGATATTAAAATTTTATAAATTATTTATTTGATGATTTTTCTGTAAATAAGTTTCTTTTTAATTGCAGTATCTTATAACTGAGGGAATTAAATATGCTTAATGTATAAATCCTTTTCTTTTTGGGTACTTGCTTCTGCATTGATTGTATATATGTGTGGGAGATAAGTGATCTGGCCCAATTGATGAATGCTGGATCTGCACAAAATATGAATATTGTGAATCATGTATTTTTTTTGCACATGTGTATGTGAGATAGAATAGAAGATAAATAGCATGAAAAATTCTGAACTTAAATTCCTTTATTTACTTATAACAGTTAATTGGTAAGTTTTCTTGTGATACTAAAGTGTCAATTTGTACTATAATATCTATAATACGTTCCAGTGTTGGCAAAGAGACATTATTAATACTGATCCATGAATAAAAAACTACACTTGTGAAAAGATGGGGCTGGTACTCTAAAGTTCTTTATTGCCATTAACAAACACACATATGTGAGAATCAAAATCATTTTTCTGCCTTGAATTTTTATAAGCAATATAAAGAAGAGTTAACTAAAATTCCTTCAAGTGAAAAAGCATGATTTTTTTTTCATCTGGAAACTGTCCATGTTTCTATGGCAACTTAATATTTTAAGAATAGTCAATTTTATTTTCAATTATTATTTTATAATAAACAAAGAAATAAACTTTTTTTTTATTTCTTACAATTATTTTTTCTAACTTGTCAATAATTTATTTTAAAATATAACTTTTATAAAGTTTAAAAATACATAATATGAAATGCATATATACTTTCAAAAAGCTACACGTGTAGACTATGACATAGAGGGGTTCACTTGCATCTCTTTTATTTAGGAATAAAATAGAGGTGATTTAGTATAAAACATTCCTTGATTTTATTTTAACTCCTTTTTTTTATTAAAATTTAAAAAATGCCATGCTTAGCCATACTTCTTTAATTGCCTTATTTAATCTTAGGACATAAATTATCTTAATTTGAACATAAATGTGATTTAAACAAATATATCTGTATCAAATATCATTTAGCATGAGTTTCATAGAATTCAATTGAGAAAGCTTAGAAATGGAATAGATGTTCTTGTTTTGCCATTTGACATTATTGTTGCCATTCTAAAAAAAAAGAGAGAGATAAAAATACATATAAATAAAAGATGAACCAATTATTTTATTTAAACTAACAGTATATTTTTTTACTTTGGAATCACACCACTTATCTGAATGTTTGGGTCATGGTACAATAGTGGATTTTAATAATATAATTATTTTAGCTAGAAAATATTGAAATGCTACTGATTAACTGTACAAACCTTAATAAACAAATATATAATCAACATTAATGAATTAAGATAGTAAATAAATTATTTATATTTAGGTGGTTTCTAAATATAGTTTAGATTCAATAAAATATTTCCTTTGTTTCTATTTTATATTAAGCAAGTGATCAAGTCTCATTAGTGAATTTTAATGTTAAAATCTGAAAGTAAGTAGTTAAAGTGTAGAGAGATAATAAAATTGGTCATGTTCTTTTCATTATTATTAGGAGTTTGATCTGTTTAGTTGTGGAATGTCATTTCAAAGGCTAGCACATTTCCATATTAATTACCATTAGAGTTTGACACATAAATGATAAAGTTTTTGTTTTCTATTTATTTAAAATATCTTTTGTATAATTATAATTTAGGTATAAAGAATCTATAGAGCATTTAAATAAGGGGATTTTTAGACTTACTATCATTTAAAAAATCAATTTACCTATTCTCTCTCATTTCCACATCATGTACAATTACAATTTGGCACTTTCCAAATGTTTGGGCCTCAAAATTTTAACTCTCGCTATTTTTATAAATGTAATCATTAGTTTTTCATGACCCAATAAGTGATTCACAAGTCAATTTACAATGAAGTAATAATTTTTTTTGACACATGCTATCGCTATTAATATTTTGGAAATGCTTTGAAATAATGTGTGAAGATATGGCATTCTTAAATTTAAGAAAATCCCGGGGATAAATTTAAAAAAATTTAATGATAGGGTTGTTTAAGTTACTTTTTTGCTTATGTATGTTTTGAGTGATGAGATACCGGCAAGAAATTAGACATAACAAAGGAAATGCAGGAGTGTTTAACTTAAGGGATTCTGGTGTTTGTTTTGTTGAATATAATAAAGCTAAGAGTTATGTTAGAGCTTCTAATTGTTAGTAAGTATGATATACATTTGTTTAGGAGGAAATTGTTACGATTGGCAAGCTCAATACTCCCAGTTGACCCTGATATTTATGTATATAGAAAAAATAAGGGAATGAAAGAAGGTAGAGATTTCATTTTTTAATATTCATAAAATTCTGAGTTATTTATTATTAAAAAATAGTAAACATCTTAGTCAGATATATATATATGTTATTATTTTTTATACTTTTCTTGTTTCTTTTACACTTCCAAGGTTTATATTTATTTGTAGCCAGTAAGAGGGCAACGGTAATCATAAATGCAAAGTAGATAAAGGAATTATATGAAAACTACATTGGAAATAGTGTTAATAACATGAAAGGTTAAAAATTATACTTGTGAATTTATTTATTTGCAAACCAAAAAAAAGGATGATATAGATAAATGTAGTAGTGCTTTTGCTATATTTAAAAACTGCTCATTAAATAAAAGGTTAAGATATTATTCATATTTCAGTATTCTAGAAAAGAATAGTTCAAAGGAACACAAATATATCTAGTATAGCCTGAAAATAATTTTATTTTTTAATTGAAAAGTTAATGTCATTCTAATCAAAGAACAACTCTCTAATCTGGAACTATTTAGATGTAAGAATGAGGAGGTGGTGGTGGCAGCAGTGGTGGTGGCAGTAGTGTAGTAATGGTAGCAGCGGTGGTGGTGGTATTTGCTCACTATGTCACAGAGAAGATGAAACAATGAATCATTTTATCCATACTTGTTCTACCCTGCAAATATACAGAGATATAATCTCCACAATCACTTGCACTTCAAAAACCATACGTCAAACATTTATTGAAAACATTCCCCAAGTCTTTTTTACCACAATTAGAATCACAATTTTTCTCTTGTTCATGCTATGGTTCCTGAGGTGCCATTTCATGTTCAACCCCACTTCACATAAATACCAATCACTATTCATAAACAAATTAACCAAAATCAAAGATAGAGATAATCTAATAGCTCTTATTGATATAGTTACATCCACCTGGAGCTTAATTAAATTCCTAAATACAACTAAAAATCACAATCAGTGCAATAATAATTCATAACTGTTAATAAAAATGAATTCAGAGTTTCACCAGTCAACTTCAGAACTATACACACTCCTGCCTAATCAGCATTTTAGGATCTACTACTGAACATTATTCCTCATAGAACTCTTAATAGAACTTTAAGGATTCAAGTCTATGCATGTAAAAATGTAATGGCAATAATGATGTAACAATTGTAACATAATTTATGCTAATAAAGTAATTTTTAAAAGTAGCAGTAGTAGTAGTAGTAGTAGTAGTAGTAGCAGTCATAGTAGTAGTAGTAGTGGTAGTAATAGTAGTAGTAGTAGTCCTACATCACAAAGACTGAAATCCATATTCTTGAACAAATTATCAAAAATTAAATTAAGAGGCCAATCTCTTGCATCTTCAGATATTTTTGCAGCTATGTGGAGTCTGGTTTCATTACCCATGCAACTGTGAAGAAAAAATTTAAGGTGATAAACTAATAATTGTCCACATTTAAAACTGTAAAATTTCATTTATTTGTAAAACTTATTTATAGACAAACTGTACAATATGTATATTCAGTAGAATCTTGTAAAGCAGTTGATTAATCAATGTAACAATTATTGTATGTAAAACATGATTACGGTATGTAAAATATTAACAATTTAATCAAAAATAAAGTATCTTTAAAACTAGTAGTAGTAATAGTAGTAGTAGTAGTAGTAGTAGTAGTAGTAGTAGTAGTAGAAGTAGTAGTAGTAGTAGTAGTAGTAGTAGTAGAAGTAGTAGTAGTAGTAGTAGTAGTAGTAGTAGCAGTAGTAGTAGTAGTAGTAGTAGTAGTAGTAGTAGTAGTAGTAGTAGTAGTAGTAGTAGTAGTAGTAGAAGAAGAAGAAGAAGAAGAAGAAGAAGAAGAAGAAGAAGAAGAAGATAAGTTTAACAGAGAGTTTGTCACTGACTTCAATCTCAAAGCTAAGTTTTAAGTTTTCTGTCTTTCTTAAGCAATTAATTATGTGAAATCATGGATTTAAAGACTATTTAATTGTGGTATGAAAGTGAGGAGTAAATTGTGATCAAGAGAGAGAGAGATTTTTTTAATTTGAAAAGATCAAAATTATTATTTAAAAAAAAGTCTTTCGATCACCATTTTAAAAATATAACAGTTATAAAAAAAATATTTTTGTTGAATGTGTGTTAATGTAAGGATTTCTATAATTAAGTTGAACATATGATTAGTAGGTTTAAATTTGCTACTAAAGTTTTTTTTTAATTTAAATTTAAGAATAGTTAGTTATTTTGAGGAAAAAGATAATGTTTTAGAGGCCTAAGGTATACGTGGTAATTGATCGGTCATTTTTGAAAGTAAAGTTTTTATCTTTCTTTGCAAAGGGGATTGAAGAGTAGGAGAGGAAGTATAAAGTCAAATATAGAATAGGTGACTTGAAAAATAAATAATATGGAGTGCATTTGTATTCTACAATGCATATATAATTGTCAGAAAGGAATTAGGCATGCTGTGGTAGAGTGTACTGTATGAAATGAGGTTTTCCACTTGAAATGCTTAAATAAGACTAGGAAGGATGTAACCGGTTTATGGTTATGTAGACAGTGTGTAATGTGATAAAAAAGGTGAAAAAGTAGTTTCAAAGTGTAGATAGTGTAAAGAGAATGTCAGGAGAAATGGAGCAAAACATAGTTGAGGAAGGCAGGATAGAGGGTGTTTCTAGTGGAGTGACAAGAAATATGGATGGAAAAATAGGTAGTGTATTGGAGATGGTTGGACAAAGAATAAGTAAGATAGAGGAAGAGATAAAGGATGTAGAAGCAAAACTAAAATCATTAGAGATGAAGTGTGAGCAGATAAAGAAATTATTGAGTAGGAATGCTAAGGAAGAAATAGATAAGGAATCCCAGAAGATGGTAAAGAAGGTTGTGAATAAAGCAGAGGAAATAGGCTATGAGACAGTATTGATAGGTGATTCATTAATAAGAGAATGTGGAGATATAATTGCAATGGAAAATAGAAACAGGTATGTAAGAATATGTTTGTCTAAAGCTAGAATCAAGGATGTTACAGATAAAGTAAAAAAGCAAAGGAATAGAGATGTGTATGTTATGGTAGGGACTAATAATTTATCAGAGTCATCAGAGAGAGTAATGGGTGAGTAAATAAAATTGATTAAGAATTTGAGTATGATTAAAGGAAGAGTAGAAATAGTTGGATTATTACCAAGATTTGATAAAAGGTATATGTTAGATAGGGCATGTTCTATAAATGAGAGATAGAAAAAATTGTGTGAGAGAAATGATGTTACATTTGTGGATGTGTGGGATTTTTTATTGGGAAGAGGAAGTTATATATTAAAGATGGGTTGCATTTAAGGAAACAAGGAAGTGAAATTTTAGGGACTCTGATTTATAAAGAATGTAGTTTGGGAAACTTGAAAGGGGGTGGGATTTTAAATTGCAGTGTTATTAGAAAGAAGAAGAATAGATGGGATGTGAGGAATAAACAAAGGGTGGCTGATTTAGATATAAATGTAGATGTGGAGAGGGAATGGGTCTGTAAATGGGTTTGTAATATTAATGGTAAGCAAGTTATTTATAAATGTAATAGAAAAGAAAGAATGGAAAAAAAATTATAAAAGAGTAAATAGGAAAGAAAAAATTGTTAAAATTGGGTATTTGAATATGCAAGGTGGTAGGAGACCAGAAAAGTGGCATGAATTACACAAAGCAATTGAAAATGAAGAGCTTGAGATATTAGCAATAGTAAAAACACATCTAAGAGAAGAAGAAAAAGTTGTTTTGGAAGATTTGGTATGGCAGGGTATAAATAGAAAAGAGAAAAAAAATGATGGTGGTATAGGTGGTATATCTAAAAAAATATTTAAATACTGTCAAATGCCAAGCACATTTGTGGTTTGAAATAAGGTTGAGAAAACAAGAATGGATGGTGGCTATAGTTTATATAGCTACTGGAGATAGTCAAACTATAATGGAGTGGAACAATAGCATATATGAGTGCCTAATTAGGAATATACAGAGTTTTAAAGAAAAGGGGAAGATAATAATGGTTATAGGAGATATGAATGGGCAAATAGAAGAAATTGATGATGTAGATACATAAGAATGGACAGCTTTTGAAGACATTTTGTCAGAGAGTGAATTTGAGCATTGTAAACTTATCAAATATTTATGAGGAACAATACACATGGTCTAGAAATAATATATCCCATGCAATAGATTATGTATTGATAGAGAAAAAGGGAATTAATAAAGTATGGAAAATTAATAATGAAGAGAGAGTATGTAATAGTGATCATAATTTTTTTGTAATTGAAATGGTTAGTAATGTGAGGAAAATAGAAATAAAATTGGAAACAATAGTGAAAGATGTGGATGGAGAGTGAATGATAAGAATAAGTTGGAAGAGTATAAAATACAAATTGAAAAAATGATGGAAGAGTTGGTTGGAAGTGAGTATGAGGACTGGTGTGATGAAATAGAAAAAGTGGCAAATATGGTTTTAGGTGAGACTATTCAGAAGAATAAAAGTAATAAAAAATGAGAAGAGAGATAAAAATCATGCAGAGAATATAAATGTGCTTTTAAGAGCAAAGAAAGTGAAAAAAATACAAATACTAAAAAGGAAGATTACTTAGAATAAAGAAGTTAGCTAAAATAGATAATTACAGAGAAAGAATGAAACTGAATACTAAATTATTGGATGATATTAATAAAAGTGGAATAGAAGTAAAAAAAATTGGAATTACATTAAAAGGAGAAATGGGAGAGATAGTATTACTGAATGAGGAGGGAGTAGAGTGTAGATCTAGAGAAGAATTAGAGAGAATCTTGAATAGGTATGTAATGGATGTAGAAAAGATGTTACATGTGAAAGAGAGAGGGATAAAAAATATGAAAGCATATTGTAATGGGAATATTAGGTTTACAGAAAATGAACTGAATGAGGCAGTGAAGAAATTGAGAAGTGGTAAGACAAGAGGTTTAGATGGATGGGCAGCAGAGATGATAATGAATTTAGGGCATAGGGCAAAAGTAAAGCTATTATCATGTTTTAATCAGATGGCACAGAGAGAGTTTTTTCCAAGTAGTTGGAGTAATATGAGAGTAAGGTAATTATTTAAAGGAAAGGATAAGGATCACAGAAAGTTAAACAATTGTAGACTGATCAGTTTTATATAAAGTTCTTTTTATATATGGTGGCTGGAAGAGTTTCAATATGGATGGAAGAAAATAATGTAGTGGTGGAAATGGAAGGAGGTTTAAGGTCAGATAGGCATATAGGAGATTGTTTATTTGTAGTTACACAACTTATGGCTATGAGTAGGATTATAGGTATACAGTTATATATGAGTTTTATAGATATAAAGAAGGTTAGAGTAAATAGAAATAGATTATGGATAAGTTTAGCAAATTTGGAAATGGATGAAGCTTTAGTGGATATTATTTAGAAATTATATGAATATAATTACTATAGATATCAATTAGGGTATATAGAATCAGTTAATGTTAAAAATGGGGTGGGACTAAGGCAAGGATGCTCGATGTCATCTATTTTGTTTTTGTTGTATTTCAGTGAAATGGAGAGAGCAATAGAAAGACTAGGAAGAGGGATGAAGATGCTGTTATTAGGTGGCAAGGGAGTATATACATTGTTGGGTCTTTTTTGTAGATGTCTTTTTGTGTGCAGAAAAAGGAGAAGATATGGAAGTTATGTTGAGGACATGGACAAGGGTGAGTAAAGTTATGGGGATTAAATTTAATAAATAAAAATCAAATATAATGATGGTGAATACTGGGGAAAGAGAAGACAAAGATTTCTTATTGGGGATTATAAAGTTAAGTGTGGTGATTAGACATAGTTATTTGGAGATAATCTTGAATAATCAGAAAAATTGCTTGGATAAATGGGAGAAAAAAATGATAAATAAAGCAAAGAAAAAAAGGGATTGATAAGGAAATTAACAGTGTTTTCACATAATAAATATGGTGTAGCTAGAATTATATGGAAGGGAGTGGCAGTAGCAGGGTTAACATATGACAATGATGTGTTATGTGTAAGTAAAGAGATATTATATTACTTAGAAAAAGTAGAAAGAGAAGTAGGAAAACAGGCATTAGATGCAGAGGTTTGGCCAACAAATGAGGTAATTCAAGAAGAAATGAGATAGTCAAAGTTTTTATATGAGAGATGCAAAAACCAAAATGAAAATGTTTGGTAGATTGCAGTTTATGGATAATAAAAGAATAGCCAAAATAGTATTTAATTGGGTTATAAGTAAAGTGCAGGCAACAAGATGGGTGAGAAAGATAATGCAGTTTGCAGAAGATTTCGATAAAGAATTTATGTCAGTATACTTGAACAAAAGGTGGGATGATCGTATTAGGAGGATTGTTGAGTGTTATACTGGTAAGAGGTGAGATGGAGAACTAGTTTAGAGAATAAAATGAGTTTAAATATATATAGAAGTAAACAGAACATTGGGTGTGTGTGAATTTATAATAGTAAGGAAAGTAGTTTATTGTTTAAGGCTTGAACGGGATCTTTAGCAACAAGAAAATATACACGTAAATAGAGAAATATAGGTGATTTAGACTGCAAGTTGTGTAAAGAAGGCATAGAAAATATTAGGCATCTGTTACTTTAATGTAAATGCTTGGAAGCAAAAAGAGTACAAATAATTTAGTTATGAAAGAATAAATATGAACAACGTGATTATATAGAAAGTGAGTTATTGGTTTTTATGCTGGGTCATTTAGATATGAAGGCCATGGATGTGACAAAGATTATGTTCTGGAAATGGGATGGAGCAGATTATGGGAAAACTTAGGGTGGAGAATGGAAATGGACGGTAAAGTGCCTAACAACTTTCTCTGGGCATAGTAGCTGAGAGATTCCTGATTCTGTATAAGGAGAAGTCACAGTGCATTGCATCACAGTAGTAGTAGTAGTAGTAGTAGTAGTAGTAGTAGTAGTAGTAGCAGCAGCAGCAGCAGTAACAGCAGCTGCAGCAGTAGTAGTATTAGTAGTAGTAATAGTAGTAGTGGTAGTAGTGGTGGTAGTAATAGTAGTGGTAGTAGTAGTGGTGGTAGTGCTGGTGGCGGTAGTAGTAGTAGTAGTAGTAGTAGCAGCAGTAGTAGTAGTAGTAGTAGTAGTAGTGGTTGGAGGTGGTGGTGGTGCAGGTGGGGGTAGTTGTAGTGGTAGTGGTGGTGGTGGTGGTAGTATTATTATTATTATTATTACTACTACTATTATTATTATTTTTATGCCTAATTTAGGACATAAATGGTCTTAATTTGAACATAAATGTGATTTAGACAAATATATCATTATCAAATGTCATTCAACATGAGTTTCATAAAAATGAGCTGAGAAACCTAAAAAATGGAATAGTTGTTATCGCTTTATTTTATGTTATTGTTGCCACTCTAAAAAAAAGAGATAAAAATACATATCATAAATAAAAGATGAATCAATTGTTTTATTTAAAGTGACCATATACTTTTTTTTTGAAATCACACTACTTATCAGTACATTTGGGTCATAGAGCAATATTCTATTTTAATAATATAATTATTTTATCCTGAAAATATTGAAATGCTACTAATTACTAGTATAAACCTTAATAAACAACTATATTATTTAACATTAATAAATTAAAATACTAAATAAATCCTTTATATTTAGTTGATTTGTATGTATAGTATAGATTCAATGACATATTCCCTTTGTGTATATTCTGTAGTTATCAAGTGATCAAGTCTCATTAGTGAATATTAATGTTAAAACTTAAAAGTAAGTTGTTAAAGTAAAGAGAGATAATAAAATTGGACTTATTCTTTTCATTATTATTAGGAGTTTCAGTTATTTAACTGTGAAATATTATTTCAAAGTATAACACATTTCCATATTAATTACCATTAGAGTTTGATCCAGAACAGAAAAAAATTCTTGTTCTCTATATATTTACTATTTAATTTACAAGCCATATTTTATACAGTTATGATTTAGGTGTAAAGAACTTGCAGGACATTTGAATTAGAGAATTTTTATACCTACTATCATTTAAACAATCAAGTTACTCATTCTCTCTCATTACCACATCACATATAGTTACAATATGTATAAATATATATTACATTAAAAATTGCCATGTATTTATTATGATATAAACAAAAAAAAGTGTGAAGTTATTTTGATATAATAACTAGAAATATACCATTGGCATTCTAAGACTAAAGTACTTTATTCTAGTATCCAATAACAGCATTTTTGATTTGACACTATTTCTAATTAAACTCCAAGAAAAAATACTAGTGTTGGCTACTAGAGCAAAACAATTTAGCTTTAGAATTGTTTAAAGTAGTCAATAGTTACTTAACAATACCACTGCTATACATATCTCTAGTTATTAAAATTGAAGTAGCTCCATGTTTTTTTGCTACTTATAATGGTGGAATACGCCGAAGCTGGCTATAGCAAAGAATTTTAATCTTTAATTTTATATAGGTATTTTTTTTTAAATTTTTTAAAAATATTGTAGTTTTATTCTAGTGAATTGTTTTACATATATATATATATATGTGTGTGTGTGTGTGTGTGTGTAAATTAGTAATCAATGTCTGTATTCCAATTATAATCAAATATATATATAATTCTTCGAAAAACAATACAATAAATAATACAGTAAACAAAATTTTAAAAACAAATATCTAATTATAATTTAATTGAAGTACTTTCAACTATCTATGTAGTCGTTATCAACTATATTCAAATTCTATTACAAAAAATCATTATAAATGTATATGAAAGCAATTATGTCATACATCAATTTTCCTGCAATTCATTAATTTTTATATTAGCAGCTTGTCTATTTATCAAATGCTGCTTTCCATTTTTTATTAACAGTGTTATTAGATAGAGTGGAGAGTGGTGGGTCATCTGAAAGTCTGTGCTCATATACCCTATATAACATAGCTTCTTTAATTTTATGTTTATTATTATTTCTTTCAATAAAATCAAAACCATATATACATGTAACTTTATAATCAAAAATACTGAAGGTGATACGTCATCATTGGTAACACTCTCTTGTCTTGATTTTTGCACTCGTTTATATACCAATAAATGCTCCTTTGATCTTTTCCCCAATGTACACCAAGATTCACCTATATATGCTTTTCTACAAACACACCACCATTTATATATTGCACAATTTTGATTTAAATTACTACATCTATTTTTTGAATTATTTGTCAATCTATTTAAATTAGAAGTAGTATAAAATGTGACTCTATATATATCATTTATATATTTGTCTTATAAATTTTACTTGTTCATTTCAAATAAATGGTATTGATATCCAAGTATATTTCATTTTATCAATATCTATACCACTTAAAATATTACAATTATTATTAATCTTACTAACAATATTATAAATCAATTTATGATTATATCCAATATTTAATAAATCCATAGTAAATACATTTATATTACTTATTTTATCAGAATTATATTTACATAACTTATTATTCCTAAATAAAAATGATTTTAAATCAGATAATTTATGGACTATTGGCATATTTGAATCCCAAGGAATATAACCTCTTTTTTCAATATCTTTTATTACTATACAATAATCTAATTTATTTTTATTACAAGTAACTTTAATATCCAAATATTGAATTGACATTTTTTCTTCAAAAGATTTACTCCATTTTAAACCTTCTAAACTATTTAATTTATTAATTCATTTCTTGGGATTCAAATGTGCTAACAGTACATAAATTATCTGGTTTAAAATCATTTTTATTTAGGAATAATAAGTTATGTAAATATAATTCTGATAAAATAAGTAATATAAATGTATTTACTGTGGATTTATTAAATATTGGATATAATCATAAATTGATTTATAAAATTGTTAGTAAGATTAATAATAATTGTAATATTTTAAGTGCTATAGATATTGATAAAATGAAATATACTTGGATATCAATACCATTTATTTGTAATGAACAAGTAAAATTTATAAGACAAATATATAAAAATATATGTACAGTCATATTTTATACTACTCCTAATTAAAATAGATTGATAAATAATTCAAAAAATAGATGTCTATTTTAAATCAAACTTGTACAATATATAAATGGCATTGTGTTTGCAGAAAAGATAGGTGAATCTCAGTGTACATTGGAGAAAAGATCAAAGGAGCATTTATTGCTATATAAACGAGTGCAAAAATCAAGACAAGATAGTGTTAGCAATGACTACATATCTCCTTCAGCATTTTTTGTTCATAATGTTACATGTATATATGTTTTTGATTTTGATTTTAATAAAGTTAAGATTTTATGTATTGAAAGAAATAATAATAAACATAAAATTAAAGAAGCAATGTTAATAAGAAATAAAAAGCAGCATTTGATAAATAGACAAGCTGCTAATATAAAAATTAATGAATTGTGGGAAAATTCATGTGTGACAGAATTATTTTTGTATATATTTATAATGGTTTTTTGTAATAGAATTTGAATATAATTGATAACAACTACATAGATAGTTGAAAGTACTTCTATTAAATTATAATAGATATTTGTTTGTGAAATATTATTGTATTGTTTTCCAAAAAATTATATATATATATATATAGTACCAGGTTCGATTGTTTTATACTATATATATATATATATAGTACCAGGTTCGATCCGCAGAAGATCTTACTTACACTGCAAAGGTTTTGGCTGGTTTCAAACTTCTTTATAACACATTTATAATCTTATGTAATTATAAATGTTACGTGAATGAACCGGCATATTCGAGCAAAGTGGGAAATATTATTGATAGCTTTAACTCTCAACAATACCCATGATCATTTTGTGGCTCACCTCAGCTGCTAGATTCAAACCCCTACTATCCAAACACTTTATTTGTTTCAGAGTAAACCCGGGCACCAGTTAGTCTAAGACTAATGTGTTCAGACAGTAAGTTCAGAATCCAACACTCGAAACAATTCCCTTAACTAGCTCAGTCTATTTTTTTAATCATTAACAACTTATACAAAATTAGTGGTGAAAGAATTGATAAAAGAATTGATAGAAGAGTTGATAAAAAGAATTGACCAACAAATAAAGTTTAAGTTTTAAAGACCATTTATTTTAATTAACATTCACTAATTTTAAACATTTTATAAATCTAATAAAACACATGCACATTTTAAATTAACACACTATAATGAGAAAGCATAAATAATATTTGACATTTATAAAATCATATAGCATTCACAATCACACACATCAATAGTTCATTTTATGCATGCTTATAGAGTTCAAATTACTTGTCTCTGGAGGCTTTACGAATTAATGCGATGGCTACTATAGAAATAAGAATATGAAATATTATTACCTAGGATTTTGAATGTGGGTGTAGAACTTTTTTTTCTTTGGTTACTGCTTTAGGTGAGAATATTTCCAGCTGGCTGGGACGTTTCCTTGAAGAGTTTCATTATTATTCACTTTTATTATTATTGAAGACAATTAGATATTGATGGAGATTCTTCAAGCTGTTACGCAGACATTATTTTTATGGGCAGGTTTTGCTGTTTCACTGGACCGAGGGCTCAAGCAAGACATATGTTTTCTGAAGGTTTTAACACTGCATTTCTGACTGATACATAATAAACTGCATGATCTAGATTATACTCTCTGAACTGACTCAATTGTTATCTCTGATGCAATTAACTAGACTGAAATGTCCGATAAAACTTGGTTATTTATACCTACGATGTGTTGTCCTTTTAATATCCTCCGGCAATATTTGTTGTTGAAATTCCTTTAGTAACAAATCCTTTGACAACGTGTTTTTGAAGATTGTTTAATTAGTAGCCATGCAAACATGTTGTTTTTATACTTTTAATTAGTAGCTCATCACTGTGTTTTTAAATATATGTTTTTAACTCTCATTTTAACATTTATTTTTATGTGTTTACTCAATATGATTTTAACATGCACATATACATGCATTTATTTTATATTTTACTAACAAGCTTACATTTACGCACATATATAATTTTATTCTAAAATCAGAACTAGTTTTAAGATTACTTTTTTTTTAAATTTAAATAAAGAGATTTATATTTTTAAACTTTTAACTATTTCAACTAATAATAATAATAAAACTCTTTAATTTCTTTTATGAACTCATAGTTTTTTTTTTTCTATAGGAAAACTCTCCCCTCTTTTAATTAATTTTATGTTTGCGAAAACAAACTACTTTTCGTTTAATAAAGAAACTTGAGATTTTTATAATTTATTTATTGATTTGTTGATTCCTTACTTTAATAATTTTTTTAGATAAAATTATTTTATATATGTGCCAATACTGTCTCGGCACATTACACCCCCCTCCGTTTGAGAATAAAATGCATCATTTTTTACCATTTTATCTCTGACAACTTTAATTTTTAATTGTAAATATTCATTAAATTTCTAAGTTTGCTTTTCATATCTTTCACTTTATATACTAAGGGCAATCTGTTTTGACTATCCCTTCCTTCTATCTATGCCGAATACATTGCTCACAATGATCTAAATCCTGGATAATGACCATTGGGACAAACTAATTTTGTGGCACAGGGATCTTTTGGGAATGAAGTGGAAGCAGATTCACTGACTTATACTGATTTACACATATATAAAATCAAAACTTTATTTCAATACAAACTCAGGATTTTCCAGTTTATTCATCCTTCAATCCATCTCAAGAAACTGATACACATAACCACAGACATGTGAAAAACATGTAAGACCCCCAATATATGTATTTTATGCAGAAGCAGTATTCATCAATTGGGATAGATTATAATCTCCCACACATATATACCAGCAGTGCTCAGTTTATACTAAGATAGCTGTACTTCACACTCTAATAAACAGATTTAATCTTGTCATCCATCCAACTATTCAACCATCCATTTCATTAAAAAACCAATGATGGAATGCTCAAAGCCTTTATTGAATTTAATATTGTAATCACGCCCATGTAAACATTATGTCAATCTAATCCATCATATACTGCCTTAGAATTACATATTACTTGGGAAATATATTACATTTTAATATATGTTCAGCCCATCTCTCTCCTATAATATATATATGGATATGTTATGGTCCAATAATATGAAGAATTAAAATTGACATAATGTCTACATGAGTATGACTACAAGATTAAATTCAATAAGGGATTTGAGCATTCCATTGTTGATTTTTCAATGAAATGAATAGTTGAATGGTTGCAAAAGTGAGAAGATTGAAGACTGTCCATAAAGTTTGAGGAATTGCTTTTTTAATATAAACTGAGTACTGATTGCATATGTGTGAAAAATATTATGATCTGATATGAGTGCTGGTTCAGCAAAAAATACATCTATCAGGGATCATGTATTTTTGTATGTGTTTAGTCATATATATCAGTTGCTTGGAATGGAGTGGAGAATGCATAGACTAAAAATCCTGAATTCAAATTCCTCTACTTACACATATGAAACATTCAGTATAAACATGTTACAGACTGCCTTACAATTATGATTATATAACTTTGAAAATATATATTAGAATGTCTGGTGAAGTTTGTCATTCTTCTTTCATCAGTTACTGTTTAGCTTAGCACACGTTCAGTAAAAAAAAAATCCATAATCATAGCTGTTTCATTTTATTTGTTTTGCTGTTTTTATAGTGTCTATTTATTATTTTTAAGATGTAAATGAGTTAATTTACATATTCCACTGTTTGATAATCAACTTTTATCCTTTTGTTTACATTATAATGTTCCAAGCCTTCTTTATTTTTCTCTTTTTGTTATAAATTGTATCCATGTTCTATTCCATAATCTAGGAACACGCATATATATTTTAACTTTTATTTTGCATGTTTGCATAAGTATTTATGCTGCAAAATTATTGAGGCAATGTTAGTCTTTGCTTCTCCACAATATATGGTTGTGTATCCTGGGCTATTGGTCAGAACATCATAGACTATTTTTGTGATTTCTCTTTTTTTAGTTTATCTTTGGTATTGTTGGTCAGTCTATTGAGGGTAGTTGGTGTTTGGAAGCTGACATTTTATCAGTGCTGCCAATTGTTTTATCCCACCCACCCTTTATTTTTAGTATGTAAGCATTTCTTGCCATCTTATGTTCTATTTAATTTTGATGTCTCGGTTACAATTTGTGTTGCTAAGTCTTTCATGCATGTTTTGATGTAGTGTTTTCAGTATTTGCATGTACAAATTAAGAATAATAAATAAACATTATAAAATGAGCAAACCATGTACACTAATCCACTCAAGAGATTGTGATTACAAGCTAATTATCTTTTATAAAATAATTTTATACAATTATGACTGACAAAGTTGTGATGTGATAAATAGAACAAACTACAACCTCTTGCCATACATGTTTATAAGCAGATTTAAAAAATAACTATTTATTAACATATTTCATTAGATAGATAAATAATAATTAACTAAAGATTAGTTTAAAGTTTATGCTTATATGCTTATTCTTTCAGCATCCACAGTCTTTAGGTATAGGTTTATTTTGATGAAGCTTTTTTTTAAAACCATGACTATGGTAGATGAATTTTCAAATGAATAGAATTTATTAGAATGATTTGACAGTGATTTTATCTTGGTTTAAAGGCTGTTTTTTTCTGTAGTATTGTACATTTGAATTTTACTCACCTTGGGTGAATACATAATGAACACATGTGTGAGTAGTTTCTTCACTTAGCTTACTCTTTCTCAGCTTGACAAAGTGAAGCAGATGATAGCTTCTCTACTCCTGCATGGTAGATCTGGATGCAAGTAGTACATTAATTAACTAACTTACAGAATAACCACAGCAAAGCAATAATGGCAGAAAATTAGAATTCTGGACACAGACAAGAATCCTGAAAGCAGTATAATAAATTATAAGGACTATTTATATTTTCTAGAATTAGCTTATCAGTAAAATTTGGATCCATTGCTCATCTTCTTTTAATCTATTGGTTATAGATAATTCCATAGAATCTGCTGTGGTCCAAGCTTATTTTCCCAATACCATATTTTCAAGTTCTTATTTTTGAGTGGGAATAACAGCTTTTTAAATTAAATCATGTCAATTAGTTATCTCCTTATTTTAATCTATCGATTTGTTTTCAAGCATTTTAATCACTTTTTCCTAGACTGTCATTTCCACTTTTAATTATTGTTAAACGAAAACACCTTTTGTTTTTAACCTACTTTTTAAACTAAATTTAGAATTAATTAGCTTTTACTACTTTTTAGAAAATATTTTATTTAACTTGAATTTAACAAAATAACTTTATAATTACTATACTGTATATATTTATCTGTGCTTTTAAAATAAATATTTAATTATTATTTATTAAAACTTTTAAATTTAAGATTTCTTTGTGATTTTTAACTTATGAACATTAAGTGTATACAATATATATATAAACATTACAAGCATAAAGCTAAACTAGTCATGTTCATAATATATATATATATATATATATATATATATTGTAACTTAAATTATTTAGAGCAAAAAGAATTAAAATAAAATATTGCCATTATAAATATTTTTACCTGAGTGTAGCTATAATATATAAGAGATCAAAAATCCAACTATTATAACTTAATAAACGAAAAATGATAACTTAAATTTTTATATCAAAGAGCAAAGAATTATAATAATAATATGCAACTTGCTGAGTATAAGCTATTTATCAAACAATCAGACTGATGAGCTATCAATCATATTAAGGGGAATCATAAGTTGTAAATAGTCATCGAAATTTAATGCTTTCAATAGTCAAGTAAATATTAATTCTAAATAAAATTATCGGTGGCTTAAATTCATCAATTTCTACTTAAGATTTCTAAAGATATCATAATATCAATAATTAGAAACAATAATGCCTGGAGACTGGTCATTTAAGGTGTCTGGCCTATTTCAAACTCTAGTTAGTCAGGCCTTGTATCATCAATAAACAAGTAGAAACTATAAACAAATTATTAAGAATAAAATATTATAACTCAGGAAATAACATCAAGTGGGTGAGTACACTGGTAACTCAATAAAATATCTTCTCAGGTATACAGACAGTAGATTTTATCCACTTTCATCTCTTGGTTTGATGTCAAGTGCATATTTAAGTAAATAACAAGTGAATATGGTCTAGCAGGGCACCACTAGATTATCTGAACCTAGACACAGTTATATCTTATAACCTTTTCACATGTACCGGGTTTGAATCCCTTTTTGGTATTTTATTTCTAACAAAAATGGATTTTACTTTTAGATCCATATCACTGTATGCACTCACATTTAGGTAAACATAAAACATCCTTAAACTAAAGTGGAGTATATAAAATTCATTAGACAGAAATCATTTCCTAGATCTTAACATAATAAATGCGTTTCAATATCTTTATAAGTTTTACTAGCTCAGATTATACTATTAATTTAGGATGGCAATTCACTCATCCTGGCATGATATAGATGATGGAATGGTGGTTATAATAATTATTCATGAATGTCAACTAAATACCATGGAATCACTTATTTATCTATGGCCTTTAAACATTTATCTAGCTCATTAATTCAAATGTGATGATGATGATGATTATGATGATGATAATGATAATGATAATGGTTTCAACCACAGCTTTAGGACTAAGCCTAATCATAAAACTTAATTTTTAAAGAAATTCATAACTCTTGTTTAATCTTAGTATATCTAACTAGATCTTAAATAATTAATATTAACCATTGATGATGAATGATCACAACTAATAAAGAATACTCTCAATGAACTACATACACCTTGTTTAATAAAACAGTTTAACATTTATTAATTTATTACGAACATATACAGACAATTTAAAGATAAAACCAAGAATTTATATGAATAATAATGATAACAACAATAATTGATTATTTGGCAATCATAAGATTAATTTTGAATTCTTCCCTCTTTCCCATCAAAGATATATACTGTATATTAAATTGAATACTAAATTTGCTAAAGTTTTCAATTCACAAGAAAATATTTCATAAAATAAAAAATATTCACTCTTTTTTTTCTCTTTTGCACACATACTTTTATAATCTAACATGTAAAGTAGAATAAAAAAAATTGTTAGTAGAATCGGAAAAAGAAGATTTTCAGAAACAAGTTTTTAAACTATTTCTCCCCTTTCCTGTTAAGCTTGGAGTTCGCTATTCTTTAAATCAAAACAAAAATAATCTAATATTTTTAACACTATATATGTCTATTATTCTTCCATCCACATGCAATTATATCCATGTAACAATTTAATAGATTACTGTGTAGGTGTGTGTTTATTCGCATAATAACCAAAATATTATTTAAAACAAAATAATAATAATACAAAAAAAATCTTTTACATATTAACAAACATTTCATAATTTTAGATTAATATACAATAATACCCTTTAGAAAATACTTCATTAATAAGCTGGGTGTACATAAAATTATTATTCAAGGTATAGTTATTATTATTGAAGAAAACTATGGTTTTAATCGATTTTGGGTTGTGTTAAAGTTCTGAGAAAAAAATATAAAACTTCATTTCTAAAATTTTAGAATAGTCTTTGATATAATAAAAAGAAAATATATAGTAAAAGTTCATATTACCAGTCCCACAGGTTCAAACTTAGCTTGTTTAATGTTCATACTTTTGCAGCAATCACGGTTTCTTTTTCTTGAGGCTTGTAATTATTTAACGGTTATGATTATGGTGATATTATTTGCCACTGGAACTCTTTTTTTCTTCCTTCCTTGTTAAGCATAATTCTTCCATAAGAGTATATCAGTTGTTCTCTCCTTTACAATTTTTTCTTACTGGGTTTAAATTCAGTTGCTGGAACAATTGTACTAGATGATTTAATATTTATCAGTAGATTAATCATTTTCTTCAGCTTTCAAATGCAGGTGAATGTTTCTTTTGCTTAAAATATCGAATTTTTCTTAATCAGTCATCAGGTGTATAGTATTTTAATTTCAGACAAGACATTTTTTTCTATATGATATGCTGGTTGATAATGAGTCTGGTAGACAGACGAGAAAATTTTTTTTTTTCAACCTGCCATGCTGTTTTTAATCTTCACAAAAAAAACTTTATATTAAAAATTATTTTTAAAATTGATAACTGCTGAATTAAAATGCTTGCCTTCCTTAGTTTCAATATTTTAAAATTCTTCTCTCTATCAACTGATTTTTCAGACTGCTTTTATATCTGATTTTTTTTCTATTTTTGACCAATTCATTTAGTTATCTTCCTCATGTGACTTTCTCTAGGAACATATGAAAAATTACACTGTCCTGATTTGCAGACAAACTTTTGTTTTGGAGAAAAAAAATAGTCTTAATCCTTTTTCTTCACATTGTAACACCTAAAATTTTGAGGTTCTTTCTTTTTGATCTTAGAATGAGACACTTTTAAAATTAGACTTTTTACATCGTCTCTAAGTTTTAACAGAAAAACAACCCTTATAATACAAAATTGTTGAGTAAGAAAAAAAAAACAGATTTTCTTCCTTTTTCTTTTTCTTAACATTTTTAATATGTACAAATCTAGATTTATTTGTGCAATGTACACACACACACTATCATTTACATTGTTTATAAAAATGGCCTATTACAACAATCTAAATGTTTTTAGAAATTATGATTTTAATATCTAAAATTAAATTCTTAACTTTCAAAACCCACTACAACTTTCAAAAAAAAAAATAGAAATAGAATAAAATATTAGAATTTAGTAAATGTAGGTTAGCTTTGAAGAGAGTTTAATATTTGAAATTTACAATGACTAATTAAATAGCTTTTTACACACTCACTGCCTATATATGTGTTATTATCCTATTTTTTAACAAAAATAAATAAATATTGAATAATTAACTGTGTATACTACTCTTTTTGAATTTTTTTTATCAACACACAAACAAATAAAGAACACAACTGTTGCCCCACTCTCTTTCTGTCTTAAGCTTTCAGAACTTAATCTTGTAGGGTTTAAACTTGGATGCCCTACAGCTTCCTTTACTATATAAAAATGTGATGATGATTTTTGTTCCTCATTTTCTTTCATGCACATTATTACAAATTTAGCTAATGACTAAATTGTAATGGCACAATATATATATATGACAATAGATGGCGTTCTACCTAAAACACCGCCAAGCGTAGTTTGTTTACATAAATGTCAGAGCAAACATTCACTATCTCTAACTTTAATTTCCACTTTCAGATCATGATTTCAAGCTATTTGCTATTGTCAGTGAAGGACAAGAATAAGAAAATAGATCTAAACACAAACTCTGAGCATTTATGATAGTGAATGCTTGCTCTGAGTTTATGTAAACAAACTATGCTTGATGGTATTTTTGGTAGAGTGCCATCTATTGTCATAAATACAAGCGTTAGCAAGTTTTAACTTGTTTTTTGTTATATATATATATTTATGTATGTTCTTGTTATTGGTATTAAGTAATATAGGTCAGTTACCATTAAAGCCAGGTTAAAGATAATACATCTGTTGAAGTTAAGTTGGACTTTGTCAAATGGGTAGATTATAACTGCCTTCTACAGCTAAATTTTTTACAAAGGAATTGAGAAATTTTGCTTAAATATTAAATATTAAATAAGATAATATTTCACAACAAAATTCCTGTAGCTTCAACATCTGCAATCATGATCTATAATGAAAAAAATGTTTTGATGAATGTGAAATAATATTTTGAAATATGTCTACAAAATAAAAGTTATAGATAAATTTTACACACAAAACTTATTTTTTCCAGTTTTGAGTAGATAAAAAATTACTTGACTAAAATAAATATGTAATCAATAAAGAAGAGATAAAGGATCAATTAATATTAAAATATATATCACTTTTTAGCATGTATGTTTTGTCAAGTAAACTTATTCAGCTAAAAATAATTATCAATATTTGTACTGCAGAAATGTTACACCAAAAACACAATACATTAAAGCAAAATATATATTAATTTCTACAATTATGATTACTAAGCACAAATTCACTTAAATATTAAAATATTATAATAAATTTATATGTAAAATATTACTATTACTATAGTAGAGACAATGAGTATTAAACCTAAAATAGATATAAAGTGTGTTTACAATTCTTTTTTTTATCATGCGTCAAAGCATTTGCCGGGAAGTGAACCCACAAATCCAGGACAACTGCTTTAAGGCAGCTGTGCTGATCACTCGACCACTAATGCTTGACTCCAATAATACATTAATGATGAAAAGGACTTTATTTGACATTACTCTAATGTGCATTATTTTTTATGGACATCACTTAATAAAAGATTTAAATTCAATATACTTTTATCTTGTGACAGACCTTTATGCAAAGTTTCATCATAGTTATCATCTTCAATTTGAATCCATTATTTTGATTTACGATTGATTATTTGCTATTACAATGTTTAAAAAATATTTTGAAACTTTTTTTTTAATGAATGCCATTTTTTTAAGTAGTGCAATTTGTAAAAGTGATGACATCATAGGCTAATAATTTCACTAAAGCCAGATCATTTACAAACAAAATGACAATGTTAATTCTAAATGTGTATGGTACAGTGCAAAATTTATTCATTATATAGTATACAATATTGTTTTGATTATAGAATTAAAATACAATCTATGTATTTTATCTGGTTTTTAACCAGTGTCCTTGCAAGTCAATAGATTGTTTAATTTATGATATATCCAAAGTAAATATTTTTTTTTTGTTAATAACTACAAAATCCAAAAAAAATAGATGCCAGTTTTATTTAGTATAGTAAATAATTCAAAACATACTTTGATTATATAAAACAACAAATTGTATTACTATTAAAAGTTAACATGTAAAAAATTAGACAAAGTATTTTCATTTAATCAATATTATGGATTAAAATTATTATGAATGTTATTTTGCTTGCAGCAAAAAAATATACATTAATCATAATTTAAAAATATTCTGGATCATAATTGTAACTTATTTTGAGGGAAATAAATGTTCCCATGCATTATATCATTAATAGTCAATTTTACATTATCAAAATGTATTAAATATAAGTTTAAAGTATCATTTACTTAATCAAATTTTAATCCATAATGTCATAATTTGTTTCTGATAATGGTAGCTGTTAAAAAATACATCTTTAGTATCAATATTAAAAAAAATGTTACTCATCTTTTGAGTAAAAATAAGACAATTTTCTATACAAAAATGAAAACTTAACTCTCTTTGCATTCACTATTATATATAATTTCTTATCTTCACTTTCTGGTCACTAATATTACATAATTGAAAAGTAACTTTTTGCTTCATAACAAGTTCGAAAAATATATTATTTTTTATGATTATAAGAATCATTTTTATTATGAGCAGTACAGCATGTCATAGGCCAGATTAATCTATCTTTCAGGCTAGATATAGCCTGAAGGCTATAATTTATCATTCTCTGATCTTAAACATTCCTATTTGTATATTCTTTGATATGGAGTGTATAAACAATTGAGGAAAAATAAGTTCATGACTTATTTAATTATTTGCGAATATTTTTACAAAATATTTATATAGTGATTATCAAAAATGAAATATATTCATGTTTGCAGTTCATTCTTTTGAAATATTTCACTTTTAAAAATACAACTTTATTTGAAATAATGATAAGAG
The DNA here is from genome assembly GCA_028023455.1 of Epiperipatus broadwayi. NCBI lineage: Eukaryota > Metazoa > Onychophora > Udeonychophora > Euonychophora > Peripatidae > Epiperipatus > Epiperipatus broadwayi. Next base: position 206,345 of record JAQFVV010006337.1, read on the forward strand.
ATAACTATGATCATTACAATTGCTGCCTTCTGTAAAACAACTATACTATATAATAAAATGATATATCATATAACACTAAATCATCCATGTACTTTACTATTGTTACATAATGCTTTATTTATCACCCTCTTTTACAGTTTACAGTTTCGATTGTTTATATTTATATTCATATGTTTGTATTGAAGCAGTCAATCTTAGCTTAAGATTGAGCTTCATAGTTCCATCTACTAACCTGTGTTTAAACCCTATATCCCATCCTGCTCCTTTTGTCATGTATGTATATTTTATGTATACATTTGAGATGCGCACCTACATTATAAAATTTTAACTTTTAAATTAACATTTTTATTATTAATAATTTTATGATTATTAATTCTTTTTATTAAAATACATAGGTGCAGCTCAAATATATATATATATATATATATATATATATTATATATATATATATATATTATATATATATATATATATATATATATATATATATATAGGAGCAAAATTACTAACAAAAGATTGATGTTTTTGTAAATATTTTATTATATGTCATTTGTACAACTTTTTCTTTTTAAAGTATTTTTTTCTTTTAAACTGTATATTTTGTAAAATCCAATATGGAAGATGCTACAGTTGATTGTCTAAAATTAATTAAAGGGTTGGAAGCACTATTGTTTTAATCTGGGGAAGGTATTTTTTAATTAAAGTTTTACTTAAAATAAAATGGGATTAATATTAAAGATACTTTTGTTATAAACATGTTGTCAAATCTATTTCTAATCTGGAAATAGATTTGAATTTATTTTTGGATGTTATCTTACTGTGGCATCTTCAAAAACAATCGATAAAGAAAAAGTACAAAATGGCTGAATTTTGAGTCACAGATGAGATGAGCTATTGTTGAGAGAACTGATTGCTGCTAGACACCATGCTGTTTTGAAATCTAAAAATGATGTAGTAAAAAGCTTTTCCTGACCCTTGTGGGTTATCTTCTGCTGCTGTTATATCATGCTCTCATAGTAATGAAGTAAGATCCTGACTGGAAAATTTTAGAATGCTAATAGAAGCTTGTTGCCACTGAAGAACTTTCATTTCAATTGCCGTGCACATGCACTACTAAATCGGACTCTTAAAATTGCAAGGTAACTTTTCAAGCCATCACCTCAAACTAAATTTAGCCTAACTCATCTATCAAGATTTCTTTTAATATATTATTTAACTTTGTTTTTGTTAATATGTAATTTGCTCTTAGTTAATTTCTATATATAATATGTAAATTGCTCTCAAATGATTTCTTTAAATTTAATTCTATCTCATATGCTCTAACTTTCTTTAATTTTGGTGTGGTCATTTATTTCTTACTTGATTTTATGTGTGCTTTTATTTTTAATATGCCAATCTCACAACCTGGCGAGCTTAATTTCTAAAAATCTTTTCTGTCATTTTTTTTTTCTAAACCTTCATGAAAAGGTTATTAACGTCCCCTTAAAATATATATATATATAATGCATTATAAATTAATATGTTCGCCAGTTTGTTTTTACGAATCAGCATTTTATGTTGGTTTATTATAAAAATATATTTGTTTAACTCTGGATTTTCTACCCGGGGTAAATCCAGAACTTAAGCTAATTAACGCTTTGAAATCTTTTAAAATGTTGTTTTTTTATTAAATTCTGAAAGAGTGACCCATTAATTATTTTCTATATAACTGCTTTTTTTATTTACTCTTAAAATATACTTATATATTCCAGTTGTTGTAAAATCAACGAAGGTGGGATTGATTTATTTTAAATAGCAGAAAAAGGGATGGGGGTAAATCTTAATGTTTCTATTACTAAATAAAATCTTCATGTATATTTTTAATCTAAATATCTCTCTCTATATATATATAATTGCATAGCGTATTATTCATATAAATTATAGTACTCAAACAAGGGTCATTTATTTTAAAGCAGTAAATTATATTTCATGTCATTAGTGACATTTATCCATACTGCGTTACTGACATTCAGCCTTATCTTTGTGTTTATATATATGTGCTTCTAATCTGGGGGTTATGACAAGATTGAACCCATAGATTTCTCATTATATCCACTTATTCCGTATAAAATGCCTCTGGCGGTGATCCCGTAAGTTTGGCACATGCTATGCATATCACTTCTTCGTATAAAAAGGCCTCTGGCAGTGATCCCTAAGTCTGGCACATGCTATGACTATCCACTTTCTTTGTAAAAGGCCTGCACATCAGCTGATGTCCATGGCATGCCTATCCACTTCATTTTTCATCTAGAAGCACGACTTTTCCTGTTATTTTTAGGCCACTATGTCAGCACCTCGTATTATTATTTCTTTTGCTTCATGACCCAGTTTTAATGCTCTAATATTAAAATTGCGCTCTGCTCAATATATATATATATATATATATAAATGCCAATTACTACTTGTTTTATTAATTAAATTTATTTCAGTCTTATACAAGCCCACCATCGTAACTTATTTCTGTATTTAAGAGTATCTAATATGCCTTGGGGAAAATAAAGCGTTGTTCTTCTTACCATCGCTAATTAAGAGAATTTTCATTAAATATTTTTGTCATATGATTAAAGACATTTTCCAAATGTATTTTATTTATTTTCATGACCATAGTGGTGTAAAAATAGTTTATATTATATCTGTAATGAATCTTGGAATGCTCCCCTAAATAATGTTAGTCACCACGTTCCAAAGCGTTAATAGCAATATTATGTAATTCTTTCTAATAATCGATTGGCATCTTAATATTGGACCCACCAAAGATGTGTGCTTATTTATAATATATATATTTTTAGCTAATAAAGAGCATATGAGAAATAATAGTGTGAATGACACTATGTAATCCTCTATTGCTTGGTAGACCGCTTGCTCATTCACGCACACACTAATGTATATAATTAATTTATAAATGTATAAAAATTTGTCAATATATTAAACTATATTTTTATTGTCTAACTTATTTGAGTAGTTCGACTTCCTCTTTCTCCACTTTCACATATTACAGCCATACTTATATATATTTTAGTTTAGTCATAGTTAATAGATGTCTCATTCTTTTGCTCAGCTTTGCTAGTCAGCCGGATTAAGAAATTAATTTTCGTGTGCCATCACTAACATGTTATCCATTAGGTGTTTGATCTGGGGCTTAGAGAGTTGGGTTCGAATTCAGGCTGGTCCCTGACCTGAATCTTGGGCTTGACTGGGTTTGAAGTACATTTTGTGAGTTCCAGCTTATGTTAGATGGATAAACATGTTTTGACAGGTACAGTATTATGTCGTAGTTCTGAAGAAGGTTTCTGGGGCAATCGAAACTGTAAACTGTAAAAGATGGTGATAAATAAAGCATTGTGTAACAGTAATAAAGTGCATGGATGATTTAGTATTATATGCAATAAGAAAGATTAATTAAAATGATATATTTGAGACTGAAGAGTCCTCTGTTGATTTCTAATTGAGTAAAGTAAAAAATAAATGTTTCCTCAATTAAATATAACTATTGTTCTCAATCTTTTATTTGAGTATTCATATATATCATTATCTTCCAAGAATTAATCAAACAAATATACAACTGAATAATTTAACAAGAAGTTAAATTAAGCCCATGGATGAAGTTATTTAATCTTAAAAGATTAACAATGATAATGATTAAAATAGTGACATTATATTAATCTCCTTAATTTTTAAATTGCATAATTTTTCTCAATATTTAGTGAAATACCAGAGCTGATTCAAACTCAAGTTGCTTAGTATTGATAAAGTACATATTTTTAGTCTTTCATCTTATTGACTAGTTTTTTATAGTTCTTTTATTCTTCATCTTAATAAGTGAAAGTAGTTTAATATCGTCATTATTAATATTAATCTTCATATAAGTATATTGTTTGATAAATAAATTATTTATATCTTAAGAACTTTAAAATATTATTATAAAAGAATCAAGCTGGACGGAAACATCAACATTTTTTTTTTAATTTTGCTTTATTGGTCACATGCCGTATTTAATAAAATTGTGATAAATTCCTTATTAAAAAATATTTATAAAATTATAAAAAAAGAAATATTTTTTTACTTTATAATTTTCTCAATGATTTACATTTTTATTATTTAAGATAATTGTAAGATATAATAAATACACGATTTTATTATTATTTTTTCTCAGATTAAAACAAAAAGATGGCTTTTTTTTTTTTATCTTTTGTGTAATTTACTTAATAATTCTATTTGGAAGTTTCAGTTGTTAGAATAAAAGCAGGTTAATGATGGAAAAACTTATGTGTTTTGACAAATTGAATATTGCGACCTCTGTGCACTTTTCAGTGGCTTATTGGGAACAGGTTAAACAGGTTTAGAAAAAAAACGAATTTAATTAAGATGGATATATTTGCAAGATAAATCCCAACTGAAGAAGATTAGAATTTTATATGTATAATTAATAATAAAATTACCAAAGACATTTTCACTGCTGTTTTTGTTTAAATATTACAAAGAATATATATATAAGTAAAAAAAAAAAAAACAATCTTTGTAATCGTGATTCAATTTTCAATGTGATTATGCGCAATAATTCGAAGGTCAGAAATTATAAAAAGTTATTCCTTAAAAGAAAAAAAAGCGGAAAAGAGGATTTATACTTGACCAGTGAAACCTAGCAAAAATAATAATAAAGACGCAGTTAAAAATAAAGCAAAAATTAGACTATTTTATTTTTAAGCAGATAGAAAAATGATCATCATTTTAAGTAATTGCTCAGAATGGAAATGAATTCTAATAAACCTTATTGTTCTACCTTAAAAAGAATAGCAAAGACAGACATAACGATATTTAAAATGTGTACGAAAAGAACAATAAATAAGAAAACTCGATAGAAGTAAAACAAATTGTAAAAGAGAAGAAAATATTATAATTTATGCAAGATAAAAAAAAAGCAATATGACAACATTTAAAAAATGTAATAAGCTTAACCTTCTCTGGTTTTGATATTAAGAAGAATCAAACATTAGTGGCAGTTTCAAAAAATAAATCTCGTAAAATGGTTTGATTAAAAGGTAATCGAAAAAGAATGTCAATAAAACAGTCATAATAATATAACTGCGAACTTTAAAAACTAAATTTTAAGTAACTAAGTATGCTATTCTATCAAATAGGGTTCTCTTGATTCTTCTAATTATTTTTTTTTATATAAACAAATTATCAAGATTTCCAAGCATTATGAACTGTAATACAAGTTTAATTATGTAATTCCTTTCCATTGCCATGTGAGCCGTAGTTCGCATTTAGATTTTATAATTAAGATTACTATTTTTTGCTATTGATGGGGTCGGTGTGTGTGTACATATATTGTTTGCAAATTTTTAAAAATTAGTCTGACAACAACTAATACTTTTTAATCATTTTCGTTGGCTTTTTTAAAAAAATTTTAATATAGCTGTTGTGTAACTATTATTGGACTTTCCCCCACAATTCATTGACTTTTGAACAAACTAATATTTCTTTCTGCTACATAATGATATTATAATTCCACTTTTTATGTTTATGTTATGATTGGAAGTACAAGCTCAATATTTTCTTATATATGTGGGTTTTTGTAAGCAATAATTCTGACTTTGCCATGAAATAATACAACAGTATTTAGAAAGAATACATATTTTGGATTAGCTAATAATTGGTACTCTGATATTGAAAAACATTGCAAGATTAATATTGTTAATAATAAGATTATTAGGGCTGTTAAGGTATGTTCAAATGAAATGTTTTTTTAAGAATGAAATAAATAATATTAGGGGGGAATGTATTAAAAATGATTATCCTGAATATATTGTAAAAAAAAATTGATATCTAATTATAATATTGAAAATATAAAAAGAAAGATTAAATTAAATAAAAATGGAGAAAATAAAATAATTTATATAGGATTTAGGGTATCAAGATATTTATTTTTTAAAATTAAGAAATTTTTTAGGTATTTTAATAGGAGATATAATACATTAATTTGCCCTGTTTATAAAAGGAAACAATGTTTGGGTGAGTTAATAAATGATTATGATAAAATTGATAGTTTAGAATGTATAAATTCAGTATATATAATTAAATGTATGGATTGTGATAAAAGTAATATAAATATGACTTATATAGGAACAAGTAAGAATAAATTAAAAACTAGATTAAGGCAGCATTTATATGATAAAAAATCTGCTATATATATTCATAAAAGGAATTTAAGCATGAAAATTTTGATATAAGGCCATTGGAATGTGTTACAAATTTTAAAGAGAGAATAAAAAAGAGGAAGTATATATAGATCAGTATAAACCAGTATTAAATAGAATGTTAATAAATAGAGATAACAAATAAGATAATATAGGAATAATATATAAAAATAAAAATAAAAGGGGGGGGGTATAAAAAGAATGTTAATGGGTAAAGATTTAGAGAAAAGATAATAAATTTATATAAGAAGAGTATTAATTTATAAAGGTAATTTAAAAGAAATAATTAAAGATAGGGAAGGAGGTAAATAATTGTATTTGTAGATTATAATAATATTATGCTTTTAATTGAATATTATATATTTGGAATGTATTAATATTTTATTTATTTGTGTTATTATTTTTGTTTTTTATTTTTATTTATTTATTTTATTATTATTATTTTTTAAGGAAACTTGATAATGACTACAGAATGTAGTTGAAACGTTGTATTGGAAGGAGAAAGAAAATTATAGTTGGAATAAAAACAAGTTTTAAAAAGAAAAGGAATGTTGAATTTATATATTTAAATAATCTTGTCAGAAAATATCTAAGAATACTTATATTTATTTTTGTTCTAATTGCATTATGAAACTAATTGAAAGTGATGTAATGTTGATGAATACCCACAGTATATGTATTAGTTCTTCACTGTGTGAGCACTGACATAATAATGCCAAGATTTTGATTAAGATGGCTTTTCCATATAAATAAGTCCCATAGTCATATCTTAATTTTGTTAAAAGAATATTGTGATGCATTGAAAGTATGTTGTGGTTATTCAGGTGTTAACAATTCCATAATACCATCAATAGTATTTGTTCTGGTTTGAAGTCTTCATTTAAGTTCTACTTACAATTGAAAATGTTGTGTTCATGCGTGAATAAACTTTTCATATCAAAGATTACTAAAATGTTAATTCTTTATATTTTTATGGTTTTATAAACTCCATAAAGTATTTAAAATTCTTGCCAAGGAAAGTATGTCATATAGCACAGGGCTGTGCCTCTTAAAAAAATGATGAATTATAAATTTTGAGGTTAAATTTCTAGAACAAACTATAGATCTTTATAAAATAACTATGATTATTATTTTGATTATGTAGCTAATACAGAATTTATTGCAATTTTTTTTTGTGTGGCTTGCTGTTAATAACACTTTTATTTTATTGTCATAATCACTAGGTTCCTGTAAGATTGACTTTCTCAATTGAAGAATACTCATATATATATATATATATATATATATAGTGACCTTCTTTTGGATCAACAACTAATCTAGACTCGCATTTGGGGCTATAATCCGCCTTTGTATCCTTCTGTTTGAATGCTAGAATCATATATGAATCGAGCCGCACATTTCATGGCACCAAATCCGCCCTTTTTAACCTTCACTACCCAAAATGTTAAACTAACAAGATGATTCCTTTATTGAGCAAGGCTAGCGTGAAACTATAGATCTAAAGAAGATCACAAGGTGATTAAAAAAGATAATAATTTCTAGTCAAACCAGCTTTAAAATATACCTACAAACAAACAAACAAAATATGATGAAATAAATTTAATATTTATCAAACCAATAAATAACTAATAATTAAATAGTAAAATGAAGTGAGTCTAAGAATGAAGAGAAAGAACGAAGATGTATGAGAATAATGAATGATTATGATGATGATAGAATAAGAGTTAATGAATAGTTAAGATGATAAAAGAATAAAAGTTAATGAATGATTAATCAATTATGATAATGAATTAATGTCAAATGAGAATAAATAAATAAAAGAATGATCAAATTGAAGAACAATGTTGATGACGAAGACTGAAATCTTAAACTATAAACTAATATTGTATTAAATGGTAAGAAAATTAGCTAAATAAAAATAGGGATTCCAAGCTTGACACAACCAGAATATTTATCATAAAGTCAAAACAAGCTATACATTTTACGACAAAAGAAGACATTTACAACTTAAAGTTTGTTAAAAGAGGCAAAACTCACTATATATATTGCCACACACAGCAAGCTAGAGCAATCAGTGGATGCCAGAAGGCTTGTGCATAAAATCCCCATCTAGTGCCTACTCATCCAATATTCCCGGACTAGTTTCTGTCTTATGGCCTTCATCAGTGAGGAGCCTTGAATCTGAGAGCACTGCATCTATATCTTAGGATCTAATGCAACCCTCCATTAACCACCTTTCTCTCCATTTAACTATAAAACTATGAGTCTTAAACTAAAAGCACCTTAATGTTTTCAATCCAAGCCCATTAGCCTATATAATCATATGGGTCTGAACTCAGTTCAGTACCCATACATTTTGGTGTCTTTGGTTCTTTAATAACCATAGCCACCACTATCCTATTAGACAGGATTGGTTTTAAGCCAATAAACATCACATGATCACCTTCTCTTACACTTGTGTATAACTGTTGTTAAAACAGGCAAAACTCACTATATATATTGCCACACACAGCAAGCTAGAGTTTTGCCTGTTTTAAGAACAGTTATACACAAGCATAAAAGAAGATTGTCATGTAATGTTTATTGGCTTAAAACCAATCCTGCCTAATAGGATAGTGGTGGCTATGGTTATTAAAGAACCAAAGACACCAAAATGTATGGGTACTGAACTGAGTTCAGACCCATATGACTATATAGGCTAATGGGATTGGATTGAAAACATTAAGGTGTTTTCAGTTTAAGATTCATAGTTTTGTAGTTAAATGGAGATAAAAGGTGGTTGCTGTAGGGTTGGATTAGATCCTAAGATCTAGATGCAGTGCTCTTAGATTCAAGGTTCCTCACTGATGAAGGCCATAAGCCAGAAACTAATCTGGAAATATTGGATGAGTAGGTACTAGATGGGGATTTTATGCACAAGCCTTCTGGCATCCATTGATTACTCTAGCTCGCTGTGTGTGGGAATATATATAGTGAGTTTTGCCTGTTCTAACAAGTTATACACAAGCATAAGAGAAGGTGGTCATGTGATGTTTATTAACTTAAAGTTTGGTTGAATTTCATAAAACAGTGAAAGTAATTTAATTCAAATCCAACTATAATAAATAACTAGCTTTAAAATTTACTACAAATTCAAATTCTACCTTGAAACTTAACAACTAATTCTTCTCAGGGTTCAAACAACTCAAAGATGATTATTCAAAATATATTTGGGTCAGTGAGAGGGATTTTGCTACTACCCGAATATAATGCACAAAACAGCCCTTAATATAAACTCAAATTAACAACTATATTTAGCAGTTCCACATAAACTTTATAAACTCAATAACTATTATAAACTTTAAAACTTAAGAAATAAGAATAACTTTTTATAACTAAACACAATAACTTACCAAATTCCTTTTCTCAAATAATTATAAACCATGTGATCAAGATCAGTGAATGACAGATCTGTGATTCAAATAAACCGATTAAACCAATATTAAGTGTTTTATCTTTTAGTATACCACTTAAAAATCATATGTACTCTGGGTTAATAATATTTTGATTGTTAAGTGATGATGCCTTAGATGTACTCATAAATTATAGGGCTTAACAAAATTATTATGATATACCATCATATAGTAAATTGTACTATATTGGCCGATTATGATTTCAATATATAATCCTCTGAATATGTCGATAGCAATAACAATAATAGTGTGTATGGTAATTACCAATAAGACTACAGACAACTAAATAAATTTTTACACAACAAGATTTATTTACAATATTTACAAATTTATTTCAGACACATTGTCTGAAATAAGACCAATACATTATATAAACTCGGGGATGAAAATAATGGGGATATCCATTATTTACACACATAGTAAATAAGACAAACTAATACAGTGACATTCATAGTATCACTATTACTATTATTGGCTGTGTTTCTATTCTTATGCTATCTTATAGAATAAGATAGTTAAACTTTATTTAAAAATTATGAACAAAATTGTGTTCAAGTCTTTGGGATCTGGGCCAATTTTACAATCTAAACTCAAAATTATAAAGTAGTGTATTCTACTATATCAATTTGATTTATCAGAATATAATAAGGGCAATTATCATATGCAGCACAATTAATAAATTATTACAATTTAAGATGAATAGATTTAGTGTATTAAATGGGAACAGACATTAAAAGTCAAATGCACACATTACACTAAAGCATTGCCTATGTCCACAACATAATCATTTTAATAGTTAACCTATTTTACCGATCTATCGGCAAATCACTGCTTAATGAAAATGAATCGACATTGTCCATGTGCATTTCTTGCTCTTTCATCTAGAAGTTCTACAATCACACATAAGTTTTGGTTTGGCTTGTTTATAAACTGATGAAGATCCTACAACATCATAAGACACTATTCCAATTAGGCAAACACTATACATAGACCAGTGTCCCTTAATCTAACTCTATCTTATCCTTGCTATTTGATTTTGAAATACTGAACTTCACCATACACAGTGGAAAACTAACTATAATCACATGAGGGATCAAACAATAAAGGGAAGCTCTACAAAACAACATGATAGTTTTATAATAATATGGCTAATTCTAATACCTCTCCATGGGTATAAAAGTGTGGGCTTGGACTCATCACAGGAAAATAGAATTCAGACCATGGATATCCTCTCTTGGGATTAATTATGCTAACTAAGCACTAATTATTACTCAGCCTTGACCATATCATCCTCTCATGTAATCAGCAATGGGTGATTCTCCATCAGCCCATGCTCAATATTAATATTAATATTATTCTATTTGATGCCATTATATGTGGCACATACTTATCAGCTGAAAGCTGTCACAAATCCTTATCAATACCATAGCAAGGTAAAATAACACTAACAATAAAAGTGGAAACATAAATATTCCATTTCACAATGCAGAAACTATTAATATATTAATAGACAATTCACCAAAATATATGTCAAATGATCATTAATTATTTTAAATTAACAATTATACTTTTGTTATAGCAAGCACTATGCATGTAAACAATGAAGATCAATTATATTCAAAGTGAGCATGTTCATTCATATGCAAAATTAAGAAATGAAACCAGACTTATATCATTTTTTTTCATATAAGAAAACAATTGGGTCATTATAGTATATCTTTGACATAATTTAGTCTGTTTGTTCACCTTTAATAAAATATTAAAATCTGTTTTAAAAGTGTGAGTGATAAATCTCTCTCTCTCTCTTGATTAATGATATTTAATATTATGTTTTCCCTTACTTGGGAAAATAGCAAAAATATATGTGTAATGAATGTATACATCTTTATACATCTCTACATCCTTTTACTAAACATATCTTATATTACAATAAATATATAAAACAAAATATCCCCAAATGACACATGACATAAATATTATAACCTAAACATAGCAATAGTAAAAAAATAATAAACAAACATTTTCTCCCGTTATATTTTATTGTATTAGTCAAAGTTTATTTCATCCTTGTGAGAAAAAATGATAAGAAAATTGATATTATGATGAGTAAACATTCCTAAGTAATGCATATATATATATATGTTAAAACGAAGATTTGCACGGGTTAAATATATAAAATACATATTTTGCGGGTTCATCCATGTTAAAAACTTTTAATATCAATATACTGACGTTTCGACTTGGATGGCTTGTGTGACCAAGTCGAAATGTCAGTATATTGATATTAAAAATTTTTAACACGGATGAACCCGCAAAATATGTATTTTATATATATATATTGATTATCCTGTTCGATGCTAGCATAATAAGACAATATTCAAATGTTTTCAAATGTAGCATAATCAAAATAGATTTATCCACATTTTAATCCAGATAATTTTTTTTTTAAAAAATGACTTTAGAGTTTCATTACAATTAACATGTTCAACTTTTTTAAAATTATTTGTTGATTTTGTTCTTCCCTTCATGGTAATCTGTAACAACTTTAAATAACCAGGCACTTTAAATATTTTAAAAATATTTATAAAGACGCATGTTGCACAATAAGACTAAAAAGTAAATATTTATTTTACTTCATTTTTATCAGCAAATTAAGATGTGTTTAATGATATTAAGAAGAATTTATTCAATTATAAATACGATATCCTTGGCATTTTTAGTTAATCGGTAATGTTTCCATTTTCAATAGCTAAGCAAATTGGCACTGAAACACCATTGGCAGATGCATTTTCTTCTTTAATGAAAATAAAAAATAAATTCATGCAATTTCTTTTAAAATTGATTACTTTATATGATTTAAAAATGACTTTTGAGTTTGTTTACTATATCTCCTGAAACCTTTCTTCAAAATTATTTTGTATTATTTTTATTGAGATGATGATTTATAAACAAATGTATTCTCTGCTTTATGCTTAAGAGTGGCATGAAAAAACAAACATTGTCAGCTTTTTCTTTTAAATATAAATAATTTATGCATCATATTTAAAACTGAAAAATTAAAAATATCAACAAAATAAAAGCAAAAGCTTACTTTCTCTGGAATTGTTCTTGGATTGAAGTAATATTTACTAAAGTAAATTATTATCCACATGGTTCCCATTTCTCCTTCCCAGTATAAACTTCAGGAATTATCAAATCGATGGAAAAACAGTGTTGAAACAAATACAAGGCTTTAAGATTTTCTATTCCATATTTTTAAATAATTAATATTTTATAATCCCATTCAAGTAGATTCCAAATTTTTCTGATTTTTCAGCTTTTTCTTCCTTATATTGTAAGTTTAGGGTTGAAGTCTGTTGATTTTGATTCTCTTTTTCTTAATCATTCCACCTACAACTTTGTTATATCACATATAGCTTGTATTACACTGCTTTGTGGTAACAAATGGACCAATAACCTTAGTGTGAATATAATTAATATTACACCACCTGGCTTCATTTTTAATAACTACCCATAATATGCAAGACTGTTTTTAATTCACTACAAAAAAATATGCTTAAGAATTAACTATAACCATTCATTTTACAAGATTTACAAATTTAATTTATTTTATTTTTTTCAATTGCTATTCAACAATAATAAAATAGCAATATGTTTATCTTCCAATTAATAATACCTTCAAATTATTATTTTATCCCTAGTCAAAGCCTACACTGGGTTTGAAATCTCTTCTCCACTCTAGCAGATTTCCTAGTGCATCTAGAACAGTCTTTATTTAAAGCCACTTATTAAGATTTTAATGCCAAATATATTATTATGATTTAATATTTTGGATTATTTAATACAGGGACCTAAAATAAAAGGTCATATATATATATATATATATATATATATATATATATATATATATATATATGATCAACAGATGGTGTTTTACCAAAAACACCATCAAAGTGTGTTTGTTTACATAAATGTCAGAGTAAGCATTCACTACCTCTTTCATTAGTTCCACCTTCAGATCATGATTTTAAGCTGATTTTGCTATCATCAGTGAAGGACAGGAAATAAACTAGATCTAAACACTAAACTCTGAGTGTTTATGAAACAATTTCTGAACTAATATCAGACCCATATAGCTATCTGGCTTGCTATGGTGATTTTGAAGACATTATGTGTCTAAAAAATTCACGCTTGCAAGCTGAATAGAAATTGTTTCATAAACACCCAGAGTTTAGTGTTTAGATCTAGTTTCTTATTTCCTGTCCTTCACTGATGATAACAAAATCAGCTTGAAATCATGATCTGAAGGTGGACCTAACGAAAGAGGTAGTGAATGCTTACTCTGATGTTTATGTAAACAAACATGCTTTGACAGTGTTTTTGGTAAAACGCCATCTGTTGATCATAAATACAAGTGTTGGCAAGTTTAACTTGCTTTTTTTGCTTCTACTATGTGGAGATACTGAACTGATATCAGACCCATATAGCTATCTGGCTTGCTATGCTGATTTTGAAGACATTACATGTCTAAAAAATTCACGCTTGCAAGCTAAATAGAAATTGTTTCATAAACGCTCAGATATATATATAGTTTGGGGTATATATATATATAGTTTGGGGAATTTATTAGCTTCATTTTTAATAAAAGAAGATTTCGTTTTGAGTTTTTGGTATTTCTCAAACAATTTTAATTCTCATTCTGCTGTTTGTCTTAAAAGAGTGAAGAATAATACTACTCAAAACATTGTGCAATTACTAACCTGTATTGTCTATGTGTGTGTTATTACTAACAAGTTGTTTGTAATTGAAAAAATTAAATAAATCTTAAATTGTCTATACATTCAACATTTACTGATAGATGATGCAAATAATTTAACAATTTTTAAAAATCTTCCCCAATTTTATCATTCCATCTAATAAGGGGTTAGTAGACAATATGAGGCCAAGTTTAATTTTGTTTTCAAAACAAATTTTAGCATCAGTTAAATTATTGGAATTAGTATTTTAATTTATGTAATTTCTAAATAATTTGGTTCAATATGAGATTTGTTGTGCTAATGTATTTTTTTTTTAATTTTAATATTTTTTTTATATATAGTTATGCTGTAAACTATGCTGTATCAATATACATGACTTCAGTTATATACTGTCTAAAAAATGTAAACAAAAAATATGTTATTATTGACAAAAAATCAGTAAAATTTATAAATTAAATGCATTTTAAGATCTGTGAGAGACCATCTTTCTGTCTCTGAATGGGTACACAATCATATTTAAAAAATAAAACATAAAAGTTAATAAATTTTCCAATATGCCAGCAGGTGTTTTTCTGTCAAAGAGTGTCATATGCAATCATATTAATTTATAAATCTTATTCAGTTTATGTTGAAATCACATACATTTCATTCTTCTTTTATTATCATTTTTGAATTTGATGTTGATATGCAGTATATTTAAAGTTAACACTGACTTTAAAACATTAAAACAATTATAAAGGTTATAATTTTTGAAAATAAGGCTACTATAATATTTTTGTAAAAGAAAAAAATTATTGAAAATAAAAAGAATATCATCCAGAGTGTATTTAATTGTGAGGAAAGTGTCACATTTTGTTATTTATTTTATTTAAAAAATAAAAATATGGTACAATATTTTTTTTTCAGTGAATAAATGAATGTTCACTCAATAAAATAAATGCAAATGTGTCCTCTAATTTATTATTAACAAATACATTATTATTATTTTTTAAATTTTGTTTACACTATAATCTTAATTTATATATGTATACTATACATATAAAAGAGCATTTATTATATAAATGTGTGCTTTGAAAAGTACTGTACATTTGCAATTCAATAAACAATACATATTTAATTCTATATCACCAACAAAAATTTTGTTTTGCCACATCAATGATACATTAGTTATGTGATACTTAATAATTTATGATTACAAACATTATAATACATATCAACAACATATATGCAATAGAATATAACATTAACAAAATTTTATACTTTAAATGTTTATGACAAAATTTCCTTATAAAAAAATCAAAATTATTGTTTACAGAAGACCCACACTGAGATAGGAAAGGTCTTGTCTTCTGCATCTATTCTTGGCATTGATACAAAAAAATAGTATTATAGTATTTTATAAGAACTGAGCAAAATAAGTTTGTTCAGAAATTAATGGATAAAAACTTCAACATAAAGAATGGTTATTTTTCATCTATCATTAAAATCCTCAATAACAAAAAAGCAAACAGATAGTTTTTATTGTGAATCCGTACATACCTGTTGTGATTGCAACAAACTAATGAAATATTTTATTAAAAATAAACTTACCTAATGAAAGTTCTATGTTACTAATGGTACTTAATTATACAAAAAAACTTGAACACAGACTTTGATGCTCCTTTCAGCTATCCATATATCTAATACAACAGTTATGCGCAAGCATGGGAGATAGGATCATGTGATGTTTAAAGGTTTAATACCAATCCTGCCTAATAGAAAGGTAGTGGCTATGGTTATAAAAGAACCAAAGACACCAAAATGTATGGGTACTTATCTGAGTTCAGACCCATATATCTATATATGCTATTGAGCTTAGATTGGAAATATTTGTGTGTTGTCAATTTTATTCTCATAATTTTGTAGTTATGTAGAGATAAAAGGTGGCTACTGGAAAGTTGCATTAGATCCTAAGATCTAGGTGCAGTGCTCTCAGATCCAAGGCTCCTCACTGATGAAAGCCACAAGCCAGAAACTAGTTTGGGGATATTGGATGAGTAGGCACTAGATAGGTATTTTATGCACAATGCTTCTGGCATCCATTGATTACTCTGTTTTGCTTTGAGTGGCACTACTGTATGGAGAGAGTTTTGCCTATTTTAATGACAGTTATGAGCAAGAATGAGAGGTAGTGATCATGTGATGTTTAAAGTATTATATAAATTGTACTTATATTCAGTTAAATATTACAGATTCAGCCTATATACTGCCATTCCTCTTCTGAGTATTTGAATGGATAATGTCCTATACATGAGGATTCAGTGTGACTTAAGTCAACATGAAAATGAGCATAATATAGACCTCAGCAATGGATTTGGGTGTTTTATCATCAGATTTTCAATGGTATGGATCACTGAAAAGTTGGACAGAACATTAGATTGAAGCTTTTCTATTAGAGTTTGAAGATTTGTTATCTTAATATAACTCTAGAACTGATTAAAAAATGTGTGATGAGATGATGATCTGGACCAACTAAAATGCTGGTTCAGCATGAAAGATGTAGATTGGAAATCATTTATCCTTTTCACATATGTGTTATCTTGTGTATCAGTTGTATAAATTAGAGCAGATAGCTGAAGATAGCTTGAAAGTCTGTGTTAAAGTTTCTTATATAATTACATCTAAAACTTCAAGTATATAAATTACACTTGTATTCAATCAAAAATGGGAATCAAGAGGATTCGAGACTTGCAAAACTTGTAGGCATTCATTTTTTTAATAGAGCCTTATGTGCTTTGAGAATAAATTTGAGATCTCAATTGCAAGTCATTACAATAAACTTCTTTATATTTACATTTGCAAAAAAAAGGTAGCTGATTTTCTTCTACTTTGGATATATTCATATAATCGATAATGAATTCTTAACATTTAGCAGAACTTTATGATGATAGAATTTTGTTTGTTGTTATAGGTTGGTTTAAAATATTCAAATTTTCTGCCTTTTAAATATGTTCATTTGTTAGTAATAACACATAAATTAGTGTAGAACATAACAGTTTAGGTAATATTATTGTTTTCTTTTCTTTAAATGTTGCTTTCCTGATCAGAAATAGTTAGCATGGGAAATTAAGACAACTTTACATTCTTTATATTAAATTTAAGATAACTGTAAGTAACTAGATTATTATGTCATAGGTAACAGTCAATAGAAATTTTACATAATTATTTAGAAAGATTATTCTCACTTTTAATTTTTTTATTTTGTGAAGGTAATTAACGATAAGAAATTAGGCAACTAATAGTATTTTTAATAAGCTCTGATGTATCCAGTGAAAATGATAATGCATTGTGCATCATCAAAAATTTAAATAAACTTTATAGTTGTACAAACTAGAATAACTTTTATTTCTGATAGCATAATAGAATTGCTTGCATTCTGCATAGCAACAAATCACTTTCAATACCGGATCCTTTCTATAAAATAAAAATATAAATATGAGTATGTTTAACAATATTTATATGGAAGATCTTAAAGGACAACTATAAATATTATTTCATCACCACAAAAACGAAGGCCTTGCTATATTTGTAATACATTTATTGGAAAGCCATATGATTAAGTACTTTTACAAACTTTTATATATTTATTAATGATATGTCTTTTGATTAAATTCATAATAAATTATATTAAGAAAAAATCATTGGAATTTTAGATGTTTTTATAAAATTATCTTATGAAAAAAATCAAAGTTATTGCTTACAGAAAAATCATTAAGGAACATACTTAATAAAGACATCCAACAGAGAGAAAATTACAAAAAAGTGGAATTATGCTAGCTCTACTGAATAAAACAAACGTGTTTTTGTTTCAAAAGCCATTTCAACATTACCATATTTTTCTGGACAATGGACATTTATCAGTTGTCTCTAAGAAAACTTTTAGTTGATGCAAAAAAAAACAACAAAGATAAAATAATACTAGTAAGTTCTAGAATGTATCTATACATACTAAAAATAAACTAACTAAAGAAAATCATCAACCAATGTAATATCAGAGCATCTATAATGTGAATATAGAACATTTATTGATAAATTTAGCTAAAAAGATTTAAAAAGCATAACATGAATCTCTTAAAATTAAACATTCATTTTTCATGTCTAGCTTATCAAGAATAACTTTTAGCAGTTGAACAAATTCATTTCAACATCAAAAAAATAATTATTTTCATCTTCAGGAGATATGATATAAACAGCCTTTTTCAGTGCTAACTCTTATGCAAATTACATATATATTTAAAAATAATTCTGAAAGCATAGTGTGATGCAAAAATGACATATAACATGCAAATATTTTTAATCTTTTGTGAACAAAAGTTACTTATCCACTTCATTCAAAGGATAATTATTATTGCACAACATTCAATTATCATTAAACTCAAATTATTATCTTTTAATTCCCATGACAAATACTGTAACTAAATCTATGAGAATAGATTTGAGTGGAAGGTATGCTACTCATACTTGATACATAAGCCTAAGGCTGTGGACATTGTATGTTCCATTCAGCCTATCTGGTGTATTCATCAAGGTTCTTCATAGATGATAAACTTTTTGTACTAATGTCTTTGCAAGTGACTAACATGGGGTACAAACTAATACCACATTTCTGACTTTAAATCGGCTTAGATGCTGTGGCTTTTGTGAGCAACACTTTTCACTCATTCTTACCACATTTTTTCCTTACTCTTTTTAAATCATCATTGTGATTTTATGTCCCCTGGAATAATAAGTAAAGGAGTCTTAATTAATACTGGTTTCTTACTACCAAAGTGAAGTTGTATCAGGGTGAAACTGATGGATTTAGTCTGTGACAAATTTATGTATTGCAAAACTTATTTTGACAATAATTATTAGAGAAATAAAGGCAGATGTATTTAAAATAGCAGACTGTTTAATGTATTAGTGAATATAAGTTTTGATTGGATAAAGAAAGATTTATTATATAGAAAGAAAAAAAATGTAAAATCTGCCAAAAAAGTCAACTAAATGGTAATTCATATTATTTACAAGCTACTTGTTAACCTATTATTAGAAAGAAAAAGTGTAGAAAGAGGGCTCTCAATGATAAATATGTAAATATTTTATTAATTATTGATTTTTATTTAAGTCTAGTTAATTATAATGTCAGCTTAAATTCAGAATTGATGATTATAAAAGTCTTAGTTTCATTCCCATAGTGGTTAATCACTTGTCAAGATAACAATACCCAAAGAAAAAAAATATTATTATTATTCAAAGTATGTGTTTCATTCTAATTTCTATATTATTATCAACAGTTGAATGAATTTAGATGGTGAAAATAGTCAAATATATAACTAAAAAATGTTCAAAGTTACTTTTTATTCAATGCTCAAAAACTATGTTTATGAATCAAAAGGTTTCAAATTCAGGGATTTAAAATTAAATTCCTCTGTAACATAAGATTACAAAGATTAAATAGAGGAGTTTTTATTTGTTGTGCATTTTATTATAGTGTATAATTATATAATTAATTAGTTATAATAGCTATGTTCAACTGATGGAACATGATTCTGTTCAGAATTTTTAGGAATTGCATTGATTCAAATTAGATTGTTAGAAATGTCTCATCTATCAAATTAGATTAGAAACTCAGTGATTTCAAAGAAATTCTAATCCACTTTTGTCAATAAATGTATCAATGCAATATTGATTTATATGGCTAAATGTATTACAAATTACTAAATAGTTACAGTATTGTAGATGCTCATAAATATTTTTGTAGAATAATTTCATGTGAGATTTTTTTGTTGATATTATTACTGTATCTACTTTTTCAAAGATTCGTGGTGACTTTTCTTGAATTTGTAAAAATATATTGTAAAGTACATTGGGCATTATTGACTAGTAAATTTTATGATTTCAATGCAATCATTAATCTTAAATTTCTAAAGGCTTTATTATATTTTATTATAAATAATCTTCTTTGACTTTTATATGTCATCATAATTTTTATCATGTATTTTTTAACATATGTTGCACATAAATTTTATAACCTTTAAGTTTTAAGTTCTATTTCCTAAATCCAACAGAGTATTTTTCTTTATAAAAAATCTTGGAAAAATTATTTGTACGACTTAAAACCAATTTAGGCTTTTATAGAATCAACTTAACAATATGTACTTAAATATTTTTGTCAGATTAAAAACAACTAAGTTTAGCACAAAATATAACTAAATATTTTCTTATAGAATTCATTTCAGTTTATAAAAGTTTTATGAGTAAAATAATTTAGAAATCTATGCATTGCTTTATTCTTTTTCATTGTGAAGTATACTAATAAATAAGGGTTTTGAGATTATTATTATTGTTTTTGTTAATTCTGATTTTGAAAAAAAAGGTAATAGAAAATTGTGTTTAATGTTTTTTGTGAAGTATCGGCTTGAATTAAATCAGTTCTGATTACATATATTTAGCATAGCAGGATAGTCTTTAACATCTATTGTTTGCTGCCTCAAAAACAAGACTTCCAAGAAATTTGCAGTAGTAATTGAATTTCACCCATAAATAGATTTAATTCTATTTGCTGTAAAATAATTACCAATATCTGATTATTTTCTGCTGCAAGGGAATTTGTTCTTAACTGAAAGATGAGACATTGATTTCTCTTTGAGGCCTTAAAAAGGTATGTTGTGTGAAAAGTATTTCTAACGTCCACTCTATTATTATACATATAGTAAAAGAAAATATATGAAGTGCTCACCAACAATCACCAGCCAGTGCAGTGAGTTGATTAGCATTTTACCTCAGAATTTTAAATCATGAAACATCATTGTTCTTTTCAGTTGCCTGATTGTTCTTAATTGAAATATCAATTGCATTTTTTTAAAGAAATATAATTGTGTGCTAATAAATCTCTCTATAATAGATATTTATAAGCATAACAGACATACTATAGACCTTATTCCCAGAAAATGTTAAGTTGCCAGTCAAGGTAGCAATTTTCAATAAAAGGCAAAAAATGTTAAGAATTCCTGATTACAGACTAAGGTTGCCATTCGATGATAACTTTTTATTTGGATAATTAAAATAATATATATGATTTTAAAGTTGAAAGAAATTGCATAAATTGGACAAATAACTGTCTATGTATTAAATAAGACATTGTTAGACTTTGTACCAAAAATACAAGTGAGATTCATTTATAGATAAACAGAGGAAGAACAAAATTGTGCCAATTGATAATATATCATAAACAGCAGCAAGATTAGTTATATTAGTAAAAGATATCAAATACATATAATTCATGTAAATGTCTTAACATGTTTTTATTGTGTTGAAGAACTAAAAGATTTTTATGTGTATATACAAATATCTTTTAATTAGATAAAAAATCATTCACAATTATTATGGCAGACTTTAATGTTAGGATTGAAAGTGATATGAGTATATTTGGTTATAGTAATTGAAATAAGAGAGGATACAGACTTGTAGAATTACTAAAAAAATATATAACTATGTATTAATACATTGTACAGGCTTAAACCTGCATTTATAAATGTAATATATGTGGGGTTTGAACTCAGACTTTCACACGACCCACCACTCTCAGTGCCATCTCATATTGCTGACTCTCCTGATCACACACATGTTGAAAATATAAATAATCACCGATATACGTATCTCATGCTAAACCATCAGTTGGTCTAGATTACTATCCTCATATATATATATATATATATATATATATATATATATATATATGATATATATATATATATATATATATATATATATTATATTAGGATAGCCAATATTTATACTTTAATGGACAGGCTTCAAACTATTCCAACTCACAACTCTTTAGCCTTCCATTTCATTGAAATTCTGATGATGGAATGTTCAAAGCCCTTGATAGTGCCAAGGTTGTCATCCTACCCATGTTGACATATTAGTCATTCTGACCCCTTATGTTCAGGAGAATAATCCATTTATATATACATATGTGAGGGATGGGCAGACCTTTTTACACACTATTTATATAAATTAATACATTGTACAGGCTTAAACCTGCATTTATATATGTAATATATGAGGTTCAAACTCTGACTTTCACATGATGCACCACTCTCAGTGCCATCTCATATTGCTGACCCACCTGATCACACACATGTTGAAAAGATAAATAATCACCAATATATGTCTCCTGAACATGAGGGGTCAGAATGACTAATATGTCAACATGGGTAGGATGACAACCTTGGCACTATCAAGGGCTTTGAACGTTCCATCGTCAGATTTTCAATGAAATGGAAGGCTAAAGAATTGTGAGTTGGAATAGTTTGAAGCCTGTCCATTAAATTATAAATATTGGCTATCTTAATATAAAGCTGAGTACTGATTATATATATATATATATATATATATATATATATGTGAGGATAGTAATCTAGGCCAACTGATGATTGCTGGTTTAGCATGAAATATGTATATTGGTGATTATTTATTTTTTCAACATGTGTGTGATCAGGTGGGTCAGCAATATGAGATAGCACTGAGAGTGGTGGGTCATGTGAAAGTCTGAGTTTGAACCCCACATATATAACTATGTATTATAAATTCTTTCTTTAAAATCAACTGTCAAATGAAAATTGACATGGAAAGATCCATATAAAGATATACCAGAATGGGATCCCATTTTGACTAATGGAAAATATATATTTCAAGATTGCAATGTTTTTAATAGAATCACACAGTAAGTGATTATAGATCAATGAGATATAAGATACTGTTAATGAAAAACTGGAATGACAAACTCTATTAAGAAAATAGTATTAACACTTGATATTTCTAACTTTCAGAAATGCTTCAATAAATTTAGATTAGAAGTTGGAAAATCATTTTAAAATATTGTTACATATTTTAAACATAGTGCCGATTTGACTGAAATCGATAAGAAGTTGATGGATACTCTATTAAAATCTTCAAGAAAAGCAAATGGTAAAAATAGCCACAATTTATCAAATAAATTTTTTGCTGTGACAAGACAATATATGAAAAAAAAAAAGAATATGCTTGTTTTTTTAATTGTCCATTAAGAAATAATATATAAGTATAATTTTGTGAAATGGTTAAAAAAAGAGTTAATAATGATATAAGAGTGTATAATTGTGAACTGGAAAAGAAAGCTGTACAAGAAAATAAAAGTCTGTGATATATAAAACAATATCTTGGAATTAGAAAAAAAAAAGGTGTTTTTGTAATAAAAAGAAAGATAAAATTATTGCTAAAGAGAGATATGATATAATGAAATTTGAAGAGGAGTTTTATAAATAATTATATGATGATCTTACCGAATAACAGAATATTTCGTTCAACTACTATATCATCTAAATCGGTCAGGATTTTAAAGAAAGAAGTAAGACGTGCAATCATATCTATGAAGGAAACAATCTAGGGAATGATGGAATTATTATTTATATTTTAAAAGAAGCAGGGGAATAGAAAAATTATTGGGAAACTAAATATTTAAATGCTGAAGATGTTAATGGTGATTTGAGAAATGCATTAGTAGTATTGATATTTAACAAAAGTAATAAATAAGATATTATAAAATTAAATCTATAAATCTTCTATCAGTTTTATAAAAAATAAATTACGAAGATAATTACAGCACAGAAAACTTTGGATTCTAACCAACTAAAATAAAAATCTAGATTTAAAGATGGATTTAGCACAGTAAATGATATCCAAGTATTGACAGAAGTTATAGAAAGAATCAATGAATATGAATTGACATTATATTTTGTATTTATGAAAAGCATTTTATTCTGCAATCATGTCTACAGTGATTAAAGGATTGCACCATAAAGATATAGACTGATATTATCATAGTCTGAAAAATATTTATCAAAATTCAGGATATTAGATACATTACATGGTTTTACTAAGAATAACACTGAGAAAAGTATACAACAGGATAATTCTTTATCTTCACAAAATTTTTAAGTAGTTTTTTAATACATATTTTATGCATTAAAATGGGAAACTAAGGGAGTAAAAGAAAATTAGGATTATTTAAGTCATCTGAATTTTGCAGTTATTGTGGTTGTTTTTGAAACTAATGCTTCATAACTTCAAGAAATTTTGCAAGATTAAAATAATGCATAACAGATTTTTTTTCAGGAGAAAATAAAGAGTTATAATCAAGAATTATAAGAAGTTAGAACTACAAACATTTTTATGAGATTATTATTACAGATAAAACCATAGAATTAAATTTGAATCAAATGTTTTTGATAGAAATAACTTAATATTGAAATAAAATATGCCTATGTGTTTGAAAAGTTTTTTAGTTGATGTGTTTTACCAGTTCTTACTTATGGATCTGAGACTTGAACACTTAACAGAAAAGCAATGCAGAGACTTCACTACTCAACAATATATAGAAAAATATATGTTAGAATAATAAGAAGAGATCAAAACTGAAATACATGGATAAGAGAACAAGCATCATTTTGACATCCTTAAAAAATTTGAATCTGGGCTGGATATATTGCTAAAAAAATTAAAATGGGATAACTGAAGTTTTACATTGAAAAACAAAAATTGTAAAAGATCTAGAAAGAAACCAACTGTGACATCATTAATATAAGGAAATTTGCAATTGTGGAAAAAAGTGGCTAGAGATTCTAACTTGGAGAGAATTTTGTCCTACAGTGGATCTGTAATTGTTGAAAATAATGCTGATCTGAGGATTTAATGAATATATGCATAATGCCTTTTTTAAAGATGACAGTTTTTCCATCAGAGCTAATGTTTTAATTGATACTCTTTATTATAGTACCGTAAATCGATAATTCATTATCTACCATTCCCACAATCTTTTGTTTGATCGAAATAGAATTTAGAACTTCTTTTAGATAGCTGTTTCATGGAAAAATAATTATCTAATGATCGTTTGAATTAGTTTATTTATATTCTTTATTCCTTTTGTTTTTATATATATATATATATATATATATAACAAAAGGAATATATATATATATATATATATATATATATATATATATATATATATATAAATTCAGAAAGCTGTATTTACAGGAATATGGATTTTTACTCTTTTCCATTGACAATAAGAACATTTGTCAAATCAGTTTTGGTTTAAATAAAATGATTAAGTATCATGAGGAGTAGAAGTACATCTTCAAAGATAATTTAAACATTAAAATTAGTATTATTATAAAACATAACATACTGGTTCAGGATCCACTCTAATATTTTAAGATATTGGAGTATTTCTTTAAGAATACGTCTGTCTTTTAAAAGGGCGAAGATATCAGTGTATAATATCTATTTACTCAGCAGATGGGTAAAATTTGCATGAATAAATAGAATTTTTCTTGGAATTATAAAAATACAATGTGATTTACAAAATTGTAGAAATTTCACCAAAAGGAAAGGCTACAAAATATAAGATAGACTGTTATTCTTTAATGACCCTGTAGGATAAATATTTCATATTAAATGTGTACCACTTGAACATGCATATATATGAAAACAATATATTGTATATCACACAAAGTTTTTCATCACATCTTTATTGAAAAAGTTAGTATATTCTGTGTAATAAATATATTTATGATTTTTTTAAGGTTTTTTTGAAACATAGCGAAGACAAAGATGCCTAAATGAAAAAAATAAGATATTCACCTAGTAATTACATTTTAAATAAATGGCGTAGATTTTTATTCCATCTGTGCACATCTGCAAATTTATATTCAGATCTATGACAAACCTGTAAGATTTTAGCATTAATGAAAAAGACCATATTTTTTAGTTAATCTTATGGGCATACTTAGTGATGTTGTCCTTTCAAATGCAAATATAAAGCCATCTAAGCTCCTGGAACACTTCAAAAAACAGCATGGTGGAGGAGATGTTGCAGAATCATGATGCTGAATCATTGAAAACTAAAATTGCCTGCTTTGATTTTCAAGCAACCCTTACAAAATTAGGTTTTATATCAGATGTCTACTCCTGATTGCTTCATACCACATGGCATATAAAGTAGACAAATCCAAGAAGCCCCATACAATTGCATAAGAGGTGATAAAACTATGTGCATTAGAAATGGCAATAATTGTTCTGGGGAAAAAGAGATCAAACAAGCTTAAATTAGTGTCATTATCAAATAAGGTTTTTCAGAGTCAAATGTATAATTTGAGTTTTAACATTTTGGATCAAGTTATTGCTGACATCAGGACTAGTCCCTTGAAAATCTCCAGTTGAATAAAATAACTGATGTTCCAAATTGCAGTCAACTCATTGCATTAGTGAGGTATGTCCATGCTGGTGTCATAATAAAAGATTTCCTGTTCTGTGAAAATCTGAAACAATCACAAAAGGAAAAGATTTTTTCCAGTCTATAAAAGACTTATTTGCAAAATATGACTTAGATATCCAAATCATTGTTCTGTGTGTACTGATAGTGAAAAAAATCAGCATATTTGTACTGATGAAACAAGAGATTCCACACTTGCAATGTACCTACTGTTTTTTTCATTGACATGCTTTAGCATAAAAAACATTGCCTCCAAAATTTAAAAAATTCCTAAAGACTTCTGTGGATACCAGCAACTAGATTTGAGGTCATGCTCTGAACAACCTTCCATTTAAGTTGCTTTGTGAAGATTTTCAAAGGGAGCATTCAGTTTCGTTTTTTCACATGGAAGTCTGCTGGTTGTCATGTAGGAGAGTTTTAACATGCTTCTTTAAACTAAAAAAAAATCAAAGATTTTCTGAAGGAATGTGACTATGATCTACCTTGAGAAATAGAATGACAAGAATTTAATCAAATTATAGCCATATTTGAGTGATATTTTTGCTCTTATAAATGACCTGAGTGTATTTATTTAAGGGGAAACCCTAAACATATTTAAATGCTGAGAAAAGTTAAATGCTTTTCAAAAAAAAGTTCCATCTTTGGTGTCCATGAGTTACAAAAGTGACTCTTTCAAATTTTTCATCACTCAGAAAAATGGTTTATGATGATGAGTCTCTAATTCCAAGTATGTGTGAAGAAATTGTGGATCATTTGGAAATACTATCAAAGTCATTTGGTGGATATTTTGGAGGAGGAAAACTGGAAACTCCTAAAAAATGGATTATAAATCCATGCTCCTTCAATTTGGATAATATGTCAGATGATGAAGAGTTGAAGGAATATTTTTAAACTGTGCACAAATTGTGGTTTGGATTTGAAAGCAAAACAAGAACAGTATTGGTGTTCAATAATGGACATGTTTCCAAAACTTTGTGAAAAAACACTAACTATGCTCATCCCATTCATGATATATTTATGTGAGTCTGGATTTAATGTCCTTTTGTTTATAAATAAAAAATCTAGAAATTGCTTGAATACACACACAGACATGTGGAATACTATCAGCAACAAAATGCCACATTGTGAAAAATTTTTGTGATAAACAGGATCAAATAAGTCATTAATTTTAAATTGATTTATGAATATTTGAATATTAGTTATAAATTTTTTAAAGAAATTTTATGCATGAATGAAAGTTTTTTTTTTGTAGGTATATGCAACTTTTAATTTGTTGTAGTATTTTTTCTTTTCCATATGTTCTATTTTTGTTTATATATTATTAAAAATTAATTACACAAATTTGTTTTGGTCATCTTTACTTTTATTCTTAAATAAATTATTACTTTAAGGAGTGTAAAAACCTATTAAAAATTTTTGTGGTGCAGGCATAGAAAAAATTGAAACCCCTGCCTTAATATATAATTATATAAGATACATAGTTCTGCTGTTGGAAAAAAGATTCTTCCTGGTATGGTAATATTTTAGTTGGTTTGTTGTTTATGTCATTTTTTGCAGTGATTGAGGGCTTAGTGTGTGTAATTTACCATTCAGATTTATCATTCTAGCTGTAAAATTAAAGTATTTGATTTTAATTATGCATTTGAATTATTTACAAGGCCATAATTTTAGATTTTGCAATGAATTTACAGAATTATCAGCATTAAAATATAATCAAATGGTTTATTGCTGAAATGTTCATATGAACTCGAATATTAAAAGCAAAAGAATTTGAGTTACAAACCATAAACCTTTATCATTACAATACACTGTGAAGAATCTGTTTACTTCTGATTGCATATTATTGCTAACAATACATATTTATGAGGACTGTTTTCTTTTTTAAAAAGATAGCTAAATTCTGCTGTATTGAATTATTTTACATCGTCAATACTTTTAAGTTGTTTTTGTTAAAAGAAGTAATGACAACCTAAAAAATGATAATTTTAAGCTTAAACTATATAATAAACTCGAATGAATTTAAAAATACTAATAACATCATTGTGCTTAGTCACTCATGTGGCCTGTTGACATGTAAATAAGTTGACCATTTTTCAGTAAATGTTTCTATTATATATTGGAAGTATAGATAACCATTTATATCTAATGTGAGTAAAGCAAACTGTAAACTGAATTAATAAAAGAGAATAGGTAAATTTAAGGAAACTAAATTTTCTTATATAATTTAATTTTTATCTACTTTAGTTTTCATCACTACATTGCATTCTTATCCTACCATTGATTGTACACTATTTGAAGGATTTAAAAAAAAAAAAATAGACTTATTAGAGTTGAAGTAATTTTTGATTAGCACAAAATATTATTTATTTTAATCAAAAATTTGTATGCTGATATCTTTTAATTTATATTTTATTGAGTAATTATTTATTTTTGTCTTTTGTTATTGACACCAGTAAATAATCTATATAAAACAAATAAAAATTATGTTATTCATCTTCAAACTATATTCTGATAAAACATGTTAAAAATAGGTTTTAAATAATAAAATTAATATTTCTAGAATATTTATATTAGTTACAGAATTTATATATTAATGGTGGCAAAGAATATTAAAGTAAATCAGATAGTAAAACTATAATCAATAGCATTTTTATCTACTCTACTCTATCTTCATTTATTAAAAGTTTGAATTATTAGTGATTATCAGATAATTGTGAAATTTGATTTACATCTTCAGACAGTATTCTAACTTCTTATTTAGCAATGAGATGGAGCTACTAGAATAGATAGAGGACAAATGATTTTGTATATAATAAGCTTTGACACTCAAATGTTAAGCTATAACGAAAGCAGAGTATTTCTTAATTTTGAATTCAGCAGAGATAACTGCTTACAAATAAAATCAAGATCATTATCAAAGATAAAAAACAAAGTTTTAAATTATTTCTTTTTTTACTTCTAAGGCAATCTTTCTCTCATTATATAAATAAATATAAATTACTGGACTATAAAAAAATGTCACAACAAGTTAATAAACTCTACACAAAAATTTTAAATCTTTTTATTGGAAATATTTCAAAGAACTTTTGGGAAGGAGCGCAACATTAATAATTGAAAAAGAAAATAGCAAATCAATATACAATCTACTATTAAAATAAAAAAGAATATAATAAAGTTATTAATAAAAATAATATTAACAAAACACAGATTAAACCTAGGATTATATTTATTCATTAAAGCTAATATATTTAAATAAATTCAAATAATTTGATTTACAAATCAATTGCATGGAACCATAGAGAACATATTATAGTTAAAATTATTTATCTATTAGCTTTTAAAAAACTATACATACTATAATATTATAGAAAGACAATCCATAATTTGACAATAATACTTTAATAAAGTAAACACTCTTTAAAAAAAATACGATAGGTATTTTAAAACTCTATAAAGTCTGTAATATAGTTGGTGAGGTTTTTTTTTCCAAATAATGAAAATTTTCAAAAAGGTTTACCATTTTTTTCAGTTATTATTCTTATCTAGTGAATAAATAGAATGGTCTGGTGTCAATGTCTTGATCATAAAATACATATCGCTGAGCCAATAATCTACTTTATTAATAAAAATTTGCATTTAAAAAATAAAAAATTGTTGGTAATAAATATATACAAAAATGTATCTCAGTTAAGCATTTTATTTTATATAAAATTGAATTTAAAATACTTATTCACCATCAAAAGTCGCAATAAAATATATATATTTACTAATATAAATTATAAGTTATTTATTTATCAATAAATAAATTCTAATATAGACTATTTAAAAACGGTCAACTAACTAAAGAGTAGATAAGAATGCACTCTTTGATAAATATATTATGAAAGCACAATTATGAAATAAACATCAGCTGTTGTTTTTTTTTTTTAAAAAAAAGTTCAGTGAATAAAATTGTTAAGCTCAGATAAACATTTTTGTGCTTAAACATTGCATGACATCCAATTATTTTTTAAATGAATAATATAAATTAATAATACACAATTTCTTTTTATTAAGTTACAGATAAATTTAAAATTCTATGATTTAAATTTACTGAGATATTTTTAATATAATGTTTATTTAATAAATATTTAATTTTCTAATGCTAAGAATTTTTTTGCACATTATCCATAATTTACATCTATTTTCTACTAATAGATTAAAAGTTAGCATTTAAAATCAAATCCATTAAATCCAACTGAAAATAATATACAAGGAATTATTCTACAGAGCAAACTTTGTGTTAATTACTATGTTTACATTTAGAAACATAAAGTTTCTTAGTCATTTAGTAAATTATTATGCCTCTTTTTTTCCTTTTATTTAATTTTTGTAATTAGTTTATAATCACATATTATTATATGTTTATAATTAAACTATTAATAAAAATAAAACTTTAATATAAATAAATTTCAATAAAATTATTCCACATTTAGTTAAATAGATTTAAAAGTATTAAAATGTTCATTTACCATGGTAAATATATAGCATTTTAATCTACATTGCAAATAATTATTGTGTTCTTGTTCAGATATAGGGTTCTTTGTGATGAGCATTGATTTAAAATTGAAATTATTTACTTAAAACTTATAACCATTAATTTTATCAAACTTGTAATATTCAAATCAATATGAAAAGGTAAAATGAAACTAATAAGAAAATCTAAAAAGTAGTGAGCCAGAATTTGGAAGATTGCTGTCAGAATTGTGGAACTGTGCTGCCAAAAATATGCATATATAGTGGCAAGATGGTCCATTTTTTTGATAATGAAACACAGAAATCCTTTCTATTGATAGAATGAGCAACCCTTGTAATAGTTCAAGTCTCTTTATATGTTTTTCTCTCATCCCTCTTGGCACATATTATGATTACATTGGAGAGAGAAAAGATATGCACCATGGCCAGCTCATGATAAAAAAATTAAATTTCTATTTATGATTTAATTTAGCTTTATTATATGAATATATGTGCTTGGTGACTCTCATTCATCTATTAGCATGAGATTTATTATAATATACAGAGCTACAGGATGGTTCAGGTCATGAAATTTTACATATGATCTGGAGAGCATGTTCAAAATATATTCTGTCTATTGTCATTGAGTGAGAGGGGGTGATCTGAAATAACTTTGAATATATCTGTGCAGATCTTGCAAAGGTTCATTGCAATATAAGGGATGTAAGGTAGAGATTGATTATTGTCAATATGTTTGTTAATATTATTATAAATTTTTTCAACTGTTTTATAAGTGTGTTATAGTTATATCTGATATCCTTCAAATTCTTAATATGACTTGATAGTATTTTTTCTGTCAGTCTTGTACTCGCATAACTTTTTTGTTTTTATGTAAGAAACCTTTCAGCTCTGTAAGTTTGTGTTCAAATAGAATTTTAGATTTGGAATAGATGGCTCCTTTCAAAGGATTAGTTTCACATTCCTTTTAAAGTCCAGCTCATCCTTGTTTCTTTGATATATCCAGAAAATTTATCCCCTGATTCTTGTCTTCATTTTTGTTATTCCATTCCATAAGTAACTCTTTATTAAGTTCTAAATGTATATTGTAATATGATCCTCCAAAGTATAAATAAAGACATTGTCTTCATATCTCATATTGATGTCATTAGCTTTAGGAACCAAATATTTTGGTAAAATGTTGTTTATAAATTTTGAAAGAACAATGCTGCTAACAATATCACTTAGTGGTAATCCCATGGGCCACCTGCTCATCACCTTGTAAAATTTCCCATTGGCGATAGCTTTTTATTAGTCATCCAATTTACAACTTTGATTATGAACTCTTTTTATATGGATTATAGTTATTTTGCTGCAACACATCTTTTATGATGCTGATAGAGCAAGTTTCAAGGTACTGACCCATATAGTTTCTTTGTGTCTAATGAGGCTAGCTTGTGCTCTTTATTAACTTTAATGCTTTTTGTTTCTCTCCACACACTAAGATACCAAGTCCATAATCTTCTGTCAACCAATTGGCTATTATCTTTGCAGCCTTGAAGTAATACATCCCACTGAAATCTATCATTAATCATGCCTTCTTTATGTAACTTGATATTACTCAGCATATGAGGTGGTATTGCTGAAGAGAGTACATTGCAAGATACTCAGCTAACATATACACCTTGTTACATAATCTTCTCAGAATAGTGGATACAAATTTGCCCTTGCAATATTTCAAATTGTACGTGTGTAAATTTTTAAATTGCAACTTTGTGAGTTGTGAGCTCATTTTTGAAAACAATCATTAAAATCTAATAATATCAATCTATTGCCTTTATCTTCTTTTATTCATATGATATTATTGTTTTTAAAAAATTGCTTTATTTCATCTATTTTAAAAATCTATACATTATTCACTCTTATTAAAACAGCAAAACTCTCCATATAGTAGTGTCACTCAGTGCAAGCCAGACTAATCAATGGATGCCAGAAGGCTTGTACATAAAATCCCTATCTAGTGCCTAATCATCCAATCTCTCCAGACTAGTTTCTAGTTTGTGTTTTTTATCAGTGAGGAGCTTTGGATCTGAGAACATTGCACCTAGATGCATCCAGTGGTTACTCTGGCTTGCATGGAGTGGAACTACTGTATGGAGAGCTCTGTCTGTTTTAATAATGGTTATGAGCAAGCATAATAAATGGTGATCATGTGATGCTTAATGATTATTTACTTCATTCAAGTTATAAGAATGAAACAATTTAGCCGTTTTCTATAACTTTTTATTTTGCAACTGAGTTTTAAAATTTTGCTTTAATATTAGCAATGACTTCCATCTATGGCCACTTCCAGATTCCATCAGTGACCATCAATCCTATTTCTAATATGTTGTTCATTGGCTCTAGGAGTATAACCACTGTCAAAATCACCCAATTATCAGCCATATTC
Source organism: Epiperipatus broadwayi (assembly GCA_028023455.1). Lineage (NCBI taxonomy): Eukaryota > Metazoa > Onychophora > Udeonychophora > Euonychophora > Peripatidae > Epiperipatus > Epiperipatus broadwayi. The sequence continues at coordinate 240,076 of JAQFVV010006337.1, forward strand.
TTACACAGAATAATGCCTTATTTTTAGTGAGGAAATTTTATATTTAACCTTTAATTTTAAAGTGATAATTCTGAAACAGTTTGCAATTCCAGCCAGAGGGTTTTATAGCTTCTCTCCATATATCTCAGTCAGTATTTTTCATGTTTCAGATTCCTAATATATCCCTGAATGATATTATGTAATAGCACCACCTTTAAACTCTTGATCATTTTATCCATATATATATATATATATGGATATATATATATATAAATATACATATTTGTGTATATATTTGTGTATATATATATATATATATACACAAATTGTAATTTGGGAACACACTATAAATCAAACATGATTTCAGAAACTGAATTTTTTCATGTTTAACTACAATTGACATTTATTTAAAAAGTCATCTTGTTTAATAGATGTGAATCCATAATTATGTAATTCTCAATAGTATATACAATTTTCATACAATAATATAATTCTTCTAAACTTATACTGTTCAAGTTAACATGAAAAGATAAAAATAATAAGAAAGTCTTAAAAGCACTAAGCCGGCTTTCAGCAGATTGCTACCAGAATCATAGTGCTGAATGGAACTGCACTATTAAAAATATGCATATATAGGGGTAAAGACCAACTGTATGTAAATTAGGTGTTCCATTTTGTTTTGATAATGGAACACAAAAATATTTTTTATTGATAGAATAATGATCCCTTGCAATAGCCCAAGCCTTTATATATTTTTCTTTTCCTATTCATCCTACTCAGCACATATTAGTCATACATTGGACGAAGAAAAGGTGTTTACTAGAGCCAGCTCATGATCAAAAATATCGATTTGTATACATGATTTAATTTACATTTATTATACAAATATGTGTGCTGAGTGACAGTTGTTGATATATTACCATGAAATTAAATGTAATGCACAGAGATATAGAATGTGGGTCAGGGAATGAAATTTTATGTACACAATCAGGAATGTGTTCAAAATGTATTCTGTTTTTTGTTCTATTTAAAAGATTGTTGGGGTCGGGTGATGGTATTCTGAATGTATCCATTTAAATCTTGAATAAACTCTCTTACATCCTTTATATTGCAATGAACCTTCAAAAAATCTGTGGAAATACATACAGAATTAACTTCAGATTGTCTCTCTCACTCAACCACTTTTAAACAAAAGAAAAGAGAATACCTTTCGAATATGCTCCCCAGGTCATATATAAAATTAAATGTCATGTGCCATCCTGTAGCTCTGTGTATTACAGTTAATCTTGTGCTAATAGATCAATGAGAATCATGCAGCACATGTACTCATATAATAAAGCTAAATTAAATTGTGAATATAATTTTTTTTGATCATGAGCTGGCTATGGGACACACCTTTTGTCCCTCCAATGTAAGAACAATATGTACCAAGAGAGATAATAAAAAAGAAAATGTAAAGAGATTTGGGATATTGCAAGGAATTGATTTGGGATATTGCAAGGAATTCTCATTCTATCAATAGAAAATATCCCTCTGCCCCATTATCAAAAATATAGAACATCTAATTTGCATACTGTACCTGATTTACATAAACCATTATTTTAATAGTCTGATTAGTTTGAAATTTTATATATATATACTTGTGGAGTTTGCAGAAAAAGGAAAATTTAATATTACAAATTCTTTTTATTTTGACAAAAATGTTAAATGGAAATGGACATGGAAGCATCCAAATGAAAGTACAGTAGAATTTAACTATATTTTGACTAACAGAAAATATGTATTTCAAGATTATAATGTTCTTTATAAATTCAATGTAGGAATTGATCATCGATTAGTGAGATATAAGATACATGATAATGCAAATGTAGAAAGGCAACAATTTTTAAGAAAAACAATATCCACAGTTGTTATTTGTAATCTTCAGAATCATTCCAATGAATTTAAATCAAAACTTGAAAATCGTTTTTAAATATTAACGGATTTAAATCATGATCCAGACTTTAAAAAATCACTAGGAAGATAACTGATAAACTTTTAAAAACTTCAACAAAGATAAATATAAATAAAAGCTGATATTGACCAATAAAATTTCTATTGAAATTAGACATTTTATGAAGGAAAAAAGAATATGAAAATATATAAAAATAATAAATATTAAGAAGGATTGAATATCTTGAATTTGGAATGTGGTATAAAAAAGAGTTGATAGTTGATAATGATATAAAAAAGTATAGTTGTCAACTAGCAAGGAAAATTATAGAAGAGAATAAAAAGTCTCAAGAGTGTAAAACAACGCTGTGATATTGGTAGAAAACTTTTTTCTGAAATAAGAAAAAAAGATGGAACTATTATTAAAAAAGAAATGACTTCATAAATATGAAGAAGAGTTCTATCAAGAATTATATAGCAATAAAGAACAAGCAAAAGTATTTTTTACAAATACTAGGTGATCTGAATTGCCCAGTATTTTAAATGAAGTAAATGAGAAATGTAACTAAATTTATAAAGAAGGAAAAAACCCACAGGTAATAATGAAATAATAATCAATATTTTAAAAGAAGGAGGCCAAGAAATTAAAATTTTTTTTGGCAAAGCTATATACCAAAGTTTAAATAATAAAGATGCACCAGATGATTGGAAGAATTCAGTATTACTATTAATATTTAGAAAAACTGATAAAGTAGATGTTAAAAATTACAGACCTATCAGTCTTTTATCACTTTAATACAAAATATTTACCAAAATAATTATAACTTGCCTAAAGTGAACATTTGATTTTAACCAACCAAAAGAACAAACTGGATTTTGAAATGATTTCAATATAGTGGATTATATCTAAATATTGAGAGTAGTTATAGGAAAGACCAATGAATATGTGTTGTCATTAAGCTTTGAATTTGTAGATTATGAAAAAGCATTTGATTTTATAAGCATTCTTCAGTGACTAGAGCATTGGATTATCAAGATCTAAACTCAGGATATTGTCATATTTTGTTTATAAAAATGCAATAGCAACAATTAGATTATATGATATTAAAAATATTAACATTGAGAAAGATGTATGACAAGGTGACTCCATATCTCCAAAACTTTTCACAGCAGTTATGCAATAAGTATTATGTGGATAAAAATGGGAATCTAGGAGAATAAATCTATCTAGATTTTGCATATGATATAGTTGTTTTTGCAAAAAAAATTTATAGCTTCAGGAAATGTTGCAAGAGTTATCAGATGAAACTAAGAAAATAGGATTATAGGAAAATGTTCAAAAGACTAAAGTAACAGTCGATGAATTTTTTTCAAAATAAAAAATAAAGATTGATAAGGTTAAGGTAGAAGAAGTTAAGAACTGCTCAGATTATTATTATAGATGAAAACAAAATGAATGAAATTAATCATAGAATTAAACTTCATTGGAGTGCTTTTGTTAGAAATAATAATATTTAAATGAAACATGTGTATGTGTCTGAAAAGATTTTTAATAAATGTGTTACCAGCTCTTACTTATGGATTGGAGGCTTGAACATTTAACAGAAGATCAATATAGAGACTTCAGACCACTCAATGAAATATGGAGAGATTATGTTAGGAGTAACAAGAAGAGATCTAAAATAAAATATATGGGTGAGAAAATGAACAAGTGGTACTGACAATACTGAAAGAATTAAAAGATTGAAGTGAAGTTGACTGGATGTATTGCTAAGAAAGATGACAATACATGGCCAATTGAAATATTAAACTGGATTCTAAGAGATTATAAAAGACCTAGAAAGAGACCACATGTAAAATGTATAGATGAAATAAGGAAAGTGTGCTAGGGTGATGTGAAAAACAGAGGCTAGATATCAGAGAAGATGGATTGAATTTAGAAATACTTTCATCCTGCAGTGAATTGATATTGTTTGAAAATGATAAGGATGATATGTGCGTACTTATATAATTATATTTCACATTTGTGTAGACAATTCATAAATAATACATTATAATTGCTAAGCCATGCATTTGGAATTCTCTATATTTATCTATTTATTTTTGGGCTATGATGTAACTAGTCAAATAATTAATTAAAAACTGATCCGCCTGACACAATTTAGGTATAATTAATTATTTTATAGGAAAAAAACTTGAAAATACCACAAATTTTTAGATATTTTAATAATTAAACAAGCCTTTTGTGCAAAGAATCAGAAAAGTGAGAGGAATTAAAATAATATGTCAAACATAATAAAAACAATATTAATATTTGTCAGGCAGTTATTTAATCAGAGTTAAAGTATTTGGTATCTAAACAATATATAATAGATTATCGATACTAATACTATGTACTCCGATAAAAAGTAAAGATTAAAACTAATTTAAACTTTTTATGTAAATATGTGTTATCAGCATTCTCATTAGCTGCCATTGCAAATAAATAAGGGCATTCTAGCTTAAGATAGAAATAAAAGAAGAAAAAAACAAAGAAGAACAAAAATTGAAAGAATCGTTTTTCAATGATTACACTAAATTAATCTACGGATTACAAATATACATACATTTCATGATCTTTAAAATTGTTTATTTGTTATCTTGCAATATTTATTTTTAACTCTCTCTACTGTAAATATTTATAAACAACTTAGTTATCTTTTTTTTAATTATAGAACTCTATTGTATTTTTAATCATCCATATTTTAATATTAGTATATTGTAAATACTGAACTTTAAGATGTAATTAAAGGGGATTTGAACACAGACTTTTAAGCTTTCTTCAGCTATCCTCTCCACCTTATACAACCAATATACATAACCACATACATGTGAATAAGATAAATAATCTCCAAAATACGTATTTCATGTTGAACCAGCATTCATCAGTTGGTCTAGATCATCATCTCCATGATCAGTATTCAGTTTATATTAAAATAGCAAATCTTAAAACTTTAACGGACAGAATTTAATCTCTACTCTCCATTTTCCAATTCTTCAGCCATTCATACCATTGAGAATCTGATGGAGGATTGTTGTTATACATATGTTGACCTTAAGTCACTCTGACCCCTCATGTATATGACCTTAATATATCAATTTAGATACACAGACGGATGGGCAGATTTCAGTCTGAATCTGTAATAAATCAATACTAGTATATTATAAATACTGAACTTTGAACTGTAATTAAATGGAATTTGAACATAGACTTTTAAGCTTCCTTCAGCTTTCCACTCCATCTTATAATACAACCAATACACATGACCACACACACGTGAATAAGATAAATAATATATATATATATCATGCTGAACCAGCCTTTATCAGTTAGTTCAGATCATCATCTCCCACAATATTGACATTAGCAAGGGTTTGATCATTCAATCATCAGATTCTCAATGGTATGGATGGCTGAAGAATTGGAGGGTGAAGAAGATTGAAGTCTGTTTATTAAAGTTTGAAGATTTGTTACCTTATTGTAAATTGAACACGGATTATATATATATATATATGTGTGTGTGTGTGTGTGTGAAATGATAATCTGGACCAACTTATGAGCACTAATTCAGCATGAAATATGTATATTGAAAATCATTTATCTTATTCACATGTGTGTGGTCATGTGTATTGGTTGTATAAGGTGGAGAGGATATTTGAAAAAAAGCTTAAAAGTCTGTGTTCAAATCCCATTTAATTACATCTTAAAGTTCAGTATTTACAGTAAACTAGAATTGATTTATTACAGATCAGCCTGAATTCTGCCCATCCCTCTGTATATTTAAATGGACATATTAAAGTCATATATATGACAGATCAGAGTGGCTTAAGGTCAACATGGTTATGACAACCTTATTGATATCAAGAAGGGTTTGAGATTTCCATCATCATATTCTTAATGGTATGAATGTCTAAAGAATTGGAGGATGAAGAAGTTTGAATTCTGTTCATTAAAGTTTGATGATTTGCTATCTTAATGTAAACTAAGTGCTGATTATATATATGTGTGTAGGAGATGATCTTGACCAACTGATGAATGCTGATTCAGTGTGAAATACATATATTGGAGATCATTTATCTTATTTACATGTGTGTGGTCATGTATAAGGTGGAAAAGGTAGCTGTAGGAAGCTTAAAAGTCTGTGTTTGGTATTCCATTTAATTTCATCCACATTTCATAATAAAAATAAATGCATATAGCATCTCATTAAATTGTCTTTAAAATAGTTTTTTTATTATGTAAAGACTGATATTTTTTATAAAAGCTATACTCATCGTCATCATAAAATGTGTTATCACATGATTGTAAATAAGTTTAAACATTAAATTAATGACTAAATATAAAAGAAAGTTATATTTTTTATTCTAAAATGAATTATTAAAGTGTGTGATTTAAAATAAATATGTTTTAAACAAAGCAAAATAAATAAATAAATTTTACTGAACTTAAATTAGTATATTATAAAAACACTGTAATAATAAATAAAAACAATGTACATGATATAAATAAAAATTAAAATGTTTACATGATTTTAAATAATATCAATAAAAATTGCTTTTCCCGTTTAAAATATTTTGTCTTAAAAAAGTAAAATTAGTATTTTTTCTTTGAATAGACAACAAAAAAAATGGAAGACAGCCGGATTAAAAAATTAGAATTAGTATTATCTTCTGAACACAAATTCTAGAAAATTATTATAATAGTCTAAAATATGTTTATAAATTTTTATAAATATAGACATGATTTAAAACATATTTTTATAAGGATATGGACTTTCTTTTACAGAATGCAGAGTTGTTATAACGATTTTTAATTAAAATTTATACATATCTTTTCTTCATTAATAATTTATTATATTGAAAAAAAAAATGAATTTATGTTTGATGCCATGGAAACATTTTTTAATATAAGCAAAAACTAAATGAAAAATCAACAAATTACATAGGAATCATCTAATCAATTTTTGGTATAGTTGATTTTGTTACCTTTTTTACTTTGAAACAAAAAAAAATCATTTTAATTAAACAATACTATGATCTTTCAAGATATCACTTAATTAATTAAATTTACATCAATGTTTATATATAATATTTTATTTTATTTTATTTTACAGAAGCTTTAATTTTAAATGTTTTACAAAAATTCACACTTTGGAGTTCAAAATTTGCAAATCTGAGATGCCAAAACTAGATGTAACATTTTATCTATCAATTATATCTTTTGTGGTTAATCTAAAATCAATAGTAAATTTTTCTTTCATTCTATAATAATCTAATATATTTTTTAAAAAGTCTGTATCTTTCGTTAATTTTAACTGATTTTTTACTTCTATTTTGCTGCAAATTATTTGTTAAATTTATTTTTTATTACTAACATACGAATTAAGAAGTAGCCATATAAAATAGTATTAATGAAAGTTGATCCATGATTGTGTTAATATCAAAATATTTTATATATTTTGGAAAATCTATGAAGAATCATCAATTACTTAAAATGTTAAAACTAAGTAAAATACTTTTCACAAAAATTAACATTGTCTTAAAGCAATTAATTTTCTTCTACATGATCAACATTATTTTATCTAACAAATTGTCTTCTAAAAGAAATTAATAATATAATTTTAATATTAAATTTGATTATTCAAAACTTTTTCCAGTTTAATCATTTTTTTTTTTGTGAAAAAAAGTAAGCAAACAATTGACATTTTATATTGTAATACAGCAACAAAAATGAAAATAAGTCTAAAAATGAACATTTTAAAAAACTTCAGTTTCAGTGTTTTTTTCATTTTCTAAGAATTTCATTTAATATTATTTGCATTTATGTGCATTTTTAGCTCTTTTATCTGTTAGAATAGTATTAATTTATTCTAATAGAGCATGTTTAATATTTCTGGCTTATAATTACTTGATTTAATGTAGTCTTCATAATGTTACATTTTCAGAATACTTCATTTTTGGAATTTCAATATGTCTTTTGATTTTTGACTTTTGACTTAATATTTAACATGGCTTTTTTTTTTTCAATTTCAAAATGTGTAATAAATTTACTATAACTATTATTCAAAAGATTTTAATAGATTTATAGTATGTTTGTGGTATAAAATATTACTTTTTTACTCATTTTATACTTTGTATCTGAAATGTGTTATTTTTGTTAAGAAATCTTTCTCTTGAATTAAAGATTACTTGGAAAATATCTTAATAATAATTCTATGCATAAATTTAGAAAATCTAGCAACTTCTTTTAATGTTTATAAAAACTTGTTATGACAATATTATCAATGGATTTGGTAAATTATATTTAGATACTACTTTTCTCAACATAAAATATTATTAAGAATTACAACAGAAAATTTTAAAATCCTATAAAATTTATTTCCAATTAATCAACTTAAAAAACATACAACTTTTCACTATACATAAAAAATGCAATATGGTCCATTTGTAAGTGGTGATTTTTGTGATATTTACTTCATTTGATATTACATATATTTTTTTGCTTTGTCATAGAAATTACAACTGCACCAAGCTATATATTTTTAATTTCCAGCTCTGTATGTGATATAAAAACAAAATTAGTCTCTCTTTTAATTTTTACTTCAACAAAAAACTCAAACAAAAGAGCTATTGCAGGTTTAGTGAAAAACAATTTTGCCTCAGGAATTGACAATTAATAGTAATTGATAATTATTGGTAACATCAAAGTTTAAAGATTATTTCTATTTACATGAATATTATCTCCTCATTTCCATTCTTTGTATATCATCATCATCAACCATTATCAATCTACTTCAGGATGAAGGTCTCTCCAAGTTCAATCCATCTCTGATTTTTAGCTTCTCTTCTCCACATCACCCTGCACACTTTCGTATTTTAATCATCTATCTCACATGTGGTCTCTTATCAGCACTTCAAAGAAAAACTAACAAAGCATAATGAATTCAAACCCCCAGAAAAGATTTTTTGGAAAACCAGAAACAGAGACACCATTTGAAATAGAACATTTTGCACTTATTATAGCATCAATTCCAGGTACATGCCAAACAGGACCACCAGGAATTCCACACTTCATTTTGTCACATCTCAGCCAGTTTATAAACACATACCTGTGCCAGATTGCAAACCAACTATCACAAAAGCTACAAGGGCTATATCCAGTTTCAATGGTCCCTTTCATTAAAAAACAAGCACCAATTACCACAGTCTTCAATCTGAGGCCAATCTTAATGGAGCCTTTGGGAATAAGTTTTAAAAGAAAAAATTGAACCATATATAATAAAACTAATATTACAATATCAGTAAATAAAAAAGGGATCAACAACAGGTCAAGCAGCACTAATATACAAAACAATCATTAACTCAATAATTTATATATATATATATATATATATATATATATATATATATATATATATATATATATGCTCCAATGGCCATGCAATTACATTTTGAACGTGCATTTGATTCAGTGCCAATCAAAACAATGTTAATTCAACTAAAAAAAAAAACAGAAATACCTTGCACAATCTTATATACAATCGCCAACCTGCTACTAAACAGATAAATTCACATCACACTCAATGGCAGATCTTTATCATCCTTATACTTCAGCCAATCAATTCCACGAAGATCTCCACTCAGCACACTATTATTTACATTATATATAAACCCCCTGTTAGAGCAAATTAAAAAAAAAAAAATCCAAGGAATTCCAATTACAAACATCAACACATACATACCATGTATAGCTTAAATGGATAATGTCACAGTATTTTTAAAATCAAAAAAGCAATTACTTATACTGCAGGAAATTATAAAAGAATATACAGAAAATTTCAGACTAAAGATCAACACCAACAAATCGGCTGCATGGGCAATATTTACAGGTAAATTAAACACACAGATATATCAAGGTAAACCCAGTATATTTCTGGTTTTCCCTTTCCACTTGGGCATGAATCAAATGAGAAAGTCAATAGAAAATAAACTTAAAGCAGAGGCAGAGAAAATCATGGAATCACTATCAAAATCCTATCTCTCAATCTACTCAAAATTATCTTTATACAATCAGCTTATTATGACAAAAATCACTTATTATTTGCCAATAATAAATCTCACAAAAGCATTTATTTCAGCAATTAACTCATCATGCAACAAGCTGCTATGAAAAAGAAAAGTAATAGCAATCTCAATAAAGCAAGTAAACCAACCAACAAAATGGAATGGCCTTGGACTGCATGCAATACAAACTTTCTACACCCAAAAAACAATAAATCTACTGATTGTCATATTTAAACAGTTTCCAAGCATTGAGCAAAACTAGAAATCATACCCACTAACTGACCCCTTCCCACAGATAATTATATAAATACACTATTGGTAAGTATTGGAAACACTAAAAACAAAATTACACTTAAGAACCCTATTAAATATACTTATTGGCAAATACATGATTTTCTATCTCAGAACCAAGAAGATAATAATAAGCTAACAGTACTGGGAATAGATAATATCCAGCCACTCAAAAAAATACAAAAGATGGCACCTAGAACAAAAATTGTTTGACTTTATCCTCAAACTGAATCTCAATGCTTTACCTACAGCACATTTCATTCGCTTCAGGAGATTCTACCTAAATGTTAGTCCAATATGTTCTTTGTGTCACAGGAAGAAAAAACACAAGAACATTTGATACACTACTATAGAGGCTTAGAAAAAGTTAGACAATTGATGTTGAACAATTATAGTAAAGATGTAACCACAATAGAAAAAATGCTGAAAACATTCAAGGAAAACAAAATACCAACAATTCATGCAGCCACTTTCAGCTTATATGCCTTATGGTGTACCAGATGTACATTTACCTTAGAAAACAATACAAGAAGACAGCCTAACACATATCATAACAAGCTAGAAAAACTTAAAGAAAGAGATAATCTTCTTGCACCACTGGACATTTTTGCCGGCACTTAGTCTCTCTTTAAAATAAGAGCAGCATTAGAATGGAAACACAAAATATAACCTCAGAAAAAATGAAAAGCCAGAATTGACCAATGGTAAGATCTGAACTATGAAAACTATAACAATTACTAAAGACTCTAATAGTAAAATAAAAGTTTTTCTTTCTATAGTTAATGATGGATCCTAGTTTATTAATATATTATAGATTGTACAACCTCATATTATGTAACCAATTTTTGCCTAATAAAGTTTGTTTTGAAACATAATAATAATAATAATAATAATAATGATGATGATGATGATGATGATGATGATGATGATGATGATATAATAATAATAATAATAATAATAATAATAATAATAATAATAATAATAATAATAATAATAATAATAATAATAATAAAACAACTGCTAATTTCCACAGACAAATTAAAATTAACATATTGATAAAATAACTCAGAAAGCTGTCAAAAAGAATCATATTTACTAAACCAGTTTAAGCAAGGATTATTATGATTAAAAGTATATATTTTTCATAGTAGAATTTATCAAATAGGTTTAATTAATTTGGAATCTTCAAATAATAAAAGTTTTAATTTATATAATACACTGACATTTCCAATAAATTTTATCTTTGCATTTATATAAATGTCACTTCCCACCCCTAGGCACTCTTAAATTGTTACATAAACTTAGCACTGTAAGGATATGACTAAATATTTGATTTCTACTAAATATTGAAATCAAAAACTGTACACAATACATCAACATTTTTATCTAAAGTAAATATTATAAAAATATTTGATTAATCCATACATATACCATTATAATTTTAAGTATTTTTGCTATTCACTTCCCAATATTCTACTTGCAAAAGCAGAAATGTAAATAAATCCCTAACACTACATATTCTTCATTTTAAATCACTATATTTGGGACAATATGTATTTTTCTCACCCTTTTATTTCATCCTTTCTTTAATCTCAAAATCACAATTTTATATTTATATAATTTTTCTAATTCATCAATTACTTAAACCTAATGTTATTCTCTAATCATTAGACTACGTTTTACAATGCTTTTGTAAAAAAAAACACCTTTTCAATAAATAGTCCATGACTGCTGTAGGTTTATTGTCTCCTATCTCTTTTTACACCAAAACGACCTTCTCTTTGATTGACTTTTTTTCCCCTACAGAATTACACTTCTCTTTTATTTATTCTTAAAACTAATGTATTTTTTTTTATCAAATACAATCTATATTTAGAAAATAATTAAAATTCTCTTGAAATCCATTATCTCCTAAACAGGCATAAGAAGATGTTTTGAAGTTGTTTTTTTAAGTGTCATAGCATCGGCCGGGACGCGAACCCGCAACCCGGGCAACTGCCTGCAAGTGCAAGGCAGTCGCGCTGACCTCTCGACCACCAATGCAAGACTTGATGTTTTGAAGTTTATATGTATTTCTTTAAAAAAAATATTTTTTTCATCTAATTCACTGCAATCCTAGTCTTTTATTTATCAACATTGTTTATTTTATATGTAATCTATGTACACATAAAAATTATTGACCTAATGAAATATTAAAATATTTGGATGAAATTTATCATACATTCAAACATCCAGTCCTTTATTAGTTCAATCAATCGTTTTATTAAAACGAAATTACAAACATATCCATAAAAGCAAAACAAATATTTATCCAATAACAGTTCAGAGTATTTCATAATAATCCCAATAACTGGTCTACAGGATACATATATTAGGATCTAAATTATACATTTTCAAAACACACAATCAACCATCACTAAATGCATTAAAATATAATATCAAAATATAATATCAAAAATCCATTATTTTATATCAAAATCATAAAACTACTTTTTCTAATTTCTCTTTTTTTTTTTTTTTGTTTGTTTGTTTGTTTGTTTGTTACAGTATAAAGTTCACTTAGAATTAATAAATAATGCATTAACTAGTGAAATGAATTTGTTTCTTGACTAAAATCTACATATCAAAAATACTAGTGTGTATCAGATATGTTTCTTCTTAAAACTCAAACTCTTTTATTTCTATTCAAAAATCCTATATTAATATTAATTAGTTCATTCCTAACTAAAATAATATAATCACTGATGAAGAATAAAAATTTGTATAATTTTTTCAGAGATATAATACACTTGTAGTTTTTCAAAAAGCAAAACATCATCATCATACTCCTAATCCCATTTTTAAAAAAATATAGAAAAACAATGCCATTTTTTTCCAATTACATATTCTCTCTGCTTGGGAATTTGACTCCATTCCCAATTTTTGCAAATATTTCAACACTATGATTTTCCATGGATTTTTTGTTTTTTATTGATCAAATTTTGCTACTAATTAAACACCAAAACCCTGGTTTAAATGTTTCATATTTTGCAACACATTCTTTAAGAATTAGTAATATAAATCCTTATTATTGATACTCTACTCAACATATTTTTGATATGGATGTTCTTGTTATACTTCTTTTACAGGAAAATTTACTTTCAAAATTGTTCACTAGTATATTCTTTTTAACTAATCTATCTGATAAAGCAGTTTCCTTCATATTATAGATTTTCCTCAAAATTCATTCATTTTCCTATGCAATTATCCATTTATCTATTCAAATTAATAAAAAAAAATACTCTTTTAATCAAAATCATAGATTCTCCTTTAAAAATATTTGTTTCTATTTATACCATAATTTTAGTAAAATGAATAACATTATTTAATATATCAACTTTCTTAATAATATATTCAATTCTCTCTATAGTCAAGATTGATTTGAAATTAAAATAATAGCTCTCTCTCTCTCTCTCAGTTAACAAAATCCTATATATTCTAAATTTTATAATTTTATTTAATAGATATTTCTCTGTATATACTTCTCCATATTTTAATTTTATGAAAGGTAAAGATAAATATGGGGTGATGGAATATCATCATCATTCCCAAAATGATGGTAAAATAAACAATGAGCATTCATAAAAGCAATAATGAATTAACATTGCCAACTAACAAATAAATAAATATAAATTGAATGAGAATAAAAGAAATATGCAAATCAACATGGACTAAACAATATATAGTTATACTAATAATAAATTATTACCTACAAGTTGTCCAGCATTAGACAAGAATAAGCTATAATATCACCATCAATTATACTAATAATAATCAAATCAAATGTCAAGCCTTGTGACTGGATCTAAAAGATTGCATTATTAACATGCTAAATATCTAGATACTGAAGTTAAATTTATGCTAGATATTTGTTAAAATGTAAATTTTAGCTATGGTGATTTCAAAACACTGCATATGACATAATTCCTTCTAGCAATGTTTTAGAAAGTGTCAAACTATTGAATACATCTGAAATGCTGCTTTAAATTATTTTATTTTTAAAATAAAATTTATATACTAGTAAGTATATATAATTAATGTAGATGTAATTAAAGGGGATTTGAATCCAGACTTTCAAGTTCTCTTCAGTTATTCTTTCTACATAATATAACCAAAACACATGACCATGTACATGTGAAAAAGATAAATCTCCACCATACATATTTAATGCTGAACCAGCACTTATCAGTTGGTCTGAATCATCATCTCTCATGCATATATTTTTAAAATAATGTAAATTATAACATATGATGAACAAGTATTTCAGAATTGACAAATCTTTAGTTAAGTGTTTTATAATTTTTAAAACATTAATTATACATTATTCTTATTTTTTTTTAATAATTAAACTTATAATTATCTTACATATTTCAAAAAATTCTTACAATATATAATTTCTTATCATTAAGTATAAATAAATAGCAAAATTATACACCAACACATAGATATATGTACATGTATCCCCCCCCCCCCCCCCCCCCCCCCCCCCCCCCCCCCCCCACACACCCCCAACAATAATACCCACAAAAAAAACCCAAACGAAACGGTTCTCGATCTTCTTTTCATTGCAGCATAACACAACACACAACATGTACCTATTTGTTAGTATTATGAATTCTTTGTTTCTTAAAATTTTATTATTATATTTAAATGGCTTTAATTCATTCTTTGTTTTGTCTATATTGTATCTAATGAGTGAATGCCCTGTGATGTACTATACTCCTTATCTCTGCTTACTATGAGATAATGAGAGACTATAGTCATGTGAAATAATTATATTATTTTAGTATATATGTAAACACACAGATATTGAAATATAATACTTTTTTGTAATAAATGATGCAAAAATTTTAGCTATGATATAAACAGGTAACTACCAATTAAAAGTGGTAGTGCATATTTAAACTATGGGATAGTTTTAACAATAACACTTGTCTGATCAATGATTATGTGGATTATTTTAACCTAATGCTTTTGTTGTGCAACTTAAAAGAATAGCCACTTTTGTAAACTTTTATGCTTAATTTCTTATAAAGAATAAACTTTTAATCTTCATAAATAATTTGCTTATTTCAATTTATTCATTAGAATATTGACTTTACAAATAAACTGTAATATATTAACTTTGAAAATCAATATATAAAAAAAAGTAATGAACAAAAATAATAATCAGAACAAAGTGTTTCGTTTCAGCCCCTATAGCAAAACAAACATTTCTTAAATTAATAAAACTTAATAATCAACCAAATTTAAGTTAATATTAAACATTTGAATAAAGAATGTATTCAAATAATTAAAATCATTTTTGAAATTTTAAAAATTCAATGTATAATTTAAAAAAGAAAAGTAACATTTATGATCTTGAAAAAAATCAATTTTGTTTTCTAAAACTCACTTTTTTATATCAGAATGTTTATATTTCTTGTAAAAACAATAATTAATACAGACTGAATCTAAATATTACAAATTCACCAAGAACAAATAATTAACTTAATTTTACAAAAATAAAATAAACAACTTATACTGTTAATGGATAATTTTCAATTTCCAAATTTTAAATAAAAGCATCCAAGTGCAATGATTGGATTGCATTAATGAGAAGCTTTTTCTTTTACCTGAAACTCTACCTCTTCCTTTTCTTCATTTCAAACCTTAACTTTTTTAAGCTTTCCCTCAATGAAGCTGTTATACAGATATTTTTATTGAAATTATTATAATTGAATATACATTTTAATTTCTGTTTCTTCATCAAATGCACAGAACTGCAAGTGAGTGGCTATTTTAAGTCCAATTGCAGCTCTTCATAACAATATTTCATTCCAGGGTCATATCATATACAAAAAAAGTTAATAATCAAACTGATATATGAATGGTAAATTAGTTACAGGTACTTTATATGTAACTTCTATGAAATTTCACCTCAATCCAAAAATCTCCATAGATAATAATTCTAAGAAGTTGTTATACTTCAAATTCTTACACATATAAAGTAACTATATCCTATTTACTGCTCCTATCATCTTGAGTATTAAGCTAAAGGCAGTCCGTGATTAGCTTACAAAAGGCCAAAAAATACTCAGGTTATTTTTAAAGCATGTACTTTCAGTTTTCACTACCATATTTAATTGGTAGTTGCCCCACTATATTATAACTAAAATTCTTTCTTGTTTATGCCCATAAAAAAGTTTTTATTATATCTCAGATGTTTACATCTTAAATCTAGAAAAAAATATCTAATGTAACACATTTATATTAAATTCCATAAAAATGTACCAAAATCTCTCTGGTATTTTATCAAAGTCAAATAATTAAAAACTTACGCTTTATTAAATTTAAATTACTTTTTCACAGAAATATTTTAATTCTGTATTATGTCTTAGCAATATTCATATCATTCAAAAATTCAAATATTGAAACCTTAACCATAAATATTTGATTTAATAAAAAAAAAGTTGTGAAATAAAATTTTGATATTGTGTAGAATGTGTTTTTCCAATATTCATGTTATTCTTATAAGTTATGTGGAAGAGATTAAAAAACGACGATCATTTTCTGTTTCTTTGAAGTGCACTATATGCATATAGAAATTTTCTAAATAAGAAAATCCGTGTTTCATATCTCTTCTCTTAATGTATTTATAAACACATAAAGATAGTTTTTTGCCTTCTAAATATACAAGACACATATTCTCTTGATGATTTTACACTGCCAATTTAATTTTAAACCTCATGTAACATCACAAGTTTTTTAGTGAAAGAATTGGAAAAAAAAAATTGATAACTTTTTTTTCCCAGTGAAAGATTATATATATCTAAATGTTTTAACGCAATTTCTAGTTCTCATGCATATTTTTTAAGTAAGCAGCATAAAAAAAATATTAAAAAAAGAGGGGACTATTTTGAGAAATTAGAACTACAACTTTTATTATATTTGTATTATAGTTTTTCTATGACCACTTTTTTTTATAAACATTACCTTTATTCTCATTTTCTAACAGTAATGCCTGTTTTACAGCAAACTAAATAAAACTAAACTCTCAAAGATTAAACGTTCTCCTAACAATATGTATGCAGCCAATAAACATCACATGACTACCTCCTCTTATGCTTGTGTATAACTGTTGTTAAAACAGGCAAAACTCACCATATATATTGCCACACACAATTAAGCTAAAGTAATCAATGGATGCCAGAAGGCTTGTGCATAAAATCCCCATCTAGTGCCTACTCATCCAATATCCCCAGACTAGTTTCTGGCTTATGGCCTTCATCAGTTAGGAGCCTTGGATCTGACAGCACTGCATCTAGATCTTAGGATCTAATGCAACCCTCCAGCAACCACCTTTGATCTCCATTTAACTACAAAACTATGAGTCTTAAATTGAAAACACCTTGATGTTTTCAATCCAAGCCTGTTAGCTTATATAGTCATATGGGTCTGAACCCAGTTTAGTCTCCATACATTTTGGTGTCTTTTGTTTTTTAATAACCATAGCCACCACTATCCTATTAGGCAGGATTGATTTTAAGCCAATAAACATCACATGACCACCACCTTTTATGCTTGTGTATAACTGTTGTTAAAACAGGCAAAACTCACTATATATATATATATATTGGCACACGCAGCAAGCTGGAGTAATCAATGCTTGCTGTGTGTGGCTATATATAGAGTGAGTTTTGCCTGTTTTAATATGTATGCAGCCATGTGAAATCTTTTTAAGTTGCCGGTAAAATTATAAACTCAAGCAGGTATTTTCTTGTGTATGTATTTTTGTTTTATTTAAATATATTGGATAACAAACATTTTTTTGTAAACCCACAAAAAGGAAAAACATATATAACTTTTTATGTAATTTTATATTGTTTTACAAACATCCATCCATTTGTCTACATAACTTTATAATTTATCCTATGGAACTGAGTCACTTGTAAATTGATCTCAAAAATAATGCAACTTTTATTTATGCAATTTATTATTATTATTATTATTATTATTATTATTATTATTATTATTATTATTATTATTATTATTATTATTATTATTATTATTATTATTATTATTATTATTATTATTATTATTATTATTATTATTATTATTATTATTATTATTATTATTATTATTATTATTATTATTATTATTATTATTATTATTATTATTATTATTATTATTATTATTATTATTATTATTATTATTATTATTATTTTATTATTATTTTTTATTTTTTTTTTTTTTATTATTTTATTATTATTATTATTATTATTATTATTGTTGTTGTTGTTGTTGTTGTTGTTGTTTCAAAGCAAAACTTTATTGAGTCTAAAAAGTTACACAGTCACATCTAGTAATATATTGATTTTTTACAAATGAAAAACAAATTACAACTTTCAGTATATAAGTCTTTATCTTTTCTGCATACTTTTTTTTCTTCTTGTTTTTAAATTTGGCCTTCTATTTAGTTCAGTTTATGCTTGCATTTTTTTAAAGTTGGAAAAAATGCTGATGTTAAAAATGTCATCATCTATCTTATTGGCCTTTATATTTCATAGACTGGATCTTTGTTTCAAGTGTGACCATGTGGCTGCAAATATATCTGGTTGAGCTAGGATGCTGTCTCTTTTTCTTAACAGTTCTAGTTTTATTGAATATGTTGCTGGGTGGCGTCGAGGGTTATTGGCAAGTGCAAAAGTGCATCTGGTGCACCAGTAGGCATAAAGGCTGTATGTTGCTGCACGAATAGCAGGGTTGTTGCCTTTTTTAAACATATTTATTATTTCATCAATTGAAATAATAGCCTTTCTGTATGTGGTAAACATTGTGCAATGTATTGTTTCTAGGGCACTGCAGGAATGAAGAAAATGATCTTGTGTCTCTTCTTCTCTATGACATAGCCCGCACATGGGGTCTATATTTGTATAGAATACACGAAATCTAAGGAAATGGGTTGTGGGTAGAGCATTGAGATTAAGCTTAAGTAGAAAATCAAATAATTTTGGTTCTAATGACCATTTTCTGAATTGTTGCAGTAGTTGCCTGTTGTCTATTCCAAGAACTGATGGATGTAGATTAGGTGTCTGGTTTGGATATAGTATATTATAAATGTCCCAGTATGTATACTTGTTGTCATTATTGAGTGATATTTCATTGAATATTGGCTTGAGTTCTTCAATCAGTGTGGATAGATATCCATATGAAGGAGGTGGTCTGTCTGTGGGTATTATACTGATTACACACTCCAGGTCTGGAAATCTTTTTATGGTTGCTGTTATTAGATTTATTGATTTCTTTGTGTAAAAAACATTGATTGTATGGAGTCCAAGTCCATTGCTATGTGGTGGTCTGCTCAGATTTTTTAAAGAGATTGCCACTGTCTTTCTCTTCCATATTAGTTTGTTACAGAGTGACGAGATTTTAGATATGAATGTTTTTGCAAATTTAATTGTAGGTGTATAGTATCTAATTTTTGTAGTTATAAGTTGATTAAATAGTGCTACCTTTGCATATATTGACAGGTATGACTTTTCAAGTGAGGCTGTGATTTTTTCAGCATCTATTTTTAATTTATTTTGAATTTTTTGCCTCATTCCATTGGTTCCAAGGTAGAATGGGAAACCAAGGAAAGCAGATGGTTTACCATTAAACATCTCTGTACAGTGCTTGCCTGTGTATATTGACCATGCAGCAGTTTTATTTGTGTTAATTTTTAAATTAAAATTTGAGGTATAATTCTTGATTATCTCTTGTAATATGGGGAGGTTCTTTTTAGAGGGGAGGAAAACGGTTACATCATCCATATAGGCTATGCATGATATATTTAAAGCAGTGTTTGGAATTTGAATGCCTTTTATTTTTTTCTGTATCTCTATTAATAGAGGATTTATATATATTGTAAAGAGCAAGGCACTTAGGGGGGATCCTTGTGGGATGGATTGACTCGGTCTGAAGGCTGGTCATTTTTTCCATTCAATGTGATGTGAATTTCACGGCTGAGTAGCAGTAGGGATGGAGGTGTTGTTTTTTTCAGCACGTCTAATAATTTGGCTATAGGCACCGAGTCAAAAGCTGCCTCAATGTCTAGTTGAACTATAATTGGTGCATATTTCTTTCTTTTTTTTACTACTTCGATAATTGTTTTGTACATTAAGGCACCCTGGCCAATGGATGATCCTTTTTTGGCATATTGTGCTGATGATAACACAGGGAGTATGTGTTGTTCTATTTTTCCCTTATCACTCTTTCAAGAATTTTTATTCCTAAAGGTCCCATTGAAATTGGTCGTAGATTAGATAAAGATGATATTGCTGTTGGTTTTTTGTTAAATGGAACCATTGCAATTGGGTATAGACTTTGTATGTTGTAAATTTTTTGGGATATGTAATTGGCTAGATCACACAGGTATTTTGCTGTGAAGTGACTAAGATGTTTGAACACAAATTTGAGAATTCCTTGTGGTCGTGGGTGACATGTGTTTGTTATTGTTGCAAGTTGAAATACAATGTCAGTTGTTGTTATTGGTGTGTCTGTTTCAGGGTCTCCAAATATGTCTTCATTTCGTATGTACACTCTCTGTTTTTGCAGTTTTTTTTTTAAAGTGTTGATATATTGGGTTTATCATGTTATGTCCAGCTGTTATAGAGCCATCTATTTCAAGTGCCATAGGCACTCTGACTGTGGATGGGTATCCCAATGCCCACTGTATGTATGCTCTGGTCCAAGTATGTTGTTGGGTAAGGCATATTTTTTTCTTTTTTATTACTACATATTGCTTTAGTGTATTGCATGTATTGTTGTACATTTCTGTAAGTTTTTTAATTTGTGTTTGATTATCTGTAGTTGGTCTGGAAATGGTTATTCTTTTATGTAGTTCATCTGCCAATGCTAATAATATGGTGGGGGGTGTTGAGTTGCAGGTAATATGATTGATGTTGAAAGAAAGTATATTGGTAAATGCTATATACTTTTGTACTGGATCGAGTGACATGTTTTGAAGTTTTTGGAGCATTATATATGTTTCTGAATATAAGAATTCAGTTGTTTGTGCTGGAAGAAGTATTCGTATAATCTTTTGGAGGGTTATTGTTGTATTTTGTATTTTTGTTAGGTCGAGGGTGATGAACTGAGCAGCATGATCTGAAATTATGGATGGACAGAGTTCAAGATTAAAATAATGATGTAACATTGGTGAGTAGAAACACAAATCAATAAGTGACTTATATCTATTGTTATTAAAAGATATTGAGTTTTATGGGAGAAAACCCTCAGCACTCATAAGTGGGATTGTTATTTGATGGATCCATTTGGTGACAAAAGTTTGGTAGGTCATATTGAAATCTCCCAGGAGTATTATGGGATTTGGTGTTGCTGTAAGCATTGAATTTATTGTTGCTATTATTCTGGAGATGATGACAGGACCTGGTGGTATATATACAAATACTAGGTTAAGTGTGATATTTTTATGATGGAGTGTTAATATGATAAGATTAGAGTCAATATATATAATTTTAAAAGAATCGAAAGAGCAGTTGTGGGAAATAATTATGCCTGTGCCGCCTGATGGTGATGATGATTGCCTTGAGCAGGCACATTATTATTATTATTATTATTATTATTATTATTATTATTATTATTATTATTATTATTATTATTATTATTATTATTATTATTATTATTATTATTATTATTATTATTATTATTATTATTATTATTAT
Source organism: Epiperipatus broadwayi (assembly GCA_028023455.1). Classification (NCBI taxonomy): domain Eukaryota; kingdom Metazoa; phylum Onychophora; class Udeonychophora; order Euonychophora; family Peripatidae; genus Epiperipatus; species Epiperipatus broadwayi. The sequence goes on from JAQFVV010006337.1 coordinate 262,128, forward strand.
TATTATTATTATTATTATTATTATTATAAAATTAAACAATAAACAAGTTAATCTATCATTTATAATAACATTATAATTTGTATTAGTCTTTATTGATAGTAATTATCAGTATAGTCCTTGGATAATTTAAAACAAAAAATAATATATTATATTAAATTATATAAACTATTTTCGATGTTTTATTAGATATTTTGTCTTGCCAGAAAGTATAATGTCAGATTATTTTTATAAAAATTCCATTTATTTCTACTTTTACATTACAAAAAAAATAATAATAATAATAAACTTTCTAATCTTACCCCCATAAATAATATTCTAGTTTTTTGTATAAACTATATTTTGTTTGGTAAATATTAATAGTTTTTAACATCAACTTCGAAAATGAAGCTGCTGGTTAAATATCAAAGGTTATTCTAATATATGTGCAATATAATAATCAAAATTAACTAATAACAATTCAGATTTATTTTTCTCCTTTTGTAACATATAGGGTATATGAGCCCAGACTTTCACATGACCCACCACTCTCCACTTTATCTCACAACACTGATACACTTGAACACATATATGTCGAAAAGATAAATAATCACCAATACGTGGTATTTCATGCTAAACCAGCAATCATCAGTTGGTCCAAATTATCATCTCTACACATATATGCAATAAGTGCTCAGATATATATTAAAATAACCAATCTTCATACTTTAATGGACAGGCATCAATCCACTCCACACTTCAATTCTTCAACCATCCATCTCTTGTAACAAAAAATATCAATACCAGAAGGTGTTTAAACTTTTATATCCACCTATGGCAGGACTTTTTGAGACATATTTGAAAATAATATATTATTTCTAATTCTGGTCATTAAAAATATATATAATTTGATTTTTAATTAAATTATATCTTAATATTCTATCAATATTGTGTTTTTAAAATTCATTTGGCTTTTTACACAAGTAGATCCAATAAGCTCACAGAAAAGATAAAATGACAGATCACATACTAAGCCACTACTCTTCCTTACAGTCTATATGAGACAGAATACACATTGTGCTTTTAATCTCTTTCTGGGAATATCAAAAAGTTAAACTTATTAACTATACTAAGACTCTATATACATTTAGAGGTTAAATTATGTTTAAACTGTAGCTGAAGAAGTTTAATATGTGGCAAAAGTTTCCAATACCTAAACTATGTGTAAAATTTTTATCTAGTTACTGCTATCAATAACAATGGATCAATTAATAATAATATTGATCAAGTATAGCAAATATTTTTAAGTTTGTACCATTAAATATGTTTAAGGAATTGATTATACTAATTAATAATGAGGTCTCATATATTTTAGTAAGTTAATAAAAATGTGACAATAAAAAAATATGTTGTATTTATCTGCTTGCTTATCTCTGGATAACTTAGTGCAGAGATGAAATGGCATAATCAGCACTCATGGTTGATATATATTGTAGCTCAGTTTTGTCACTTACGGTGATCAATTACCAGTGATTGTACCTCTATAATGAATTTTGGAATAGTATATTGATTACTTTTTATTATTATAAGTATGTAAATTTCTGAGGATTGTCGATTTTATAAAACATCAGTTATCAAAAATTTAAAATTTGAATATTTATTTAAAATTTGATAACACTGCATAAAATTGTTACTTTTTTTTTCTGATAATAGACGAGCAATTTATTTAACACTTGTACTTTTGAAATAATCACTTCTTTAAATTAATATTAAAAAGATGTATATTATTAAAACATTTTAAAATTAGACAATTCCCAAATAAAAACAAAATGGCGTTCTTTAAAGCTATTCTTTAATTAATAGTGATAAGAAACCAATATTAAAAAATAAATTTCACTATCAGAGATGATAGAGCTGAGCCATGATCCATGGATCTTGAGTTCCAGAGACTGTCCAATCTTCCTCTTTTACTTCGGATAGTAGCATCCTTAAATACACAAATTGACATCCATGCAATCAACAGAAGAGACACGTGCTTCGACATTTCGAAAAAATGGGCTACTTAACAGTAACTCATTTGAATATTCTCATTTACATATATCAAGTACATTTTCACTAAGGCTATGAGTATGAGGCACGGTTCCTCGAAAACGTTCAGCCAAATTTATTACTAACTATATTTTTTCTCTAATAATTTACAATTAAGTATTTTTCATTCTTACAAATAAGGAGAAATTAAAACCACATTTATTACAAATTGATTGTTTTTTTTATTTGCGTGTATGTTCAGCTTAGACTGATACTTTGATTTTTATCTTTACAACTTTTGTTTATTAGCATTCTATTTTAAAGTTGCAAAACAATATTTTAAATTATCTTTTAAAACAATTTGCTTTCAGATCTAGCTAGAATATTAGATAAACTTGCTGTTTTTGTTTTTTTAAGAGATGGAAATAGTAATGACTTTATTATAAATATTAAAATTGAGTTATTATCTACTCTGTCAATATAAATTATTTAATATCTAAAAATTGTATTTCAAAGCATAAACCTCGCCAGCTTTTCTCAGCAGAAAAATAGTCAACAAAATAGGCTAACAAACTGTTACTTGGTGATCGTTCTTTTGTATTTTTTTTTCTCTTCTATGTTTTAATTTCTAACAATAGAAATAGCCTAAATAATCATTTATTAGTATATAAATAATGATTTAAAAGTTAATTAAAAAGACTAATGTTACGTAAAAATATTTAGTAACCAAAAAATAATACAAAGTTTTATTTACATTCCCAATCCCATGTCATGAAATTGTCACTAGATATTTATAACCTCTAAACTATAAGCTTATTTATTTATTATCTTTTGAGCAGTAAAATCTTAACACACTCAAAAGACATCTTTTAAAACATTTTATAATTGCGGTGTTTAGGTCGCTTATATTTTATATTGTAGCTATTAGAAGAAATAAATACGATAACTTTTAAAAACTACATTATATAATAATTTAAATATTTCAGCCAAATAGTTTAGAAGTCGCCTTTGATTACAATTTATTATTTTGCAATAGTTACAAAAATTGCTTGTAAAATATGATATCAAAAAGCGCATAATTAAAAAAAAAAAAAACGTATACGTGTATATATTAAGCAAAATGAATCTTTTAAAATGTAATAGAAGGAAAAATCTTGGAAGTATATATAAAAGTAAGACAACCCAGTAGTAAAGAAAAAAAATTTTTTTCTTATATATACTGTTGGCGCGTTCAGTTTATATAAATTACAGTGGGTGACATTTGTATATAAAACGGATGTGTATAAATTTAAATGTAAGCTTTAATTAATTTATTTTTTAAAATAAAAAACAAACAAACTTCAATTTAAATAGTAATCCATTATAATGTATTTATTAAAATATAAATATAAAACTATTACATAAAAAATCACCGTAATTTATTTTCTCCTTTCACCCATTAATATTTGTTTACTAATTTTGTTGGTGAGAGCGGCGCACTTGTCTAGTTCATCAATTTAAAAAAAAAAAAATTGATTCTTTATTGAGCACGGCGCGAGGATGAAATGTATTAGAAAATCAAAGCAATGCCTGGAACAATCTTAAATAAAACTTTAATTTGTACTGTGAATATTATTATTTTTTATTATTTTTATAACAAAAATAATTTCGTTGAAAGATTTTATACATTTTAAATCTCTTTTTAATACTTAAAATATTAACTATCTGTATGAATACTCATATTGGTTTTATTTGCAGTATTACCTGCTAAGACTATTGATTTATGGATTCGAACAAAGCGTGCAGCCGTCCGACTAGGTTAAGGATGTTCTCTCTCTCAACGACTCTTTCGTTACTCTTTTCTTTGCGACAAAATTTAAAAGCAATATTTGCACGTTGCAAAAGTAAAGATTTTTTTTTTCTAACTATACTTATTTTTCCTCTCAATATTTTAATACAATTCGGCATTTAAAAAAACTTTCCAAAATTTATTTATATTATTATTAGTATTTTTGACTATTTAGAGCAAATATACTTTTTTAGCTTTTCTCTTTCATCTTACAAATATATAAAGAAAAAAAACGAAAATTAGACATTTTTCTATGACAGTAACATTAAATAATAGCGTTTACATAGACAAATACAATCTTGTGCACATAGGTGTGTGTGTGTGTGAGAAAAAAAATATTATATTTTGATAGTTTTTATTTGTAAATACTGATGTATTATAAGTGTTTAAAAGTTAAATTACTTGTCTTGCATTGGTGGTCGAGAGGTCAGCGCGACTGCCTTTTTGCAGGCAGTTGCCCAGGTTGCGGGTTCGCGTCCCGGCCGATGCTATGACACTTAAAAAAAAAAAAAGTTGAATCACTTCTAGAAAAGTTAACTGCTGTGAATCTAACAGATTCTGTTCAGATATCACTAATTCTATAGCTAACAGAATATGAGTTGGCTTTAATTAAGACTATTATAATATATTAACAACATCATAAGTAGTTTAATTGTTAGTATTGCTTTTCGAACTCATAATTGCACTCCCTTCTCTCCATCCCATAAGTAAAGTGTCGATTCTAAAATCATAATTGTGAGCAGCATTTAATATTAATAACAAGTCTCAGTATAATAGGTTAATAGCTTTTTACAGAGCTCAAAGTCAAAAGTTGAAAGATTACTGAGGTCAGTCAGAACTAAGCGCTCATTGCGCAATCTGATATTAAATTGATAGATATAAAATTTCTATTATTTCTACTATGATTAACTTTTCCTTAAAATCTTTTTTTATTAATAAATTAGGCATTTAGCTAATTAAAAATAATGCTAGGCATATTATTTTCTTGGATGTTTTTGATTTAAAATTTATTACCATATTTACCTAAGTGTATTCGAAATATTTTCTAAATTAGCTTCATCGAATTTCTAAGTCATTCGTTCAAAATTAATTTACTTACAACTGTAGCACAATAAAAAATAAAAGAACAAATTATACTCGCGTTTTATCCAGCAAATGAAAGATTTTATGCAAGGTTTGTGGATAAAGTAAAGAAAAATGTTTAAAATCAATAAAAATTTATATTAATGATATGTTTTTTTTTCCTCCAATTAAGAAATGACTTGCTTGAGAAATGATTACAATATTTTATTTAACTTATACTAAAATTGATCATAATGGTTGATGGCTCAAATGATTACATTTTTTTTTTCCTGATGAAGTAAGGCTATTTACAAATTATTGATTTTGAAGCATTTTTCATGTTGATTGAGGTGGCTTTAAACTAAATGACAAAACCTGATCTAGTCAAAAATATATTAAGGATCCTTTACGTATTTTATTCCATGTCTACTACTAGGTCTTTATAAATTTAGCTTCAAAAATAATTTCTATATATAAATGCGCACACATTTATCGTTTATCTTGCAACCTTTAATTTATAGAAAATTCAGTAGTCCAGACAATCAATTAAGATGAGAGGCCAATTAAGTTCTTTAAACTGATTGATTCGATACTGGATGTGAGTAATCAAACGAATTTATTTATACCTACAAATAATCTAGTAACTATTTATAAATGAAATTAGATGATAATTTAATTATTATATTAGATATATGTATAGATAGATAGATAGATAGATAGATAGATAGATAGATAGATAGATAGATAGATAGATAGATAGATAGATAGATAGATAGATAGATAGATAGATAGATAGATAGATAGATAGATAGATAGATAGATAGATAGATAGATAGATGGATGGATGGATGGATGGATGGATGGATGGACGGACGGACGGACGGACGGACAGACAGACAGACAGACAGACAGACAGACAGACAGACAGACAGATAGATAGATAGATAGATAGATAGATAGATAGATAGATAGATAGATAGATAGATAGATAGATAGATAGATAGATAGAACATAGTTCTTTAACAATCATTTGATATCCAGTTTAGAATTTTAGTATCTATCTATTGTTCATTTTAATAACATTATTATTATTAGCTTGGCTCAATTTCAGCTTTTATTTAATTCAAAGTGGGCTGTTAATCATGTACTTTGTTTTGTTGACTTTTTTGTAACTCTTAACATACATCTCTACTGTATAATTGGCAGTCTTTTATTATTTTATTACTAAGTGTTCAAGTCTCAGACTTTTAAATAAAAACTAATGCAATATATTTACTTGATATGTTTTATTCAGATTTAATATCTATTTTCTAAAATTTATTTCTAATTAAAATACTCTATCCTAGATTAATTTCATTTATTATGTTTTTAGAGTATTAATTCGAACAAAATATTTTGTATATGTTAACTTACTACTTTTATTGTATTTTTTTTTTAAAAAAAAGACAGGGGGTGGCATTGAATATTACTTTAGCTTTTATCGTATTTATCACTTTCATTTGATATCTCTTGTATTATTTTATATAGTTCTAAAGATTTATTCGAATGGAAAATTTAAATCTCTTACGTAATATTCAGATATGTATTTTTTTTTTGTCTTATTGCTATGTAATCACTTTACTGTCATCAGCCTCATCACCATTAACTTCTTATAATAATTATAGAAATTCTGACTCCAGGAGATTCAAAAATAAATAAAAAGACACAAACATTACACATATATTTTATAATTACTATGTAAACCAGTGTGAGCTACTAATACACTCCATATGTCCCTTTCATGCAGTTCTTCCTCATCTTGAGTGTTGTTCTTTAACCTTTGCTGCAGTACATTTTAGTTTTTAGACATATTACTATTGTATTTATTGTAACTCCTCACTGTATTCTATTCTATTATATTTTTTCAATGTAAAAAATCATTATTGCACTTTTTAAAGAGAACTTGCAACTAAAGTGGGATCACTTTTATCACAAGTCTATGCTCAATTTATCATAAAATACTTTTTATGGAAAGTCAGTATCCCTTCATTTATTTTGCACATCCAATTCATCAAAGATGTGCCTCTACAATCGTATCTACTCAACATCATTTTTATCAAATTGAAAATCCTCATTATGTATTTTTTAAATCATAATAAACATTTTTAAATGTTTTTACCTTAGAAGAAAGTCCAAATTCTACTTACTTGTAATAATTGAATATAATAATTGTCTATATACATTTGATTTACTTAAAAGAATCACATAATTATAATGAAACATTTTTTATGGTGTTAAATGCAGCAATAGCAAATTGGAGTTTATGCCACATCTGAATAACTGCAACTGCCAAAGACAGTTGAATTGATTTATATTTTTAAGATTGCCACTACCACAACTAAAAATTACTGAAGACTTTTTTTTTCAACCACCAATTAATAAAAGGAGTTGAATTTTTTTTTATTTTTATGCACTTTAGTTACTGTACCAAAATATTTAAATGTTTGATTTAAAACATTAAAAATTGTCTGTAAATTACATTGTTAACTCATTTAAAATCCAATCTCCTCCTACTCTTATTTTAAAAAACAATAATTAAATTTCAGTCATATTTAATATTTTCATATTGCATCACAATATTATCTAGTCATAAATTTATTGAAGGAAATAAGTTTTTGAATTCTATTTTTAAAATGGAAATAAATTTTAGTTAAGACATCATAATTTGTTTTCAAATTCAAAATTAAACTTATCATTATTAAAATTTTTCAAAAGTATTTATTTACCAGTGTTTCGGAAAACAATTCATGCTAGCCAATAAAAACAGTTTCCACTTTATTGTAATTATGTTTTTATATTTTTATAAATTGTCTGCTTAATTAAGAACAAATATTTCCAATTAAAATCTAATTGGAATCATGTGGTTTTTTGCTTTAAAAAATATTTTACAAATATGTTGCTTAAATAAGCTTAAATATAAAAATATATTACTGAAATTTATAATTTTGCTTTTGGAAGTACTAAAACAATAAAGAATGCTTTGAAATCCTTAGGATCAAATAATTTACTATTCCACGATGATGTTAATTTTCTTATATTATGAAATAACCAATTAGAACATTATCAGCTTGTTTTCATTTCAAAATTAAGTAATATTTGTATGAGGTCTGTACAATACTAACATCTTCATGTATCAAACCATATTATATTTCACTTGACAAGATGCTCTCCAATAGAAAAATTAAAGGTATATTAATAATAGTTTAGTAGATATACAATTTAATAAAATGTAGGAAATTTATACACGATGATGACAATGTTTTTATTTCACAAAATATATTATTTCCAGAATTATAAAAGTTTTTCAATACGTGTATAAAAAGTTTTTAAATAATTTCCAAAGATACATGGATAGTATGCTTAAATTTTTATCTAAATAACAGGAAAATATTTCATAATTTGAATATAATTTTTTGCGATATTAGACTTAAATATAATTCTACCTCATTCTACTTAAGGGTAATTTTAAACTGTAGCTTAATTTATTTTACTTTTTTTTTAAGTGTCATAGCATCAGCCGGGACGCGAACCCGCAACCTTGGGCAACTGCCTGCAAGTGCAAGGCAGTCGCGCTGACCTCTCAACCACCAATGCAAGACAATTTATTTTACATTTTATCTTCAGATTATATCTGAATTAATTTCTAGGAAAAAATGTATTGGAAATCTGGATGGAGCTATTCAGAGTTATGCAGCTTTCAGTAGAATACTGTCATCTTATTTACAAAATAAGTGTGCATACTAAAAGATACCAATAATATTTTTCATAATATGTTACTGACAATATATAAATTTTATTCAATAATATATTATGATGAGAAATATTACTGATACACTCAAGTCTACTCATTTGCAGTGGCTTTCTGTTCTATAATATATTTCTTTCTGTTATATTAGAAAAAAATTCATTCACAAAAATGTATAAAAAACTTAAATAGATCATATTTGACAGTAACTCAAGATTTATTTTACCACATAATTTTTAATAAACAATCAATCCCTTTCTGGATGTCCAATCAAAAATATATAATAGAAAAAATTATGACATAAAGACATATGAAGTTCCAAACAATTTTTCCAGATCTAACACTAAAGTCTGATGAGTTTGATTGTTATAGATGTCATTGAAATCTCAACAACAGATTCTAAATAATCCATGCTTGTCCCACTCATGTGCTTTATAAATGAAATTAAGCAGCCATAGCCATTTTAAAAAGCATTAGCCATGGAATTTATAATTAATGACTGGTAAATATAGAGCTATAGTGACAGAATTGAGAATGTAATAAAGCCTTATGAACCTACTGAAGTGAAATCTCTGTTTCTTCATGAAAATTGTGTAATAGTTAGGCTGCTTAATATATATATATATATTGTAACCAGTTGGATTACATAACACACAATAATATAGTGTGTGTGCATATATATATATATATATATATATATATATATATATATATATATATATATATATATATACAGTTGAAAGAAAAAGTAAAAATAAACACAGACAAAGATTGTAATAGATATTTTCTACATTCACTGAAATAAAAAAATAATAAATAATAACTCTGATTTAAAATAAAAAATGTTTTATAAATTGAACTTTTAAAAAATCTGAATAAATATAAATATTTTATTATTGTTGTTGTTGTTCTGATTTTGAAATTTAAAAACAAGTATAGTATTTTTGAAATTTTTTAATTTGTAAATTTCTATTATCTAAGTGAAAACATATATATCACACCTTGATAAAATTTCAAGCCTGTTTTCAAAAGGGATTAGAGATAAAAATAAAACTCTGTTTTCAATCAATGTTATCACCTCAGATGATTCTATAAGAGGACTGATAAAAATATCAGCCACAGTCTGGATTGTTTGTAAGAGTTGAACAGAACAGTTTGGCTACTAAAAATTTTGAGTAAGTGGCAGCAATTAGCTGAACAAAATAGATAGCTGCAGTTTGTTGTTGGCTGTAGTAGAGAGTTGGCAGAATGGCTACCATGAACTGATGTAGCTGAAGGCAGGACAGTAGATCCGGGAGCTGCTACTATTTTCCTTCACAGGAGTTTTGATTTACTTGAAGCTGGGTCACTTCTGAATCAATAGCCTGAAAAAAATGAGAACAAAATAGTATGCTGACCTGAAGTTTACCAAATCCTAGCCTAAGGGGAACCAATTGCGGAACAACTCTTACCTGGACTATACCGATGATAAACCACCAAACTCACCAAGAAAAATCTTCCAGCTTGCTGAAGAATTAATTAGATGTATGCAGAAAAGCACAGATAAATATATATGTAGCTGGTGACTTATTTTAAAATAAGTCATATAAAAATAGACATATATAGAATATTATTTTTAAGTCAGTTAAAAATCTATATATTTTAAAAGAATATAAAGTAATTTTGCTTGAATTATAATTAAGAGTCAAGAATAATTCATTGACCATCTGGTTTTAAAGGCAAAAGAGATGTTTTTGAACAATAATTCTCTCAGTCATTATTTTGAAAATTTTATATTAAAAAAAATGTAAAGAATCGATGGTTCAACAATTTAATTTAAAAACGTTGATAATTAATCAACAAATACCTGTCAAAAATTGACTATACTTTTTTTAAGAAACAACAAAGAACTTATAAACTGATAAATAATTTTAAATTATATCTATATTTTGTTTATAAACAGGTATATGTGTGAAATTTATGTATGTTTTCTAAATGGACTCAATTAGGAAAATATAACTTTATTATTGTAACAAATTAAAATATATAACTTTTTTATCAGAGTGTGAATACACACATGCACATATATGTAAATTTTTAGACATTTATAGTATTTTTTTATATATTATCTTATATTACAATTGTAATATTTCAATTGCACTGCTCATTTATGTGTGTGCATATGTATCAATGCTTGTCAATAAGACATATATGCAAATTTTGATCATTTTTTGTTATTGAATATTAATTATACATTATAAATCGTGCCTTTTGTGTGCATATATATGTAAATCATCATATAATAATTTGAATTTTGTATGTTAATCAAAAATTGTAGTCATATTCTAAGATCTTAATATCATTTTTTTTTTGTTAATAATAAACTTGTATTTAATTGTTAAAATTGTATTGCATCATCTCTTTGTCACATACCATAATAGAGCTTATGTTCTCTGAGCTAGATTCATGCACAGGATGAATATATAAATGGAAATGTGTATTTAGTGCTTTTGAAGCATCTAGCGATGATCAATCATCATCATCCTGGTTGGTGCATAAAATTATATTCATTAAAGCCCATGCACTATCTTTTATTTTAGTTTAGCCTTATTAGGAGTTAAGTTTATAGTTGGCCATTACAAGTGGCCAAGAGCATTGATGATTATCAGCATGTTTAATATCCCAGCATTATTGTTTGATTTGTGATTATTGTGTATTCTGATGGATTCACTCTAAGTTTATGCTGCCAAATTAATGGTTAAACAATCACCCCAAACTGGCAAAGACTCAATAGTTAGCCTGGTGTATAGAAGACCCATTTCTGATCCAGTCACAAGGTTGACCATTGATTTATATTTTTTATTGTTCAAATCCAATCATAAGATGGACTGTTGATTTTATTCTGATTTATTATTCTGATGCAGTTTGATTGAAATGATCATTCATGATGATGAATGGTTTATTTTGAGTATTACTATTACTTACTTTTACTTTATAATGCTGATTGATGGTTAATTATGCTTTTAGTTACTGGCTGATCTCTCAATGTTCACTATTATCTAATCTCATGCTCTCTTTAATATCTTTCATTGCTTGTATTTTCTGTGATTATTAAACATTACTTTAATAATTAATTTGTATTTCATTATATTGTTGACTTGGGAGTGATGGTGATATTGCATCACCCCAGGTTCACTTCTTTCTTCTACTCCCATCCTGTTACTATATATATATATATATAAATATATATATATATATATATATATATATATATATATATATATATATATATATATATATATATATATATATATATATATATAATCATATTTTAAAAAGTGTCAGTTAGGCTGGTATTGAATTATGAAATATTTTTCAGATTCATACCTTATTTTTCATGCATTAAAAAAATGATCTAAAGTGAATATTTTATCTTTGAATGATCTCAATCATATTTTAGTCTTTTTTTAATCTTTAAACTTATTACTTTGAATCTCTATACTATTTCACATTCAATTTATTATTTTGCCACACAGAAAAATGGCATATGATTTTTTTATCACAAATAATAGAATCATTGTCAGAGAAACAGTCTGAATTCTCATTTTTAGCAAAACTAAAATATTTTTTTAAAAAATCCTTGCCTTAGTAACATGATAATTTTGAAAATCCAAATAATCAATTTTAATATTTGTAAATTGTTTAAATTTAACAGAGATAGTACACACATTTAAAGAATGAATGTCCACATTATATGTTTGCAATAGAGCATATTTGTCAATGCAACTACCATTTTAAGTTTAGAGCATAATAATCTATGATCTACTCAATCCTTGCAAGTCCTTTGTAAAATAAACTTCTTTTATTTTCTGGTTACTAACTATTAACTTGATTAATCATATATCACTCAGGATAATGCAAGCATCCAAATTTTTATACAAATTTCTGACTAAATAAAGTGTTTCTAATAATGAATTTAGGTATTAATTAAAGCAGGGGAGGATGGATAAAGGTATTCTGATGAAGACTGCTGGACAGTCGAAACTGTAAGGAAAATAAAAAAGGTTTTTAAGAAAATTTGTCTGCATTGAAGTGTATATGAAAGAAGTATTACAAGCAATGTATATATATGAACTTAAGTTTTGTGAAAAAATTAAATAATTGTACATTAATTGACTTTACAGCAGTAATACCATAGTCTTTGACTAATATTTACTATTCCTCTGAATTAGTATACAAAATTCTTCAAGTCTTTTAATAATGTTGATTTAATAATACTACTATTTATCAAGAAACAAAAGCTTTTTATCTGAATTCTTTAAATTTAATATTGAAGCATAAACATTATTAAAATTGTCTCAGATACTATAGTTCAAATTATGTATTAATATTACTAGCCTTTTATTGAAACATCTAGAAATTTCACTAACAAAAAATATGAAACTAGTTCCCACATTTAATTTAACATCAAACACTTCTCTTTCACTGCTGCCTTTCCAAAATATAACTTGTTGTTATCTATTTTATAATACTTTTTTATTTTGGAAGACAAGATCAAATAAAAACAGCATTATTAATCCTAAATCATAAAATCTTCTTTTATACAAAGTTCATCTTCTATTTAGATCTTAAAGAGTTTCTATCAAGCAAAGTCCACTATATTCCATGTGTGTATATTCAGAAAAAGAAATAAAATGAAACTCATTTCTTTTGTTAATACCACCACCACTAGCTTTATTACTATTATCATTACTGTTTCACAGTCCTTTTATCTAATTTGTTAAATAATCTGCTAAACATAATAACCTCACTAGTCTGTGTAAAAATGATTATTTTTAGATATTTTCTAGATGTTTCCATTTTTATAGAAGGCTTAAAACCCTAACACTTAAATCTTCTGTTAAAATACCACTTTCAAAGCAACTCATTATTGTTTATACTGCTTTATAAAAAATATCCCAAATAAAGATTTCCAGGTTAATAAAACCTATCCCTGTTATTGCTTTCTCTGTTTCTAAAGGAACGTGCACAAAAATATGAAAATCAAAATTAATGGATGTAAATATAGTCGCACGCATAAATATATAATACTATTCTATTATGTCATTAGTGTAAAGAGATAGATTACTGATGTCATGGAAGGCTTATGGAAAACTTGTGCTTTAGTAAGTTGAGTAATTGAAGACTTTCAAATAAAAGAACACAGAAAAACATTAAAAAGTAACTTTGTATAAATAATGTCTGATCTTTGATGAAACAATTTCCTACTGTATATTAGGCAGCAAAAGATTCTTTTGATTAAACATTTTTATTAGTTATTTGCAATTACTTTTTATATCTGAAGATATTCCTTTTTCTTGGATCACTATGAAAATCCATTCTTGTTTTGTATTTTGTTTAAAAAATTTTGAAATTGTCAATGTTTTAGTCTCATATTAAGATGTTCTACAGCTTTAATTATTAAATAAAAAATTATAAAGCAAATTTCTTATTTTACAATCAGTATAATAACGCCCATATTATTTTCTTTTCCAACATAATTTCAATTAAATTCAAATTTATTTATTTATTTATTATCATTTATTTTGATTCCAAAGGGTTTTTTTTTTGTAGAGATGATTTGTAACAATAGAAAACTAATAAGTCTGAACTCTCAATAATATTTTATTTTCTACCTTTAGTAAAAATCAATATCAATATCTCATTCTTCCATCGTTTGTTATATATCTTTGCTTGCAGAATTTCTTTCTTTTTTTTTTTGTTTATTTTGAAATATCTATAACAATTCAGTCTTTTGTAACTATTTTTTATTCTTCATAAGATTAATTTTAAGATTCAGATCTGTATTTAAAATTTTGAGACCCAACAAATAAGTTATTATATAGATTAATTAATATATATTTTCCTGTTTACTATTTAAATTTTTTTTTTCCTAACATTTACGACATTTTTTTTTTATTAATTTAAATTAATATATATCTTTAATCTGATTAATGGTATGATCATTTCCTGTGTTATATCTAATATTTCCATCATCATTAGTGAAAATGTCAATCATTTCTGATGTTTTTTTTCATAACAATGTTTCCATGTTTTTTTCTTTTATTTTTTTTTTTGGGGGGGGGGGGGAAATTATTATTATTTACATTTGTGAAGTTTAAAATATTGAAATCTTCATTCTTCTCATTCCTGTCTCTATATACAACTTTTTACACACTTTGCATTTCATGCATTTAAAGTCACAAATGACAATTTGGAAATGTTTTTGTAGTGTTGAAGAGTGAATCTATAAAACTATAAAAAAATGGTACTTGTGACTTTTGACCCATGCTGCCACCAGAGGCACTGGTCGGGGTCAACCACAGAAATACTTAGAATAGGGGCCCCAAAAGGAGCATTGCAAATTCCAGCCAAAAGGTGACACTGTTCACAATGCATAAGCAAAGGAACATTCCACCAGCTGGATGGCAGCAAAGCTGCACACTTGGTGGTCCTGGTCACAGTGAGTAAGCCCATTTAGCTTACATCGTCTGCTACCAGCAGATACCAAGAACCTAGGTGGCGCTGATTGCCGTAAACACATCTAGCTTATGTGTCATCTGCTAACAGCGACTACCAAGATTCTAGCCCACTATGTGGCACTGTTTCTCCATGGTTACACACGGAAAAACTATGCACTCATAGAGTTTATGTACATACTACTTAAAATAGGAATGGCATATAAAGTACAGGTGTGATTAATTAAGAAGCTACAAGTATTTAAATATTCTTTCAAACATAATAGTATCACATGCTATTTCACAGTTTTATAAATGGATCTATTTTTACATTTATTTTTTTTAAAAAATCAATCTTTTTTTTTTTAATTATTTACTCTATGTCAAAATGTTATATATAAGTCCAGCAGTGACATTTGCTATCATGGCCGCTTGAATGGCATCATAGATTTACATACGAAAGTACGCTATAATTAGACAGGTTTGATAAAATTATCGCATAGAAATCCTCATAATTATTCATAAAATATTTTATTAATCTATAAGTCAATTCTAAATTTAAAAATCGATCTTTTTTTTTAATTATTTACTCTAAAAGTGGTTTTTTTTTAAATTAAAAAAAAATGTAATTTTTACGACAATCGGTTTTTTTTTTTTTTTTTAAAAAGCTAATTTTCCCCCCCTTCTTTCAAAACTAGTGACATTCCAAAGATAAAATCTAATATATTTAATTAATAGGGGCTTTACTAATGAATAGCTATGGTCAATTACTGAATTGGATTGATTTAATGAGACAGAAACTGGTATATGATGAATTATATTTATTGACAATTTCATATATACTTAATATAACCCATTACTTAGCATTGGATAATGCACGCAAGCATTTTATTTACTAAACAACATTACTCTAGGCCAATTAGCAAAATAAATTTGTGGCTATTATTTAATTATGCTAATTTTATGTTATATAATAAATCACTACATTCCACTTATTAGTTATGCCCTTTCATTATCAGTTCGAGTGGCTATTATACATGTAATCAAACCAAGTCTGAAGTGAAGTTTAATAATACATCTGATTATGATAAATTTATATATTAAATATGGGCATATAAAGCCTCTAGTTTTGTCAGCTTGATTAAAAGAGCCAACTCTTCTGTAGCATGAGAAATACATATATGCTACTGACGGGAATATATATATATATATATATATATATACACACACAAACTTTACTTTATCCCGTTCAATCTCTTAGTTATGTATAATTAATAAACTTTTAAAGGACTTATGAATACTTTAATAAGAAAAATATACTTATGATTACACTCCAGGCTAGTTTAATCTTTAGTAACATAATAATTAAAGGTTGAAAGTTTGGATTTATAAGCCACATTTTATATTTACATTAATTATTTACTAAATGACAAAATAATAACGAGCACAAATGGTCACCATTATTTATAAATTAGGGGTTCGAAACGGAGTGCTAAATGATGCTATAATTAATACAATACGAAGATTTTAAATAATATCTTCAAAAAGTATATATTTTGTAACTAAATGTGCGCCAATTCGAGACAGGCATAATTAATAATAAGTAAAATAAGCAAGAGAGAAATAAATATAACTGCAGTGATTAAGCTATATAGCAAAACAAGAAGTTAATAAAGGAAATTAACAAAAGTATGCCATTTATAAAATTGAAATATTATTGATAAGACAATTTACAAAGAGTTTACAATATAGTTAGCTAACGTGATCTTGAAGCAATAATGATTGTTTTGAATTTTAGACAGAGCTCTGCAATTTTAATAATTTTAAAACAGATACTCGAGCTGGAATGAAGGTGAGTTCTTTGGCCGCTTATGGCATCTTCTCTTTAGTTGGGAGACAATTTAAGATGGTATTCCTATAGCTGGAGTTGGAGTAGTTGAATTTGAATGAAGGTGAGTTTTTTTAATGGCTTATGGCATCTTCTATTTATTATAAGCTTGTTAAGGCAATGTTGGTTGTTGATCCGGCCTTGGATGGATAAAATTCTGACGTTCCATCATGGCAAAGGCAACAAATTCTTGCCTGACTAGCAGGCCATAGATAAATTAACAAATTTTCAGCTTCTCATAGTAACAGCTCTTCAAAAGCAAGATGGAGTATCTTTTCTGCTAGCCTATTTATATATTTCTACCAAGTCTTAACACCTTTTTGGAATTTCGTTTGCCTCAGGACCAATCGACTTTTAATTAAACAAAATCATATAATCTAATTTCTACTACTGATAAAGTCTCCGGGGTATTATTTTTAATTTACTTAAAAAAATTATTAAAATATATAAATTATATAATTTTGATTCTGATTTCATTAATTAAATTTCTTTTTAGGTGTTATAAAATGTTATGGCTTAGCAGATAGTAACGGTATTATGATTTAATGATAACATCTTTTGTTGAAACAAATTCAATCAGTAAACTAGATTTTATTTTTACCCCAGGTGCGGTCACTAATTGATTTCTTGTTTACACAAAATTCCCATTTTTAATTATAAACCGATGACTTTTATTTTAACTAGATATAAATAACTTTTAACATATTTTCTTTATATTGTTTATTTTAAAAAAAGCAAATTTGACTGATCTTATAAAAAAATACTTTAGTTTCAGTTATATCTATTAAACTTTAAATCAGAAAACCGTAAATATATTATAAAGAAAACATTTTACATTATTTTTATTTAATCTTAAATATTATATGTACAAATCATTATGCCATAATTACATGGTTTAAATTATCCATCCACATATAAATATAATACAAATATAAAATTTAAATTATCCATCCACATATGAATATAATACAAATATATATGAATATAATACAAATATAAAATTTAAACTATCCATCCACATACGAATATAATAACAAATATAAAATCTAAATTTTATATTTGTATTATATTCATATGTGGATGGATAATTTAAACCATGAAATTATGGCATAATGATTTGTACATATAATATTTAAGATTAAATAAAAATAATGTAAAATGTTTTCTTTATAATATATTTACGGTTTTCTGATTTAAAGTTTAATAGATATAACTGAAACTAAAGTATTTTTTTATAAGATCAGTCAAATTTGCTTTTTTTAAAATAAACAATATAAAGAAAATATGTTAAAAGTTATTTATATCTAGTTAAAATAAAAGTCATCGGTTTATAATTAAAAATGGGAATTTTGCGTAAACAAGAAATCAATTAGTGACCACACCTGGGGTAAAAATAAAATCTAGTTTACTGATTGAATTTGTTTCAACAAAAGATGTTATCATTAAATCATAATACCTTACTATCTGCTAAGCCATAACATTTTATAACACCTAAAAAGAAATTTAATTAATGAAATCAGAATCAAAATTATATAATTTATATATTTTAATAATTTTTTTAAGTAAATTAAAAATAATACCCCGGAGACTTTATCAGTAGTAGAAATTAGATTATATGATTTTGTTTAATTAAAAGTCAATTAGTCCTGAGGCAAACAAAATTCCAAAAAGGTGTTAAGACTTGGTAGAAATATATAAATAGGCTAGCAGAAAAGATACTCCATCTTGCTTTTGAAGAGCTGTTACTACGGGAAGCGGAAAATTTGTTAATTTATCTATGGCCTGCTAGTCAGGCAAGAATTTGTTGCCTTTGCCATGATGGAACATCGGAATTTGATCCATCCAAGGCCGGAGCAACAACCAACATTGCCTTAACAAGCTTATAATAAATAGACATTGCCATAAGCCATTAAAAGAACTCACCTTCATTCAAATTCAACTACCCCAACTAAGAAGAAGATGCCATAAGCTGCCAAAGAAGTCACCTTCATTCCAGCTCGACTATCTGTTTTAAAATTACTAAAATCACAGAGCTCTGTGTAAAATTCAAAATAATCATTATTGCTTCAAAATCAGGTTAGCTAACTATATTGTAAACTCTTTCTAAATTGTCTTATCAATAATATTTCAATTCTATAAATGACATACTTTTGTTAATTTCTTTTATTAACTTCTTGTTTTGCTATATAACTTAATCACTGCAGTTATATTTATTTCTCTCTTGCTTATTTTAGTTATTATTAATTATGCCTGTCTCGAAATGGCGTGCATTTAGTTATGAAATATATACTTTTTGAAGATATTATTTAAAATCTTTGTATTGTATTAATTATAGCATCATTTAGTGCTCTGTTTCGAACCCCTAATTTATAAATAATGGCGACCATTTGTGCTCATTATTATTTTGTCATTTAGTAAATAATTAATGTAAATATAAAATGTGGCTTATAAATCCAAACTTTCAATCTTTAATTATTATGTTACTAAAGACTGAACTAGCCTGGAGTGTAATCATAAGTATATTTTTCTTATTAAATTATTCGTAAGTCCTTTAAAAGTTTATTAATTATACATAACTAAGAGATTGAACGGGATAAAGTAAAGTTTGTATATATATATATATTCCCGTCAGTAGCATATATGTATTTCTCATGCTACAGAAGAGTTGGCTCTTTTAATCAAGCTGACAAAACTAGAGGCTTTATATGCCCATATTTAATATATAAATTTATCATAATCGGATGTATTATTAAACTTCACTCCAGACTTGGTTTGATTACATGTATAATAGCCACTTGAACTGATGATGAAAGGGCATAACTAATAAGTGGAATGTAGTGATTTATTAGATAGCATAAAATTAGTGTAATTAAATAATAGCCACAAATTTATTTTGCTAAATGGCCTACAGTAATGTTGTTTAGTAAATAAAATGTCTGTGTGCATTATCCAATGCTAAGTAATGGGTTATATCAAGTATATATAAAATTGTCAATAAATATAATTCATCATATATCAGTTTCTGTCTCATTAAATCAATCCAATTCACTAATTGACCATAGCTATTCATTAGTAAAGCCCCTATTAATTAAATATATTAGATTTTATCTTTGGAATGTAGCTAGTTTTGAAAGAAGGGGGGGAAATTAGCTTTTTTCTTAAAAAAAAAAAAAAAACGATTGTCGTAAAAATTACATTTTTTTTAATTTAAAAAAAAAAAACACTTTTAGAGTAAATAATTAAAAAAAAAGATCGATTTTTAAATTTAGAATTGACTTATAGATTAATAAAATATTTCATGAATAATTATGAGGATTTCTACGCGATAATTTTATCAAACCTGTCTAATTATAGCATACTTTCGTATGTAAATCTATGATGCCATTCAAGCGGCCATGATAGCAAATGTCACCGCTCGACTTATATATAACATTTTGACATAGAGTAAATAATTAAAAAAAAAAGCGATTTTTAAAAATAAATAAATGTAAAAATACATCCATTTATAAAACTGTGAAATAGGATGTGATACTATTAAGTTTGAAAGAATATTTAAATAGTTGTAGCTTCTTAATTAATCACACCTGTACATTATACACCATTCATATTTTAAGTAGTATGTACATAAACTCTATCAGTATATAGTTTTTCCGTGTGTTACCGTGGAGAAACAGTGCCACATAGTGGGCTAGAATCTTGGTAGTCGCTGTTAGCAGATGACACTAAGCTAGATGTGTTTATGGCAATGAGTGCCACCTAGGTTCTGGGTATCTTCTGGTAGCAGACGATGTAAGCTAAATGGGCTTATGCACTGCGACCAGCACCACCAAGTGGGCAGCTTTGCTGCCAGCCAGCTGGTGGAATGTTCCTGTGGTTATGCATTGTGAACAGCACCACCTTTTGGCTGGAATTTGCAATGCTGCATTTGGGGCCCCTACTCTAAGTATTTCTGTGGTTGACCCCGATCAGCACCTCTGATGGTCACGTGGGTCAAAAGTAACAAGTAACAAAAAAACTTCTATTTTTTTTTCCAAAAAGATAACTTGCTAGGAAAGACAATAACTAGCAAAAAGTCTAAAACTAACATCACTAAAATTTTAGTTGTTTATCTAGTGTCATCAAATCATTAAGTTTGAGTTTAACATCTTAGGATTGTTTTTAACTTCAGGTTATTATTTTAAGTAGTATAAATGAGTAAAATGCTAAATGCATAAGTACATTAGTTTCATCTTCCAATTCTAATCCTTTACGATGAAGAAAAATTTTATAAACTATTATGGGTATATGGATTTTATAAAACTACCATCTGATATTCATTAATTATTCATCTTATAATAGATGTTTTTAATGCAAAATGAAGAGAACTGCTTTTAGAAATAAGTTTTATTCTCACTGCAAAATAAAATTTATTATATTCAAGTATATATGTGATATGAATGTGTTAACATATATTTTGGATTGCTACTCATATATACATTTGCTTGTTTCTCTGGATTGCATCATTTATTGACTTGATTGTCAGATTATTTATATTAAAATATTTTTGAATGGTATTTACTACCTAGACAATATCTGATAGAATCAAAACAAATATTTACAAGGAAAGATATGAAATATATTTTGACACCTTAATATATATATATATATATATATATATAATTTGAAAAAAAAAAAGCTCTGAGGAAAGTACTTGTTATTGTAATGAAAAGTCAAGCTATTATATTTTTATTACATGGAAACTCCTGGAAATAATACTATGACTTCATCTTTTATCCATGAGAACATTAGAATTAATATATCTTGAAATGAATAAAGGGTATATATATATATATGTGTGTGTGTGTGTGTGTGTGTGTGTGTAAAAATATATAATAATTTAAACTTAAAATGGTTTATTATATATATATATATTATTTAATCAGAGGTTAAAGAAATAAACTGGAACTAAATAAAAACTAAATTGAGTTTATAAACATAAATTTATTAAATGCGCTATACATAGACTTGAAAATCAGCACATAAATCCTTACATTATATTTCCAAACATACTCGTATGTGTCTTTAAATATATATCAACATATATATTCACAAAAATAGGTTAATGTTTATCTGAAGGTTTATGATGATAGCATTTTACTTATAATTATATGTTAGACTATTTTGATTGGCTAGATTTAATTATTAAAAAATAAAAATTTACAATTTATTTCAACTTTTCAAATATACTCATCTATTAGTAATAGCACATTACATTATGCAACAGTTTGAATAATATTATTCTCTCTTCTGTTTTTGGAATACAGTGATAGTACTAGCATGGAAATGAAACTGAGACTTTTTAATTCAAAGTGGTGCACTAGTTACCAATTAATTATTCTGTCAAAGGCAACAGGCAGTAGAAATTTCATATACTTATGTGTGAGGATACTCTTAATTTCTTCATTTTTTAATAAGGAAAAGCTTATTCAATGGTTTCTAAACAATACAAGTTATGACACTAGGTTGAGTTATAGATAAAATCTTTTCAGATATGGCATTCTTAGAAGTTCATGGGACAAATTTCCTCATAGCAAAACCAAAACTACATTCTATTGAAATACAAGAAAATATTTGACATACATAACTAACTAATCATAGCAGAAGCAAGTTGTGTTCTCTCTATGGAATAGAGCAAAATAAATTTGTTCAAAAATCAGTGGTTTGGAAAAAGAAGTCTTACAAAGAACAAACTTTCATGAAGAATGATTGTCCATCAGCTATTATTAAAAAAAATCTAAATAGATAATAAATAGAACATTCAAAAATATAAACCAATCATAGATATTATATTTGCATCTGTACATGCCAGTAACAGAATCTACAATCATCATTACATCATAACAGCTTTCCAAAGTCATAGTTTACTAAGAGAAATTCTAACCTTTACAAAATTCAAATTGGAAATGCTGAAAAATATAAACTGCATTTATGAAATACCATGTCAATATGGGAAAAGTTACATCTATAAAATTATTTATCCCACAAAAAATGACTGAAGAGCACAAATTAATGATAAATTTACAAAGAAAAAGCAAGTGAATCTAAAAGAGCATGACTAGTGAATATAATTAAAGATAAGAATATAGGCTAGAGAGAAAAAAGTAAAAAAAAAAAATTAAAGCTGTTCACATGATGCTGACAAATAACTTTAAATTCAACATAATGTGATAATTAATAATAAAAATAATTCATTAATTTTGCTCTTAACAAAAATTAGAGAAATTAAATGGACTCTCATAGATAAGTATACAAATGTCTACTTTTGTCTTTGGCAAAATAATATAATTGATTAGAGGTTACGTTAAATGGAGTATTTATAAATCTTTAAGATCCCAGGTTCTACTTATTCTAGTACTGTCACTGGTTAGCCTAGAAACATTTAAAGAAAAAAGAAGAATGTCACTTGAGAAGTTGTGTTACATATTAACCTGTGTATTATTACTAACAGTTGAATGTATTTGGAAAGTTTGAATAAATTTTGAGTTTTTATTTTTATTTTTAAAACTTTTAAACTATTTAAAACAAAAACAACTGAAAGATGTATGTGGATGATGTATGGGAATTTAATTAAAAATTTATATGTATTTTAAACAAATGGGTTTCTTTGAATCATGAGACTTTCAAAACCTATTTATTTAGACAATTTTAATGTTAATGATACAGAGATTGGTGTTACTAAACCTTTTATTTTCGTCAGTAGTTTTAAATAAGAACTATTGAAATTCTAGCTAAAAAAAATTATCATTTTTTTCTAGTTTTTATTATTATTATTATTATTATTATTATTATTA
This sequence comes from Epiperipatus broadwayi, assembly GCA_028023455.1. Classification (NCBI taxonomy): domain Eukaryota; kingdom Metazoa; phylum Onychophora; class Udeonychophora; order Euonychophora; family Peripatidae; genus Epiperipatus; species Epiperipatus broadwayi. The sequence goes on from JAQFVV010006337.1 coordinate 286,000, forward strand.
TTATTATTATTATTATTATTATTATTATTATTATTATTATTATTATTATTATTATTATTATTATTATTATTATTATTATTATTATTATTATTATTATTATTATTATTATTATTATTATTATTTAAACGCACATTGATTACGTAAGTAATATTTATTAAGGCTGTATATTCTTGAGGTTTACAGCCTTAATAAATATTGTTATTATTGTTGTTGTTATTATTATTATTTAAATAATGCTAAATTAACAAGGAATTTCTGATTTCACCGCGTATTATTTTCAAAAGTCATATGACTCTAATTTGTTTCTTTTTAAAAAATTATAACTATCTCAAATGACAATTATCTAAAATTATGTTAAAATATACAGCATACAGTGATGAAGGTAACCATGCATTCACATTTTAGATTTTACAATCCTATTATAAAACTTGTGAAATAAAATAAAAACTATAGAATATAAAAGAAAACCCAGCTTGAATCATATTGCTGTAAAGATTGTTTTTACTTATTATGTAATTGAAAACATTGTTTTTACTTTTTACAGCTTCTATATTTAGTTTAATAGTTATATCATCACAAATTCAAAGCTCAATTTACTTTTATACCAGAAAAATGTTTTTTGTCATATTTAAGAGGGTTTTTTTTATTAGATAAACATTTAATCTTATATTATATGATGTTTTCAGGGCCTCTATAACGTTTTTTAAAATGATATCCATTGCATAATGAATGACAAATTCATTTTAGCCTAAATGACAGTACGATAATTCTATTAATTATACATGGGTAAACCAGAATAATATATATATATATGAAAAACAAAAAACAAGTTAAAAACTTGCATACGCTTGTATTTATGACTACAGATGGCGTTATACCAAAAACACCTTCAAGCGTTTGTTTACATAAACGTCAGAGCTTATTTCACTATCTCTAACTTAATTTCCACCTTCATATCATGATTTCAAGCTATTTGCTATCGTCAGTGAAGGACAGGATTAAGAAACTAGATCTAAAACACAAACTCTGAGCGTTTAAGAAACAGTTTCTATGCAGCTTGCGAGCATGAATCTTTTAGACACGTAATGTCTTCAAACTCAGCATCGCATGCCAGATAGCTACATGGGTCTGATATCAGTTCAGCATCACCACATAGTAGAAGTCTCTGCAATATATATCATTGCAAAAAAAGACCTCAAAGGTACATTTATGAAAAACAAAAAACACAAGTTAAAAACTTGCATACGCTTGTATTTATGACTACAGATGGCGTTATACCAAAAACACCTTCAAGCATTTGTTTACATAAACGTCAGAGCGTATTTCACTATCTCTAACTTAATTTCCACCTTCATATCATGATTTCAAGCTATTTGCTATCGTCAGTGAAGGACAGGATTAAGAAACTAGATCTAAAACACAAACTCTGAGCATTTAAGAAACAGTTTCTATTCAGCTTGCGAGCGTGAATCTTTTAGACACGTAATGTCTTCAAACTCAGCATCGCATGCCAGATAGCTACATGGGTCTGATATCAGTTCAGCATCACCACATAGTAGAAGTCTCTGCAATATATATCATTGCAAGAAAAGACCTCAAAGGTACATTTATGAAAAACAAAAAACACAAGTTAAAAACTTGCATACGCTTGTATTTATGACTACAGATGGCGTTATACCAAAAACACCTTCAAGCGTTTGTTTACATAAACGTCAGAGCGTATTTCACTATCTCTAACTTAATTTCCACCTTCATATCATGATTTCAAGCTATTTGCTATCGTCAGTGAAGGACAGGATTAAGAAACTAGATCTAAAACACAAACTCTGAGCGTTTAAGAAACAGTTTCTATTCAGCTTGCGAGCGTGAATCTTTTAGACACGTAATGTCTTCAAACTCAGCATCGCATGCCAGATAGCTACATGGGTCTGATATCAGTTCAGCATCACCACATAGTAGAGGTCTTTTCTTGCAATGATATATCATTGCAAGAAAAGACCTCAAAGGTACATTTATGAAAAACAAAAAACACAAGTTAAAAACTTGCATACATGCTGTATTTATGACTACAGATGGCGTTATACCAAAGACACCTTCAAGCTGATTCTGTTTACATAAACGTCAGAGTGTATTTCACTATCTCTAGCTTAATTTCCACCTTCACTATCATGATTTCAAGCTATTTGCTATCGTCAGTGAAGGACAGGATTAAGAAACTAGATCTAAAACACAAACTCTGAGCATTTTATGAAACTGTTATATTCAGCTTGAAGCGTGAATCTTGTAGACACGTAACTGTAGTCATAACTCAGCATCACATGCCAGATATCTAACATGGGTTCTGTTTATCATACATCACCTTTGAGGTCTTTTCTTGCAATGATATATATTGCAGAGACTTCTACTATGTGGTGATGCTGAACTGATATCAGACCCATGTAGCTATCTGGCATGCGATGCTGAGTTTGAAGACATTACGTGTCTAAAAGATTCACGCTCGCAAGCTGAATAGAAACTGTTTCTTAAACGCTCAGAGTTTGTGTTTTAGATCTAGTTTCTTAATCCTGTCCTTCACTGACGATAGCAAATAGCTTGAAATCATGATATGAAGGTGGAAATTAAGTTAGAGATAGTGAAATACACTCTGACGTTTATGTAAACAAACGCTTGAAGGTGTTTTTGGTATAACACCATCTGTAGTCATAAATACAAGCGTATGCAAGTTTTTAACTTGTGTTTTTTGTTTTTCATAAATGTACCTTTGAGGTCTTTTCTTGCAATGATATATATTGCAGAGACTTCTACTATGTGGTGATGCTGAACTGATATCAGACCCATGTAGCTATCTGGCATGTGATGCTGAGTTTGAAGACATTACGTGTCTAAAAGATTCACGCTCGCAAGCTGAATAGAAACTGTTTCTTAAACACTCAGAGTTTGTGTTTTAGATCTAGTTTCTTAATCCTGTCCTTCACTGACGATAGCAAATAGCTTGAAATCATGATATGAAGGTGGAAATTAAGTTAGAGATAGTGAAATACGCTCTGATGTTTATGTAAACAAACGCTTGAAGGTGTTTTTGGTATAACGCCATCTGTAGTCATATATATATATATACTAACAAACTTTGAAGATAATTGAAACTTGCTTGAAATCAATAAGGAGAAAACTGATACACTATCAAAAAGTGTAAAAAAAAGATAGATGATACAAAAACTATCTATTTGCCTATAAACTTTCTTTGAAGAAAAAAAGAATAACTTAATATAGTATTTCTGTAACAGAATTTTCACTAAACCACTCTCATGCAAGGTAGGTACTGGTTCTATCCACTTTTAACACCTTGTGTAGGGATATAATTATAATCATATGACCAAAGACATATGAAAAAGATGTATCAGCATTTACTAGTTGGACCAGACCACAATCTCTTACACATATCTTTATTATTGTTTAGTATGTATAGACAGATAATTACTACACTATAACAGATAAGTATCTAATATGCTGTCCTCACAAGTTTGACACAAATCATTTCTTGAAAGTATATTAATAATTTTTATTAGTCATTCATTACACTAGATATTATCTATCACATGATCACTATTTTTATGCAGTGCATTACTGTTATTAAAACAGGCAAAACTCTCCATACAGTAGTGCCACTCAGTGTCAACTAGAGTAAACAATGGTTACAAGAAGGCTTGTGCATAAAATCCCTATCTAGTGCCTATTTGTTCAATATTCCCAGACTAGTTTCTGGCTTGTTGCCTTTGTCAGTGAGAAGCTTAGGATCTGAGAGCACTGCACCTAGATCTTAGGATCTAATGCAACACTCCAGCAGCCAAAGCTCCTCACTGACAAAGGCCACAAGCCAGAAACTATTCTGGGGATATTGGATGGGTAGGCATTAGATAAAGATTTTATGCACAAGCCTTCTGGCATCCATTCGTTACTCTGATTGGCACTGAGTGGTATTACTCTATAGAGAGTTTTGCCTGTTTTAATAACAGTGTGCTAGCATAAGTAATAGTGATCATGTGATGTCTAGTGGTTTAACACCAATCCTGCCTAATAGAATAGTAGTGGCTAAAGAGCCAGGGACACCAGACCCATATGATTATATAAGGTATTGATCTTAGATTGAAAATACTATTGTGCTTTCAATTTTATTCTCATAGTTTTGTAGTTAAATAGAGATAAAAGGTGGCTGCTGAAGGGTTGCATTAGATCCTAAGATCTAGATGCAGTGCTCTTTGATCCAAAGCTTCTCACTGATGAAGGCCACATGACAGAAACTAGTCTGGGGATATTAGATGAATAGGCACTAGATACGGATTTTATGCACACACCTCCCGACATCCATTGATTACTCTGTTTGGCACTGATTGGCACTAATGTATGGAGAGTTTTGCCTGTTTTAGATATCCATTTAATGAATAATACTTCTGTAGTGTAATTTTTACTACACCACTTTCATACAAGATCCATCTGCTTTAGCACCTTGTGTAGGAGGGTAATCATAAATATACAACCAATGACATGTGAAAAAGTAGACAGAATCACTTCATATCTTGCATGAGAGTGGTGTTTTGAAAATTACACTACAGAAATATTATTCATTAAGTGAATAATAACTAGTCTAATAAATGACTAATAAAAAAATATTAATATACTTTCATCAAGGAGTATGAAAAGTTCTTAAAATAATCCATTAAAAAGAGCTAAATATGTAAAATTACATAAATAAAATGGATAAATAATGATGAAAGAAAGTATAAATGTGAATTGGCAAGGAAAGCTATAAAACAAAATAAAAGTCTCCAAAAAATGTAAAACAGCATCTTGGTTTTGGAAGAAAAGTTGTTGCAGCAATAAGAAAAAAAAAGATGGAACTATTACTAAAAATAGAGATGATAAAGTGACATGTGCAGAAGTTCTATGAAGAATTAATATATTTTACAATCATTACATCTTTGTTTTAATGAAGAAGTTAGACATGCAATTAAATCTAGGAACTATATGAAAGCTTCAAAAAATCATGGAATTATTATATTTTAAGAGAAGCAAACAAAGATCTATCACATAACTAAAATTGAAGTAGTAAAACTAATATTTAAGAAAGATCATAAAGAAGATAATAGAAAGTTTCAGTACTATCAATCTTCCATCATTTCTATGTATTTTTAAAAGAACAAACTGGATTTAAAAATGATTTTACCATATTTGGTGAATCTCATTGAAGTATTGAGAGAAGTTATATAAAGAATGAATAAATATGAATTGTCATTATTTTTGAATGCATAGATTTTAAAAAGGCATTTGATTCTATAATCATTTCCAAAGTGATGAAACAATCAAGCTATAGACCAAAAATATTATCATAATCTGGAGAATATTTAATTGTTTTTATGATTTTCAAAAGTATAAGCAAATTAAAGGATTTTCTATGGAATATTTTATGTCACCTGTATTGTAAAATCTCTTTGTGAATAATTTTGAAACTTACGTATTAAATGCAGCTACTAAGAAACCTTCTATTTGGTTCAGATATGTAGATGATACATTTGTTATATGGCTCATGATATTGATGCTTTGAATTCTTTTTTTTTTGTTTTTTTTTAATGATTGCCATTCTAATATTAAGTTTGCTATGGAAGTTGAAAATAACAAATCACTTTCTTTCCTAGATTTTTTGATTGCAAGAAAATGTGATGACTCCTTATCAATATCAGTTTACAGAAAATCTACTCATACAAATAGATATCATAATTTTAATTCTTATCATCATCCTGTGCAAATATTTTCTGTAGTAAAAAAAATTTTGATGATAGCTTGTAGTTTGTCAGATGAAGATCATCTTAGTCAAAAAATAGATCTAACAAAAAAATTTTTTTTTTCTAATGGTCACAATAAACATGTCATGTATACAGTATTATATAGCATTGATTCTAAAAAAAGAAAGAGCATAAAATTGATAACTCAACTAGTTTTACCTTATATTAAAGAAGTCACTGATAAAATCAGTAGAAGACCATCTAATTTTAACATCAAGACTACATTTTCCATTAGCAAAAAAATTGGTGATTTTTTTTCATAAATCTAAAGACAGAATACTTTTGGAATACCAGGGGTTTTATGAAATTCCATGTTTACAGTGCTTGAAAAGCTATGTAGGTCAGTCTAATAGATGAATTAATGTAAAAATTAATGAACATAAAAATGTCTTTAATCAGAAGTTAAATACATTAGCTTTTACTTCATCGAAACCTTGGGTAGTAAGCAAAAATAATATACAGTTTAACTCCAGACCTATTTTGTTTACATCATACAACTGTGGAAACATTAAAAATGATATATATATATATATAGAGAGAGAGAGATAATATATATATACAGAAAGAGAGAGATAATAATAATATAAATTGTCTTTAAAAAACAAAATCTATTAACATTATTAATGTAGATTCTTTCTTTTATAAGATGAGGAAAGCTCTATCTTTCAGAAAGGATCTTTATAATATTTGTCATTAACGTTAATACTGGAAATAATAAGAAAGTCAGAACTGCACTGATCTTAAATATATGCCTCTAATGTTGATGATGCCAATATGTTTTTCATTCTAATAATTCACATTTCTAATGTTATTGATAATAAAAAAAAATCGTTATATATTTTTTCTTAAAAACTGATTCTTAGTAAAACATTCCCATGGGAACAGTGAATGATAACTAATGATGCAAATATCTCTTTAAAAAACTTTTTTTTAAATGGGTCAAAGTATCGGCCTATTTTTAAGATAAAACTCTTCCAAAGTACATACTAAGTAATAAAAATAAACTAAAGTACATACTAAGTAGTTAAATCAACATCTAAATTGAATGATAAAAATAATACAAAACAAAATTTAAGTGAGAATTTTATTTAAATCATCAAATTGAAAAAAATATTTTATTTTACTGTGATGATAATCGATTCATCAATTTTTTTAGCTCAGAGTCCGCTATTCTGCCGCTATAAAGTGCATAGAGTAAAAAAAAACAACAACTGATATTTAAATTATGGGGGAAATAAATGGAAATAATATGTCAAAGAATAATATGAAAAAAAAAAAATTAGTAATAAGAAAAAAAGATATTATTATTTTTTTTTGCTAACGATAATAAAATTGAAATCATATCATCAGCATAAATAAAAAAATTCCAAATATAATCTTTAACCAATAGAATTTGCAAATAATGTTGGAATATATTTTCTTTCCATAACTGTAGTTTTGGATATTAAACATGAATTCTCATTAGCATTCTAAATAATGCAAAGAAAGAAAGAAAGAACAACTAAAGAAAAGCTTAAAAATCAAAACTGAAATACAATTATTAAGAATTAGTACCTAATAAAAACATTGAAATAAAGATGGCTCCTTAAAAATAATTCATCTAAAAAAAGGTCTCAAAAAAAAAAATAATTATATCATGAACTATATAAAAATAAAATTAATGTTTGATAATATAAACACTATCACATTACATATAAAATATATAGAAAAAAACCCAATAACTTGTATTCAATGACAACCGAGCTTTAAAAAAGTTCATTTGAATGTTAATTAGAAGCAATTGATTGATAATATATATAACATCAAGTGATATAAGTATAATAAACAAAATCCACTAGATAATTCTACAAAATTAAAAATACCTATATAAAATTAAAGAATAATTTCCTTTGCTATAGTCAGCTTACAGCCTTTTCCACCATCTTGAGTAGCAGCTGGTTATAGTAAAGAAAATTATTCTTTAATTTTATATAGGCATTTTTAAATTTGTAGGATTATCTTGTGAATTTTGATTATATATGTATAAACCAATCTTAAATTAAAATTAAACATCTTTAAAAAATTTAATTTATTATTGACTACTACAGATTGATGGTTTAGATAAAAAAAAAAAAAAAACTTATCTAAATCCAATCATTTAATTTTTTTAGAAAAGCTGACCTCCCTGCAACCTGATTAACTTGAAATAAGTTAATTCAGGGCAAATAAGAATATGATGTGTAAAATAAGTAAATAATTTTAAATGACTTTATTGTTGAGGAATAAGAAGTTGAATACTCTAACACTGCATTATCATGCAAGGCTATATTATATAGAAAGTTGTTGACTTTGAAGAACTTATTGAAATAGAATGAAAAGTTATTTCTAATTTTTTTATATATCTAATTCCTTTAAATTCTTGAAAGCTGTATTAAAGCTAAAAAAGAAAATCAAAAAATCAAAATATATCATTAAAAAGTTTTGGAAGAATTATTAATAATTATAGTATTAAAATAAAAAGAGAAGTGTTCCTTTAGATGTATTTTAGAAAAGGCTGCATTACAGTTAACTTCACAGATGAAACAATACAGTATGTAAATGATACGATAAAATAAAACTCTTGCTTTTTTTTTTTTTTTTGCAAATAGGTTAGAAGTATAGACATAACTGTTGTTCAAAATTCTTAATATAATTTACTAGAAAAGTCAAACTATTGAGAATATATCACATGATTACCATTTCTTATGCTTACATAAGCTGTTAAATCTGTAGCAACTCTTTCATGCAGTAATGCTACCCAGTGCATGTCATTAATAATCAGTTAATGGTAAAAGGTTTGTGCATCAAAATCCCTATCAAGTGCTTACTCATTCAATATTCCCAGGCTTGTTTCTAGCTTGTGGCTTTTATTGGTGAGGAGCCTTGGATCTGAGAGCACTGCACCTAATCTTTGAATCTAATGTAACAATCCTCCATCAACCATCATTTATTTTTTAGTTAAATATAAAACTATGAATGCAAACTAAAACCATCTTAATATTTTTAATCCAAGCTCATTTTATATATAGTTATACAGATCTAAATCCATTTCAGTATAGGTACTAGATAGAATTTTGATGCATAAACTTTCTAGAATTCATTCATTACTATTTCTTACACTGGGTGGCATTACTGTATGGAGAGACTTGTTATTGTATTTAAAATATAATTGTCTCTCTTAATAATAATAATAAATATTATGTGCAGTTTGATGCAGGGTGTAAAGAGCTCTATAGACAAAAAGCTAAAGGTTCTTGAATCAAAGCTCAACTTGCTACTTCTGCTGTTCAACTTCATGTGATCTTTCTTTTTGTGCAACTAAATATTCTTTTTTTTTTTTATGTATAAGAGCAAATTAATAAAAAATGATAACTAAAATATAGATAACATTGACTTTGGTTTAAATTTATAGTAATGATAGAAAACAAGTCAAAACTAATTCAAAGCAAAATAAAAGAAAAAAACTAACAAACAAAAAAAAATAGAATCTACTTCATAGATAAATCGAAATCTTATTAATATAAGACATACATAAAAATTAATCTTTAAATCCAAATAATAATGCAACCAAACATAAAATATTAGATTATTGCTAACCCATATGCAATTATCTAAAAAACTGAAAACACCAATATAGTAATACAGAACTAATATCATATCTATATAATTATGTAAATGAGTTGGTTTGGATTCAAAACATTGAAATATATAAATTTTTAAATTGGTAGCTTAATAGTAAATAAAAATAAAGGGCGGCTACTAAATGAAATGTTGCATTAAATGTGAAAAAAAATCCATGTGCTTTAAATTCAGATTCAGAACTTTTAACTGATGATGGCCATAATCCAGACCCTTGTCTATAGTTATGAATAGGATAACACTGGATATGAATTTAATAAAAACTACATCTAGCATCTATTAATTACTCAAACTTAAAATGGACGGAGAATTGAAGTAGAATAAATATCTTGCTGTTGAAAAGCTTTAGAAGCTGGAGTCGTGAATGGTTTTATTGTGAGAAATACATTGTTATGAGAGGTATAATATTAAATATCCCAGTAAATTTTTACAGAGTGAGGAAGATTTTTTAAAAACGAATATTTGTTTTTTTTTAAATTTAACAGTATGACAAATGCAGAAAAAAAATTGAATGTGTTAAGTATTTCTTTTTATAATTTCGAGTGTTTGTAGTAAGTATTACAATAATCATTAATAATCTGAATTTTTTCTTTCAATTATATTTTATAAAGAATTTCATTGTGAAGTACTTTATATTATTAGTAGTCTTAGCAGACATCTGAAAAAATGTATGGTAATTTAATACCAAAAAAAAAAAAAAAAACAATATTGAAAAATTCCATCTATAAAAGAGTAGGTTATTTATATACAAAAAAATAAAAAAAAAATAAAAAGAGTTTGCATTATGTTATTAATGAAAAATAAGTGATGAAATCTGTTATCTATAAATATGTCTTATATATTATATAATGAATTTCTAACTAATTGTATTTCCATTGTACCTTCACTCAGCATATTGTGTTGATGAAAACAGTCAATATTGAGCCTTTTAGAGATATCTTTGAGATAATCTTTATAATGTAAACAAAGGAAGACAATTCTAACAATCACATGAAAGACATATTTATGCAAACTAAATACTTTTACAATAAGTCTGATACAATTTACTTGCTTCTTAATCTCAATAAAATTTCATATGCTAAATACAATAAAAATATGTTCTTATAATAGATCACATTACCGTTTCCCTCAATTGTATAATATTCTCATTGTTCTTATGATGTTTCCTTCTTATTTTCATAATCTTTTAAGTATTCTTAAATGATTTTTGTCAGTTTCTTATGAAATCCATATTTTATTTCCAAAAAATAAATTTACTAAATAAATATTATTACATGTAACTAATTTAGTTTTATAACTTGTTAAATATAGCATCCTGAAATCTGTGTTATTCTTCAGTATCCAAATTTATCTTTTTATCTAAAAATCTACCAAAAAATATGAACTATTTTACATTCCCAAGATGGTAGTTATATAGGTTAAAAATCTTTCTTTTTTTTTATTCACCGATTGATAAAGCATTCAAGATTTTATTGATTGCCTTTAAAAATATTGAAAACTTTATGTAAATTACTTTAAATTATTAAAATATTCCAATTATTAACAAAATGTAAATTCAGAAGATTAAAAAAATGATGTTCTTGTTTTTAATCAGTTCAAATTGATAATTACATTATCAAAACTATATCTCAATTTGATATCTGTTTCATGAAAGCATTTATAAAAGCATTCTAACGTCTATTGTCAGAAAGAGTTGCAAATGCCCTAAATAATAAATCGTACCACATCCATCATATATGCCTTATATTTATTTTAGAATTTTCTGAAGATAAAGTAATCTAAATTATCTTTTTTACAATTAAAATATTCAACTAAAAACTTCATTTATGAATAATGCCAAGGAATTTCTGCAAAACGATTTAAAATAATATTCCAAGCTTTTTCTCCTACATAAATACATGGAAAAAAGTTTTACATTCCGGCATCAAGTAGTTACGTGTTGACTTTTTGAGTCGAAAATCTCAAGTTGGTCCTAAATAAAACTTAAATATTATCCAAAAATGATTATTAAATATTTCAAACATTTATTGTTTAAGTTTTCTTATACTGAATTTGAATAATTTCCATAATAATAACTCAACAAAATTATTAAGCTATGTTTATTCTATTATATGCTAAAAAAAAAATTTCTCCTGAAATCCATATGCTGGTTGTAAATTGAAATATTTTTGTGAAATAAAATTTAAAAAACAGAATGCAAAACTTGAATGTAATAACCAAAAGCTAGATAAAAAATTTCCAGAATACTTTTTAAAGTAATGTTTTCGAAAGTAAGGATAATTTAACCAACAAATAACTGCTTGTTTTTATTCTGCTTGCACATAACCGTCATATCAACAAATAAAAAAACAGCTTTGAGCTTTTATTGTAAGTTTATGAATAAAACATCTTTAAGACTATTGTAAAATACAATTCGTTGATAAAAATAGGTGAATGATTTATTGCAAAATATTTATAATGTTACAGTATCTTTAAATAATAAAGCCAAAGCCACAATTCTTGAACTGTGAGATTCAGAGCATGGGCTCTACTACTGCATCAAATCACAAAGGGCAAGTCTATTGATTTATATAGTTGCATTTCTGTACATAAAAGTAGTAATAGATAGTTGGACTTTTGGAATATTTTTCCTAAAAGGCATAATAAAGTGTGAAAAATTAATTCATTAAAAAGCTAAATTAAAGTCATATGTATGCAAATATGAATACGTCTATTTATCTTTCAAAATAATAGATTGTAGAAAAGAGATATAACAGCTTCTTGATGTAATAAAAATAGTTATAATAACTTTTATAAAGATGGCAATCATGATATATAAATAATTTTATAAAAAAAAGAAAAATAGAATTATTACATTATCATCATTTCTTGTAAAGATTGTAATTATATTATCAAACTAGATTAATTGGAAAATTTTAATGCTTTAGCTACCCAATAATATTTTACTAATTGGTATTTTATTTAATCCAATATAAATGAGATATTTATTTTATATATCGCGATGTTTCTGAATTGTAATAAACTAATAATCAGCCTTTTAAGCAAAGGCGCATGTGCATTAGCTTAAAAAGCTGATTATTAGATTAATCCAATATAGTAACTGGATTTTTAACATTCTGACCTTAGCAAGGTTGTGTTTGGAAAAATCCTAGATAATAAATCACCATTGGTCTCTAAATTATCTGGTCTATTTACATTCATTGAAGCAAAATAAATATCATTACAATTAGCAAACAAAATATTTAAAAAAGTTAATGATACGTTTTTCAATATGTATTAAATTTTTATTATTTCTTAGATCAAAAATATAGCATAATTATGTTTGAAACTAACATTGAAAGCAACACAAATATCAACATCTCAGAGTAAAGATCATAAGAAGTATTAGTTTTGACTAAATACTTTGATAGTGTTATTTTAACAATACTGTGTCCATAATCATCAACTAATTGATCTTGTTGATAATCAACATATTATATCCAGAATAACTGAACAACTCTGCAATAAATTTCGTTCACTTGTCAGTAATAGATTTTATCTTTTTTTTTTTAAATTATATCTAATTTTTTTTTAACTTTTAAATTAGTTTTCAATAACATTTTTTTAAAATGGAGTTCAACAAACAATTTGAAAATTTACTCTAAGTATCTAAATCGTTAGATTTTTTCTATTCATTAAGAGATTTTCACTCCAAACAGTTTATATTCTCAATTATCAATTTGCATTGACAAAAATGACAGGTAAAATTAAAGGCAATTAAAAAATCAAGTTATAAAGCAGTTCATCTGCTAATACAGTTTTGGAAGCTATGACTTTTTTTTTTTAAATTCCTATTAAATAAATTGATTATTTCTATGAGTATTGATAAAATTATGTGGTTTTTTTTTAATTTGATCAATTTTATGTTTATTATTTATTTATGACAATTACATATTTAAAAAAGTATCAATAATAGGCCTGAAGTTGAATTTTAGTAGTTTACGTTCAAGTACAGTTTACATTAATGTTTTTTAATTGGTGTATGTTCTTTAAATATCTTCTCTATGTTTTCATATATATGCGAAAACTTTATACAGTCTTACTACTTAAAAAATCAAGGTGAGATCATTAAAAAAAATATTCTAAAATTTTACAGCTAATTTTTATATATGCCGTTCTATAACATCTATTCCATTTTTAAAATGTATATAAATATATTAGTACCTCGTCTAAGATACCGATTATAAATACAGTATATGATATTTGTTATATTTTTTAATATTTAATTAAGCATATACAACAAATTCTTAACACTGACTATGATAGCGACATTTTGTCATTGCTTGCCATCTTCTCAAATAATTTATTTTAGCATCTCCATTTTAAACTTACATCAAAATCATTAATGTGTGTACATTATTAGATGTCCTTTAAACTTATTCATTAAATAGAAAGTTTTAATAAGAGTATTAATAAAGCTTTGAGTCTCAGTATATATGCTATCTGTGGGATTAAAACAATATTTATTTTACTTATATATATATATATATATATATATATATATATATATATATATATATATATATATATATATATATATATATATATATATATATATAATAATAAACACTGAAGTTAATTATAGTTTTTAATATGCTACTATATAAATATAAGACATGATTTCATTATGAATAGATTTAACTGTATTTGGAAAAATATTCAGTTATTTGCTACAGAATTTTTTTTACAATTTTTTATTTTGCATGTGGAAAACGGTTTGAAGGAAAGAAACATCAAAAAACAAATTTTATAAATATAATGGTTAATTTATTAAATAATCAATATAATTTTATATATACATACACGTACTATGAAAGGCTGGCCATATAATTATAGTTGGGAATATTATTAATTTGTGAAATTAATAAAATTTTGATTTTCATATTCTAACAATAAATGCTACTCAAGATGCCAATCACACTGTAAGCTGGCTAAAGCTTTTATTTATTTAGATATTGGTATATTGAAAATTAGAGAATTAATTCTAGTATTTATTTTATTATATATTATTTTGATATATATGAACTTTTATATATCTTGCATAAACAATGTTCCAGTTATTTTTGATTTTCTGCAAGAGTAAGACAAAAGCATTCATTATTTTAATTAAAACTTACATGTTTAGTTTTTTATTGAAAAGTGCAACAAGTGTAATACATTTCATTTTAAACAAAAGTTGTTCCAACTTTATATTATGTTTATATTTATACATGAACACAGGCGTGCGCGCTCGCACTCACATATTCACTTAACTGATAAGTAATTCATTTTTATCTTTTTGTAGAATTGCTATTATTTATTAAAATATTTGTTTTCCATCACTTTTTACTTTAGATATTTACCTTTATTTAATTCATTTATAAATTAATACACTGTACAGGCTTACACACACCTGCACATATATAATGTAATATATAAGGGATTCGAACTCAGACTTTCACACGACCCTCAGCTCTTCATGCCATCTCATATTTCCGACCCACCTAATCATACTCATGTTGAAAAGATAAATAATCACTAATATACGTATTTCATACTATATATTAATTCATTTATGCAGATTCCTCTATATTACTGATATTACAGACTCTATATATAGTAGATCTTTATCATAGACTAAAGTATATATAATATATTCAGTAAAAAATTATTAAATAAAGTTTAAATGGTAAGCATTTTTTTGCTCTTCTTGCTTCTCTATTTTTCACTCATATATATAATAAAATGTTAATATTTTACCATGCTATTGACTGCTAAAGATATGCCTTTGAATCAAGTATTGTATATCAAAACAAAAAACATTTGATAATTTTCTCAATGACATACAAAATATAAAATAACACCTATCATATTACAACGTTTCTCAAATTTAAGTATAATAGAATTTAATTAATTTAAATATAAATCCACTCATCAAAACCTGAAACTTTTATATTACCGGTACTGAATGGTAGTTTTTTAGATAAAGTAAGCCTTTACTAGTTTTGCAGGTGTCTCTAACAATTTTTTTTTTACTTTATGTTTGTATACACAATCTTATCCATCTATTTTTGATAGTGCATCTTGCACATCTTTTACATATATCTATTTTGTCTTTAAGCAATATATATCAGTTAGATGACTAAAAGAGCGATATTTTGCTATATTTTTAAATACTTATATTATTATAACTTCTTAAAATCATTTGCCACTCTTTTCCTTTTATGTAATATTTATCAACTTTAAGAACCTCATCTAATTTCTCTTTTAAATTTTTTTAATAAATATATCACCTACCCCATTCTATTTAATGCTTATGAGGCTTGAGCTTAGTTTTCTGCTATAGTAGGCGGAAAAATTTAAATTTAATAATAAAGGAATAAAAATAAAAAGTTTATTTTAGAAGCCACTTAGCTATAAAAGTAAGTAAAAGATGACTAATAGTTAGAAATGTCAGTACCTAATATTGAATATAAATAGCCCTAAAAATGGGGCTTTTATTCCATAAGGAATGGGGGGGTAGTCAATATGCATGAGGCTAGTCAATCTCTGGTGATGGTTGTGATGGGTCAATTATTTGAAAAAAATTCCTGCCTTGCTTGAAAATTTTTAGCTATAATATATATATAAGTTGTTTTGTTTTGTTTTTTTTTTTTGTTTTTTTATTTTTATCAATGCAAACTCTTATCTCAACTCCACCATATCACACACACATATATATGTATATGTCGGTGCATAAGCGTAATAAATAAGCAAACACTATAGATTTTGACTAAAATTTTATTTTGGTAAATTTAACATGTTTTTAAAACAAAGTATCATATCCATGGCTTAAATTAAATATTGTATTTATAGTAAAAAACAAATGTTTGTTACCTCTAATATATACCAAATATTTTTATAACTGATCTCAAGGTTCATTTCCTAAAGAGTTTTTAAAAATGCAAAACATGTTTTTTAATAAATCACTTCAATATTATATATGTGGGTTAATTGTTAATTAACTTTTTAAACATTTATTTTTCTAATTAAATAAGCAAAATCTATTTTAAAAAATCTATGTTTCGTCGACTGAATGGAGTTGCTGAGTTTAAATCTTCATATTGGATGCTCTAATTATATAACCTCCTGACTCTGACTAACTAACTAAAAGATTATTTTTTAAAATATTTAAGTGCATTGTATATAACTAATAAATGTTAATGATGTACTATTATTTTATAATGAATGAAAAACACTAAATAATCAGATCAACATTGTTATTTTAGTTACGATATTTTATTTGAAATAATAAACTTTAGCTTTCAAAAAGTACTTGTTATTTTACTGAAACGTCAGCTATTTAGCTAGATATTTTTATTACACGGAAGCTCTCGGAAATAATACTATGAATATATATATAAACATTTTATTAAACATTTACTTCATATAAAACAAAAATTAAGCAGTTTGTTTCCCTGCACTGTGAGGAGATGAATTCCAAAAAAATAAATCAAGATAAGAAATCATTTAACTTCATTTCTTGAAATATATATATAGTATTAAAATATATATTTAGTAATGTAATCAATGGTTTCGTAAGCCTATGTATATGCATATATATAAAAATATATTAAGATCTACTTAGTATATACTTATACATTAAATAGATCTTAAAATTTTGTTTAAATTTCACCTCACTGGAATAACTATTTTTATGATTATGTTAGATGATTATTCAGCATTAAAATAATTAGATAATAAAATTTAATTGTTGCTCCAAATTCTTTGTAACCAAGTCTGAATGTGGAAATATTTATAAATACAACTGTGCTTCATTTTATTAAATTTTATATATATATTTACATACACAAATGTGCATAATGCTACATTATAATCATAAAAACAAATGTCACATCAACCTATATATAAAAGTATTCCATTATATAATTTTATACATTGTTGTGATAAATTTATATATATATATTTCTTTGGATGAAAAAAAGTTGGCAAACAAGTATGTGCATAATTTATAATTACACATATATGAAAGTGTTAAATACAGCTGGTAAAGCAATAACTAAAATTATATATATATAGTATCAAATTCAATAATACTGCATAATTTTCTTATACTTAAATTTAGCAATTACAAAAAAAAAATGGAAATATTATAGAAACAATTTAATTCGAGAAAGTTAATAAAAAAAAGAAGTACATTTATTTGATGTAAAGTGGACTCATTACCTTCGAGTGCTTATTACTGTTTGCTGTTGTAATTTTTGTATGCAAGAGTGTATCTAGAAATCTAATTTAATTGTGTGAATATAAATATACATACATAAGTTTGTAGAATTACAAATGTTATTTTTTTTAATAATGAGTGGATATAAGTTACTATAAATTTAAAAAGGGTGAATTAATTGCTATTTATAATAAGTGTTTATGCAGCCGCTAGTGAAGGTGAATATTGTCTTAAACTATTTTTGAAAGGCTAATAGTGAATCTATAAATTATAAAGTATTTTATTTTAAAATGTCAAAACGAAGGCAAAATTTATTAAAATTCTATCTAGAATTTTTAAATTTTTATGTATATATGATCTATAAAAGCTGCAAAATATTATTATATTAACATATTTAGTGCTTAAAAGTAAAAAATAAATATAAGCATATATCACCAACACACACATGCACATGTATATATATATATACTTTCTTTTCTTAGGGCAAAAAAAATATTTTAATATTTTAAAGTTTGGTTATTGTTTTGTTTTTTTTTAAATTAATAATTTTATAAAAACTAAGACGTTCTATACAAATTCTATTCACATATTTTGAAAACTAAAAAAAAAATGTCACTAATTTAATGTAACTTTAAAAATTATTCTAAAATTTCCATTTCTCTTTTGCGCTTTTTTTATATTCGTAAACATTACGTTAATATTTCAACAGTAATAACAATTACAAAAATATAACATTTTGTAACGAAGAATTGATAAGAAAGCCTAAATATTTTCGTACTTTTAGTTGTTAAAATGTTCTTTAAAAAATTTTGTAAGTTATATATTTATTTTACTTGATTAAACTTTAAACTCTCAATGTTAAAAGACAATATTACATGTGTACAGTATAAATCTCTTAGATTTAATGTTTATCTTCTTAATTTACTTTGAACAGTTTCAACGATTGGATTTTTTTTTTCTTTTCGTGTATATATATGAACATGTATTAGGCATATTTCTTTACAAATAAACATCAAATAGTATTTTCTTAAATATTAGATAAAATATAATTTGCATTATATATATATATCTTTCAAAAAGATAACTTATAATTTATGTAGTTCCAGATAAAATTTTAGTAAAAAATAATTTGTATGAATATATATGTTTATTCATGTAATTGAAATAATATTAAAAGATTAAATAGTTATGTGTAAGGATATATATATATATGTGTGTGTGTGTGTGTGCTTAATTTGTATTAAAATTAATTACCATTTATTATGTTCTATATCCTAAAGTATTAGTTAACATTGAGTAGTACGAGAGTAGTTTATCATAGTTTATTAGTCCCTAACACAATTTATTTTAGTATCACATATTTAGGGTTACATTCTAAGATTTAATGAGCTATGATTGTAAAGATACATTCTAAAATAAATAGCTTTTGTAACTTTAATAAGACTAGGCATTAAAAAAAAAAAGCCGGAATTAATTTTTACTCAATTCATTTTTATTTTTTAAAAAAATCTTATTTAAAAAAAAATTATCTTAGGAGATACAAAAAAAAAAGCTCAAATTTTTATATATTTTGTTGAGAAGATCGAAAACATGATTGTTAAAAGGAGAATCCTGGGGAAATTTAGTTTCATTTAAACAAAAAAAAAAAAATAGAAACTGTTTTTCCTGTTTCTAAAAGTATATCTAATTATTTTAAAATATTGTTTATTTACATTTTAAAAAAAAGGTAGGTTCTTACAAATGGGGGTGGGGGGGTGGGGTGGTCCTAATGACTTCTAAATAATTGTTTATGAAAAGTGTTGTTATTTTTAATAGGTAATTTGTTTATGATTATTTCTTTATATAAGTATTTAAATTAATATTGCTTATTATATTAGCAAAAAAATGTTTTCTTCTAATTGAATGCTGAATTAGAATTTTATAAATAAAAAGTGACAAAATATATTTAAATATGTTGTGTATTTCTAAAAACATATTGTGCTACATTATGATTTGAATTAGCATTTATTAAATCATGACTTTTACAAATTATTTTATCTAAATAATTATCATAAATAGTTCTATATGTTTGTATATATACTTTGTATGTATATGCTTGTGGGGGGGGGGGGGTTGGTTGACTAAAGAAAGAAATATAGAATTATAAATTCATCAAAGCATTGTTACTTTTTAATGTATATATATATTCACAAATATGAAGAATTATCTACCTATATATCTATTTATTCATCCATCTATCTATCCATCTGTATGTCTACCTACCTGTTTATCTCTCCATTTATTTATCCATTCATCTGTCTATTCCATTCATCCATTCATCGATCCACCTATCCATCTGCATATCTATCTACCTATTAATCTATCTATCCATCTATCTACTTATGTATACATATAAACCAATGCAATAAAAAATTATTACCTGGAATGAAGTTTTGCCACAATTTAAAAAATGATGATCGTCGAAACTGCCGTCAATGGACATCTCTTCATATAAAGAAAACCAATCAATTTTATAAAAAAAAATTATATATACAGGAAAATAAATATAGTAAAGATTTACTTTAGGCAAAGATGAAAAAAAACCGGTAGGAGGCTCTTCTATACAGAGAAAAATATTATCCAGTCCCCCAATTATTTATACTAATTCTTATAATTTCAATAAATAGTTACATCTACTACTTAAATTTTTTGTAGCCTTAAACTGTACAGATATAAAGAATGGAATAAAAGAAGTTATGAAGATTTTATATCTTCAGTAAATAATATTTGATATATTATTTATTAAAGATAGATACTATGGCGGTGTCTATAAGCTCAAAATTGTACTTTAAAGTAGAGCTTATTGGATCTTAACACGCATTTTGAATTTTGACAAAAAGTCTTCGTCTTTGCTTCGCACGTATCTTTTGCAGCGTTAACAGCACGTGTGAATAGACATTCTGGCGGCTAATATCAATTTATGTAGTTTTTAATTACAGCAATTCAAAAAATAAAGTTTAGCCCTTGGATCAATAATCATTTTATAAATAAATAAATTGAAAAAAATTATTGCATTTCATAAATATATTCTTTGTTTAGATCACCTGGGAGAAAAATATATGCTATAAATATTAAACTTGGATAAATAAAAATCAGCAATTTAAAATATAGCCTGCACATAATAACGAGTTTTACCAACCCGATTGCGTTTAAAAATAAATATCAAATAATAATGTTTTTTTTTTTTTTTGTTGTTGTTGTTTTTCAATATACTAATTGTTAAATAATTTACTAAAAATAAATTATATAAAACTTATTCACCTTTTATTATTATAATTTTTGTCATAAGTAGCATCTTTCTTTCGAGTCTTCATTTTAAATTATAAGCTTAACTTTCAACAAAAGTAATTTTAAAAAGTGTTAAAGGTAGCGCATAATAAAACCCTGTTCTTCTTATACCAAAGTGCAGTAATAATCGGATGTCATTACGTCTAAACTCTTGTCTTTTTTTTAACTAGCAAAACTGAGAGAGGGAAAAAAAAGAGGGAGGTAAAGACTACACACGTTTTAGATTTTATGAACCTAGCGAATAGAAATCATCGAGTTCCATTTTCAGTATTAGACTATAAAGCATGCGCACAAAAAGATTCACGTGATAGAACAGGTGCACTTGTATTCATAGCAATACAATACAAAGCAATATTCATTTCTGTAGGGCATTTAGTTCGTGAAACAGCGGTGCGGGGTAACTTTGCTATTTTAGTCTGTCGCTATTCTTAACCGGGTACACATCGAAAGGGTTTAGCTTAGGCGATAGACAATGAATGGTAAACAACATGTTAGTTTACATCCACCTATTAATGCAGGAACATTACCAGGCCGTTATTCGCCTCCTTACCGATCGGCAGACCCCATGCGCCGACATTGTATGACTAACCCATCGGTAAGTGTAAGTTGGTCAATGCAAGCAGCTGAAAATTATGTAAGTAAAATTACATTTTATCTATTTCATATTTTATGAGCATTTATATTTAATTGAATACTTTATTTTACATTCAAATTTAATTAATTTTAATTAATACTTAATTGTTTTTATTATTGTTTATAGGGCAATCTGTTTGGTGGTTTGGATGATAGCCTATTAAGTAGAGCAGAAGCGTTGGGTGTTGTTGACATATCTAAAGGTCCAGGCCCAGGAATACCAATGAAGCATGATACGTCAATGTATCATCATGGAATGGGAAATACTCATTCGCCGACTACCTCACGATCTCAGGTTCCTCATCACGGTATGGAAGGTGTCGAGCTTCTCGATCCCATTGCATCCTCATCTATCCCATCACTATCTAGCTTAGGGGATCCGGTGTCTATGAACTCTCACACTCATACTCACACTCAATTGCATTCCCAGGTATATACTCATGGTATGAATATGAATACTATGACTTCGCACGGGTTCGCGCCGCATAATATCTCTATGCATGATGTGGACACTGATCCTCGCGAATTGGAGGCATTTGCTGAACGCTTCAAGCAGAGGAGGATCAAGTTAGGAGTTACCCAGGCCGATGTTGGCAAAGCTTTAGGTAACCTAAAATTGCCCGGAGTTGGATCGCTCAGCCAAAGCACTATATGCCGATTCGAATCACTCACACTCAGTCATAATAATATGATCGCGTTAAAACCCGTGCTAGCCGCGTGGCTAGAGGAAGCCGAGGCTCATGCTCGAAATAAAAGGAAATCACCCGATATTCTACCAAACGGGGAGAAGAAACGAAAGAGGACATCCATTGCTGCTCCAGAAAAACGTTCCCTGGAAGCCTATTTTGCTGTTCAGCCACGACCTTCTGGAGAAAAAATTGCCGCCATTGCAGAAAAACTGGACCTCAAGAAAAACGTCGTTCGGGTGTGGTTTTGTAATCAGAGGCAAAAACAAAAGCGGATGAAATTTTCTGCCGCTCCGCATTGATGCTATTAAAATGGAATTTGGACGCTATCAATAGTGGTGCAATAAAGTTGGCTGGAACTTCTCTTGTCAACAACCTAAAACTTAACAATTTTGACGAAAACAAACGGTACTGTATCATTTTAGATTTTCTACCAAATTATTCTTAACAGATATATTTAAATTTTAACAACAATGTATTTACTGAGTTTTATATTTATTTTATATTGTAATTATTTTATTTTTATTTTTTAAAATGTACGTACCGTCAGTTTCAAGACGCCCAAAGTTCATGAGAACTTAGTTGTACATTTTTTAAAAACTGGACAAATGACACATGTCACTGAATATATTCCGCCTTATAGGCTTTATTTTAGGTTCCTTTACAAACGAAATTATTTTCTTTGTAATTTATTTTTACTGACACAGTTGTTAGGTGGCTGTTAACCTTTTTTTTTTTTTTTTGCCCCCAAAAGAAAAGAAAACTTTTATTTAGTATAACACGGGAAAATGATTTGCAAAGCTCGGCTTACATTTTAGACTTTAAAAAAATATTTATTATTATTTTTTAATTAAAAAAACAAACAAAGAGAACGTATGTGTATATATACATATCTATAAATAAACAACATATTTTTTAAAGTAATGTTTAGAAAGCACCAAAAGAGTAATTGATGTAAGGCGCGTTCTAGATTTTATTTCCTTATAATTTGTTGTACTAAGAATGATTTAAATTCTTATTACTTTACGACTTTTGTACGTTTTAAGTTTAAAATATATTTTAGTAAAAACATTGTGTTCACGTGCTTAATTGCCATTAATACTTTTGATTAGAGTATGTGCTTTCCAATTTGTTCATAAAACATTTATATGATTCACTGAACGCATTAATATCTTAACTAAATTGATGCCTTACAGATTAATAAAATATATATGTATATTACTCCTATACTAGTCAATTACTTTTTTTAAAAAAATTGTAATTATAAATGATCACTTAAAAAAAAAGTGCTAGAGCAAAAGTTATTATATAAAGAAAATAAATAAATAAACAAACAAATGAAAACTAATAAATAAAAATCAACTGCTCACGGATAAGGTGCTCCATTTATTGTTGCTCATAAATGTACTGTATAACAGAGTTTCCAGCGTTTAATTTATTCATAATTGATTTTAATATTTAATTTATTATTTATTTAAAACTACAACTTTTTTAAACTAAAAAATAAATGAGAAATCTTTATTGTGTGTTAACAACTTAATTTATTTAGAAAGGAATGAATGAAACGCACATTTTATTTATTTATTTTTTAAACTAAAGAGGTGCGGAGAAAAAGTAAAAAAAAAAAGAGAGAGAGAGTGAAAATTATTAAAAAAATAAAGTGAAAAAAAGATTATATTGTTTTTAATTTATTTATTTTACTCTATATTTATATAGATTTGATTACAAAGTTGCCTTGTGTTATTATATAATTTTTTTTTTAAAAAAAAAAAGAGGGGAGATGCAAATGCAATTTTATTTGTTTTTTATGCATGTATACTTTTCAACTATTTGTTTCACCTGCTCATTCCTGTAAGGAATTACAGTATTATAAAATTCCAAATATGTTGGACTGATTTTTCAGTTCCCTGCTATTTATTTATTTATTCTTTCTGTAAAATGTTTGCAAATATTATATATTCGCAAATAATGTTAATAAAGAAACGATCTTGAACCATAGAAGTGGATTTATTTGATACAGTTTCTAATACACTCTGCTTCCTGATCTGAATAGAAGTGTGGTTAACGCATGTCTCCAGAGAGAAGTGATCGCACCTGCGCACAAATCTTTTATCTGTTTATAAAATAATTAATTAAGTCGGAAGCGAAGGGGTGGACTTTTTTATACAACAGCCAATAGTAAGAGGTTGTTATCTCTGTGGAGAAAATAACGTTGTTGGTGGCGCGTTGGTGCGATGGTTTTATTTGTGCTGAAAGCTACAAATTTTGGCAGCTATCACACCTCCAAGCAGTTTGTTTGAATCGCCGTAGGCCAAAAATGTATATCATTGAACTACTCACGACTGATTGTTAACTAAAGCAAAAAGACAGCGGAAAACTTGGAAGGCAAAGGCAGACGTCAGCCGATGAAAAATCACCCGTGCCCTAACCCCAATAGTTCATATCTTATCAAGTGGCCTCACGGGAAGGCATTGCGACGAACTTCTCTACAAAAACCTTTTGATTCTCTTGTAATGATGATAAATCACATTTTTCTCTTATCTTTCCAACAAATTTTCGCTTAATTGTTCAGTTTTAGTCGGTGAAACGAATCTGTTTTAATCAAAGGTCACGATCTTAACAAAAAAAAAAAAAAAAACAACTAAGAGATGATTATTGTGGTAGGCCTCAATAATTTTTTTTTTCTTTTAAATCCATATGTGCTTGTAAATTTTATAAAAAGATAACGTTTGACCATAAAACATGGATTGGGTTTTGAAAGTTTAAATCTTAATTATCTTTTTAAAAAATAAAATATACGGATAGAATACTATATGATCCAGCAGCTTATATACCTATACAATAAACTAGGATTAAATATTATGAAAATTTATATTGAAACAATCGCAATTTTAAATTATCCTATACGTTTAAACATATTTCAACGGAGCAAGAATTCCACTTTTAATGAATATATACTTAGTACAAATTAATAAATTATTCAGATTAGAAGTTATATTTAGTTAACTGAATTGTTATTAAAAATACAATTAGCAGAAAATCTTTCAATTATTATCAATCTTCAACATTACTTTATGTATTTGATGTTAAATATATAGTAATGTAAAACACACATATTGCCATTACATTTTTTTAAATAAATGACAGATTTTAAATAATTTATTAAATCGATTTTTTTTTAAAGTTAATTTACTGATATAATCATAAAATGTAATTATTTAAAGAATTAAAATTAGTAATTATTATTTTACTAGAAATAAAATAAATATAAACAATGCACGTAGACATAGTATACTGGGTACATGTCCTTCAGACAATAATATTTCATTATCTTGACAGATAGTTTCACTATAAATTTTAAATACTTTTAATTATTGTATTTAATACTTATTGTTGTTTTTATTTATATTAATTTTATTTTTGTCTTAGTTTTTAAATCATATTTCTATATCATTAAAAACGATTATTTGCCTATACTATATATATATATGCATACGTACATTAATTTAAAAGGAACCGATATGAAATTAGTTTTTTGTTAATTTACAAAAGATTTTGATCCCCAGAAGACTCAAATTTATACTTGTCGATTTTATTTCATATTCGTGAGTTCCTTCGAGAGGTTTTTATTTTAGAGAAGCAGCTGCTTTGTTTCCATTATAATTCTTTATATCGGACGCTCTTATTATTGAATTCGGGCAACGCGACATCTTGTTTTATTTGTTAGCCTGAAGAACTATACGCAGTATTTAAAGCATTATATATATATGTAGGTTAATACATTATCATAAATTTTAATAAACTATTTCATTTCAAACAAATACACGTATGTGTATGAGCGGGTTTCGTTGATATTTCTTTATGTACGTCTATACACAAACCCTAGGGAATAAACCTTTTTTGAAATTTAAAATCTACTGTTTGCGTTTTATCGCTAGCAAAAATAAAGATTTATTAATTTTAATAATTTCAATAGAGCTCTTGAAGACATTCGGTTTAATTTACAAACAACTATTGAAATTGCACGTAATTAAATTTATACAATACATTTCAAGGTGGTGCGAATTAGCCCGGTTAAGCGGATGTAGATGAGATTTCTCCCTAGCCTTGCCAGATGCGCAAGTCTTTATAAATCCATGTCTGGATTTAACGCGTGCCATTAACTGGGCCTGGGAATATACACACGGGGCTGCAGATACACTATTATCTTAGTTTGTTTCAGAGAAGAGCCTACGACATGACACACATTGTTCTAATTGTTTACATACTCTCAATTTATTTCTTCAAATATTGAACGTTTCTTCCGATATGTTTGGTAATTAAACCGGCTTAGACTTTTAATTGTTTGTATAAAAAATAATTCACAATTAAAACAATATATATATTTTTTTACTTAGCTAATAAAATATGTTTGATATTTTGATATTATTTTTTTTAAAAAAACAGATACCACAAAAAAATTGTATTTTTAATATTTAAAAATAATTAATTTCTATTATGATTTGAGAAATTGCTTATAACTTACATAAGGATTCTATTTTTTAATATAGTTCATAATAAAATCAAGTGATGACGCTTGATCACATTTTTTAATCGAGACTGTTGATAGCTTCATCTTCCTATTACAAAAATTATTGTATTTTGATTTTGACCAGTAGATCTTGAGCGACCATTTTATAAAATAGGGTTCAATTTCATCTTCTCTCTTTTATTACTTATAAAAAATAAGTAATGGTAATATGTATTAATCAAGCAAAGGAGCAATGAGCTAATACATAAATAAACATAACATCATTACTATTCTATGCATAACAAAAATGACTATAATATGCCTTTATTAGCTACTTGTATATATATATATATATGATTATAAAAAGTCTTTTTAATTACTAAAGTTTAAAATAACGTTTGCGTTTCAAAAACAACTAACACTTAGTTTTGGTCTACTAAAATAATATGATCTTTTGATCCTACTTTTATCATTTAATAATTTTATAGCTATTTACTAATTTTTTTATACAGTAGTTTGAACAAAACTTACATTACATACATAATATTTGTTGAACTACTGCATATATATAAATGTTTGTGTATTTAATTATTTATATACTTTATTCGAGTATTAATACTTCTGCTTCTATAATTCTAAATATAAATTGTTAGAAAACTCCATGATACTGAATTTTTGATACCAATATTTCATCTTTTTTAAGTTTAACGGCAATTACTCTAATAAAATTATTTGGATTTAAATATATATCATGTATCTTCATTTTGTTCATTTTATATATATTAGTAATTTATTAAATTGAATAAAATTGGCTCATGATATTTCCTAAAAATATAAAGAATTCATGAGAATTTATTAGTAGCCCTAATTATCTAGAATATTAAAATAAATTATATTGAGAAAGTTTCAAATAATAGGAAACTAAAACCCACAAATGTTATTTTATTGCTGTAATAACTAATTTTTTAGTTAACTACATTCAGATAAAGAACTTGACTAACATCCTCACATATCTTTTTTAACTGATTTCAAAACATTTATGCTGACATCCTTACTTTTTTTTTTTAATTGATTTCAAAACTTTTATGAGTTTGTCTTTTTTTCATCAGTAGTTTTATTTTGAACATCTTACAAAGCTATCTACTAATAGTTATTAATTTATAACTATCTTCAATGTTGAAAAAAGTATTTTGTTT
The DNA here is from genome assembly GCA_028023455.1 of Epiperipatus broadwayi. NCBI lineage: Eukaryota > Metazoa > Onychophora > Udeonychophora > Euonychophora > Peripatidae > Epiperipatus > Epiperipatus broadwayi. Next base: position 314,088 of record JAQFVV010006337.1, read on the forward strand.
TGTTATTGCTTTTAATCACTTTGCCAATTTTCAGAAAACATTTTTTGATAAGTACAAAGTTCATTTTCAGTATATAGTTTAAATATTGATTTCTAAAATAAACTAATTTTCTGATCTAGATTAAATCTTGACTTGCCATATTCTGTTTTTAATTGTATGATCAACATAATCAATTTTGATTAATACTTATCTGTATTTTGCTCATCATTTAACAAAACTTTTAGTTTCAGTTATATAAATGTGTGTGTGTGTGTATATATTTATATAAATATAAGTCGAACTTTTAAAGAAAAAAAAAATGTCCTAAACTTCAATGGTGATTATCTATAAAAGTTTAAAAATAAATATTTTAAATAGCTTTAAACTTTGTAAATTTAATATTTGTCTTGTATAACTTTATAGGATTAAAAAAAAATCAAATGAACTGAAACTTTAGCAAAGATTTTTTAAAGATTTAGTTTCAGAATTATTTTTAAATACTAAAGTGAATTTTATAAATTCTAAATAATGGTTTTTATTTGTAGATAAAGATAGTAATAAAAATTATTTATATAAGCTAAAAATTTTGGTTGGAGTAGCATATGAAATTTATCAATTGTTTTTTGGAAGGAAAAAAATGAGAGAAAATTTTTTTATTAAGATTAAGATTCTGCCGTGTTTTAGAAAAAGTAATTTTAACTTAGTTGAACTTTTTTGAAGTCATTTCAGATTTATATATTATATTATTAATTAAAGTATATATACGTATATACAACGTTAATTTTCTACAATTATATACAGCGTTTATTACAAGTAAAAAAATTTAAAGTACAGTCTTAAATAAAATTTAAATTGTAAATATGAATCAAATTTTTAATTAATCTTCTTTAAAACCCTAATTAGCCCCAAACAATTTTAAAATATAAGATTAGTTAATCATTAATTGTTTTTTGTTAAATTGTTTTTGTTTATATTTAATATGCAAGCACAATATTTTATATAGTCTTTTTAAAGCATTACTTTAGTTTTTTTTTTTTTTTTTTTTAAAAAAAGAAAGAACGGAAGTCGTTTTAGAAAATATCTTTCACTAACTTATTGCATTTTAAGACAATGTAAATATGATTATTCTTGAAATAAAATAGATTTTAGACTTACTTTTGCATATTTATTTTCACTTAGTATATATATATATTTCTAGAAAAGTGCAGCACTCTTGGCTAAATTTGCTAGTAATAAATTTATACCATTTTTCTGCCTTTTAATATTACTACACTATTTAATTTTAAGATATTATTTATAGAGGATTTGAACACAGAATTTCAAACTCTACTCAGCTATCCACTTCATCTTATATACCCGATATACATAATCACATATATGTGAAAAAGATAAATGATTTTCAATATTGGATTTATTTTTTTCACATGTATGTGGCCAAGATTGGAGCTGATAGCTAATGAAAGCTAAAAAGCCTGTGTTCAAATCCTGTCTAATTACACCTAAAGTTCAGTATATACTTTATACATGTATTCCAATTTTAAAATATTATTAAAAAATACAAAAAAGTCAAGATATAATTACAATGTTAATTTTGCATTCTATATTTTACTTTGGATTACATTCTTCTAACATTAAATAGGAAAATTGTATTGCTTTTTAAGTTATTGTTTTATGCACTTATAACTAAAAAATGTTCCCACGTGTAAACTGACACATTAAGATAAAAATTGAATATATACTATTTTCATACAGAATTAATTCAAAGTTATTTTTTTTTTAAGTCTTAGTTCAATTTATTCTGGAGTTGCCTTTTTGGTAAGCCTAACTTTCTATTATTTCCTTAACTCTTCTCTTTAGTGAATTATTAACTAACATGAATAATAACGTTATCACTTGACAGTTTCTTATATTTCTATAATTTTTGTTACAGTATTTATTTATTTTTATATCAGTTCTTTTTGTCTTAAATTTTTATCTATAATTTCAAAAACTTAAAAAAGAAAATTGTAAAATTCTATAATAATATTCTGGAACTGTTATATAAGTAGTTTTTGTTTCACAAATTCTGGGTTTATAAATTCAACCAATGCTACATTTTTGGTTAAAAATAGATATATAGAATTGTAATGTTATAGGAATCTCCTAATTAAAATAAAAACTTTGAATAATGTCTGAAAATGTTATATTACACACCAAATTAGAAACAGATTGCTATATATCTTTAATAGTGATCAGAAAATGTTACAACTAAAGTCAATATCTGTATTTAAAATAAAATATATCAAAACTTTCAAGAATATGAGAGATTATATAGAAAAAAAGAGTCACATCGAAATAGTGTTAGAAACAGATATATATAAAAGAAAGTTTAAAAATTTATAAAAATGTTGAAGACATTGAAAAATTGTAAGAAGTTTGTAAACAAAATTAACTAATCTCTCACAAAAATATAATTTTGGTAAAAAAAATTTAACTTAAAAATTTATGATAAACAAAAAGCTAATAATAACTGCAATATATATAATAATTTGAAATTAATAAATGTTTGCTTTTTTTTTTTTGTAAGATTTTAAGTTTAAAAAGAATTACAAAAAGAAGTAAGAAAAATGTTTTAACTAAGCAAAAAAAATTTTTTTCGTTAATAATTTTTTTATAAAGATTTAGGTAGTACATATATTAAGTTCTCTACCAATGAAAGTTGTGATAACTAGATAATTGACTATTGCAAAAAACATTTACCATTATATGTTATTCTAATTTGCACGTCTTCTTTTAACATAATTCTATTATTGTTTTAACTTAAATTCTAGTTTTAATGATTTTTAATTAAATGGTGTTTAATGTTGAAAACTTTGTTATTATACAAAAATGCCTCTTAAATTTATATATACATAGAATTAAAATCATCATTAAAATATGTGTATTAATACAAAGAAGCCTATCAAATTTATATATACATATAATAAAAATCATTCTTACATATATATGTATTATACATATAATTTTATTAAATTTATATATACTTATAATTAAAATCTTGCATAAAAATATGTTTTATATGAAAAGTTAACTTTTTAATATTTCTCATCAATATTAAATTTATTTTATAAATATTATTATAATTTGAACTACAAGAGTCAGATTTCCTGCAAACACATCATTGACTCCATCCATTTTATATAAATACATTATTATTACTAATTATTTATTAGACTAATGATTGGCATATATATATATATATTAAAAACATTAAAAAAATTTATATATGTAATAAAGTAAAAAAACATCCCAGCTATGTTCAGGCCAGATAACCACAATTGAAACAGGTAGTGTAATTTGAAACCATATTATATTGTTTTAATAATAATACTTATCTAATATATATATTAATCTAAAAGAAAGACAATTTTAATCTTAATACTCAAGCAGATGTATCAGTAAATATATATTAAAGCTTTTTTAATATGTAAAACTTACAACTGTATTAACTGTGCTACTTATTACAGTACAAAGGCTTCCATTATCCTTTCCAAAAAAAAGGGAAAAGAAAGACTACTCAAAAGCTAATTAAATATGAAGAATATGTTAGAGTTGTTTTTTTTTCTTATTTTAGACACTAACTAACGTGAGCTATCTAAAAATTTATTTAGTCCCATGAAGATTGTAACATCAAGTTTGGACATAGTAGATACACTATCACACTGATATATATATATATCTAATACAGTTAATGAAATTTTACAAATGGTTAGATAAAGAAAAAATAAAATTCCTATGTTAATTATATATATTGTATTGTAGTATTATTATTATTTGTATATAAATTTTTCTGCTTCTATTATAAAAAACACTGGATTTATTTTTTATTTTAAAAAAAAAAAACAATTCTGTATATTTTAAATATTTAACAGCTAGAATATTTTAAACAAGAATAATGATTACTTTGATAAAATTGATAATTACAATAATAGTAAAACAATTGCATAATTGTAATGTATAAAAAATAATGTGTGTGACAGTATTTGTAAAAATAATGATAAAAAATTTAATTTTAATATTTTAATTGTTTTAATTTAATTTATAGGATATATATACATAATTTAAGTTTATGAGCACAGACTTTCAAATGACCTACCACTCTCCACACTATCTCATAACACTGATACACTTGAACACATATATGTTGAAAAGATAAATAATCACCAATATACGTATTTCATGCTAAACCAGCAATCATCAGTTGGTCCAGATTACCATCTTTACACATATATGCTATAAGTGCTCAGATATATATTAAGATAGCCAAACCTCATACTCTAATGGTTTAGCATGAAATACGTACATTGGTGATTATTTATCTTTTCAACATATATGTGTTCAAGTGTATCAGTGTTATGAGATAGTGTGGAGAGTGGTGGGTCATGTGAAAGTTTGTGCTCATATACACCCTGTATATTACATATATAGACACAGGTATATAGTAAGCCTGTGTGTTGCAGTTATAATTTAAGTTTGTATATATATATTAAACCCTGAAGAGATTGAATAATAAAAACTATAAAAGTCAAAAAAATTTCAGTGTTGTTTTTTTTTTTTTTTAAAAAAAAAAGAAAAAAAATGTATATACAGAAATAATACAACATAATAATTATATTACTGAAATAAAAGCAAATCAATAGTTTAGTCAAATGTAAAAAAAGTAATTTAACAAATTATTTATATATATGGTATCCATGATTATTGCACAAAAATACCAAAAACTTTTCTAGGAGATTTGTAACATAAAAAATTGTTTATAAAGAAAAAAATGTCTATTCATAAAACTTGTATTTTTGTCTCATAATAATATATTTCAAATCAAATAAATATATGTGAATTTGCTATAAAAAAAAAAAAAAATTAAAGTAACTAAAATATGGAAATTTAAGTTTCAAGTTTTATTTAGTAAAATGAGATCGATTTTGGAATGTAGTGCAAATTAATATTTAAAAAAAAAAACATCAACAGCAGCAATTTTATAGTAGAATAATAAACAGTATTTTCTAATAAATAAAAAGAAAAATACTTGAAAATGTAAGGCATTTAAATAGCAACAAATCAGCAAAATATTTAAAAATTAACTGTGTAATAACTATATCTAAAAAAAAAGAGAGATTTATTTGAAAGATTAGTAGTAGTTTATAAAAAATTATATATACCAAGACTATTAAGTTATCTGCCCAAACAAGGCAGATTTAGCAAATAGGCAACTTCACTTAATCATCACAGGTAATTTGACAATATTTTCACTTTTTGCATGATATGTTTTAATTTATGGATTAAAATAATAATGAAGTTAAAGACAGAAATAGTTACTAATAAATACAAAAATTAGAGAAATGATTTTATTAAAGATTATTACGATTACACTTATTTAAAAAATATATAAAAATGTGTTAAAGTAAGTTATCAAAACAAATAATGGTCTGGTTTTATAGGTATATTAGATATTATTGTAATAATAAATAATCATACCTTTTTAAGTATCTGTAAGTCAAAAATGGAAGTAACTACCTCTCATTAAGTTCTATAACATCAAAAACCACTAAAAGAGATTAATGATAACATTCTATCTTTAGACTCTGTTGTTACATAAGCTTAGTTTTTGACTTGGCTTTTAAATTATAGGGTGAATTTTGTCTATTGTTTTAGTTTGTGTACAGACTAAATGGTCTAAAATCACCATTACTATATTCGGAGATGAAGAAATTAAGAAGGAGTCTTACTTGGAACCATCTCTAAATAATAAGTGAAATATTATATTTATTAAAACTAATATTCCATTTAATATTCAGAGATTGTTACAAGTAAGATTCTGTCTTCATCTCAGAATATACTAATGGTGATTTCAGACTATTTAGTCTTTACATAAATTAAAACAATAGACAAAATTTATCTTACAATTTAAAAATCAACTCAAAAACTAAGCTTATATAACAACAGGACCTAAACATAGAATGGAATTATTTTATTTTTTGTATGCTTTTGAGTATTTCTTCTTTTTCACTTACATTAAATATTATTGGCATAATAAGCTTTATAATAATTACACTTATTGATATTATAAAGTTTTTTGATATTAAAGCTAAACCACTAATAAAAATATTAATGCATACAAAATGAGAAAGAATCGTTAAGTTTTTATACTGATGGATGGTTACAGATATAATGGAATTAACACTTAAGTGGCGATTTTAAAAACTTAAAATACCTGTAATACTTTGTTATAATTTTCTACATATTTCTCAACAAATGGTTAAATAAACTCCTACAAGTTTTATAAAATATAATTACTTTTTAATATATTTATGATAATTTCTAAAATGTATCTCCTGGTCTTTTTATTTGCAAGAAAAATTTTATTGTTACATTTATTGTAATAAGTTATTATTAATTATTATAATTATTAACATTATCAATGCACTGGTTAAAAATAATAATTGATTAAATTTTCTAATAAATTATAAAAAAGATTATGTTTGTTTGCTTACAGTTTTAAAGAAGTCCTTTAGACTAGAGCACAAAAAAAAATATTATGGTTTGATTCCTACTCATTTCTGTTATACTCTTTATTTTAGCATTTTATTCTCAATATAAAAAACAAAATAGTGAGTTCTCATTAAAAGTAACTAATTTTAAAGCATCAAAAAATGTAAAGGATCGTGTAGTATTATAATATAGATTCAAAAATAAGATATTAGAATGATGTATTATTTTATCATCAACATTGATCAAATATTATAGCTTAATAGTAGTATTTTATTTCCTAGTTTCTTCACTTGCTTTCAGTAAATAATCTATTATACATGCATACGTGTATGTGTCATACATATACATGTACATACATTTACACATAGATATATACCTGCATATTTACATCTATATCTATACATACATAATTAAACTCACTATCAAACTTTTGCCATAACAATCTTACAACGCTTTTTTTAGATTTGATCTATTGAAAGTCATGCATATATATATATGTGTGTGTGTATGTGGTAGAGATAGAAAGTATATGCATTATATGCCCATTTACAAGTGTATATTAGTGATGATTTAACGCTTTTTTTTTTTATAATGAAAACCGTATTTTTTGAATTCAAATCGATGAATCCATGAAAAATTATCAATAATAGATTATTATAGTTTTTCTTTCACAAAATAATTTTTAAATCAGTTTATATTAATTAATAATCATTTATATTTCTAGAAGGCCCATATGTGTGTGTATATTTGTTTTTATAGGTGGAAAAAAATGAACCATAAAATTAAATAGATATAAAGTATTGTCTATTTTTTTTTTGTTACTATTAATTAAATACCAGTCTTAATTTATAATTTTTATTATATATATATATGTTATTGTATCAATATTTTATTGAAACTTATATTGTAGTTTTAAATATTGAAACCCTATGAAAAAAATTGTTAAAGGCTGATAAGTAATGTTGAACTATTTTATCAATGACGATCAAGTATTATTGCTTGGTAGCATTTTTTATTGTCTAATTACCTCAATTTGCTTAAGGGCAGAAAACTTTAACATTTTTTTGTCGCTGGAAAGTAATGACTCATAAGATTTTTATTATTATTTTACAGCAATCTTTTTGAAATCAACTTCTTTGCTAATTTTTTTAAAATCTAAGTTTTTAAATAAATTGTATATATTTTTGTTATTGTTAGCAATAGTAAATAAATTAATTCTTATATATACGTATATCAACATTCCTATGTGCATACAAACATCTAAAGACGGACGCATTTATAGAAGCTATCATAAAAATAAATAAAATGATTGGAGAGTATTGATTTTTGCCAAAGTGAGGAACTAGTTTTATCACTATTATAATATCCTAAGCCAAGGTAAAATTTTTGTCAGTTTTTGTTATTTTAAAGTAGTTTTACTTGTAGTGAAACTCTCGTGGTACATTATTTATTCATAAATTAAATAAATTTTATTATTTTGTACAATAAATGAATATTTAAAGTTATAAAGAATATATGCATGTGAGCAATGATTTTTTTTAGAATTTATGCTCATCAGTATTATAATTTTTATAAGATTTACATTACAAAAAAAAAAAAAACTTTAAGCAAATAAAAAGCTTTAAAAGATTAAAAAAAGAAAAAAAACTACATATACTTGGTTTCTTCGACTTGCAATAATAAACAGTCACTTATGATTAGAAATTTTGTGTGGATGATTTGGTGACCGTCCTTTTTATTATTATTAAGACGAGCTCATAAATTTGCCTTTGCGCTAGGCCAATCAAGACAAGCCGAGTAATAAAACAATATTTACGAATGATGATCATCAATATTTAAAAGTATTTATCTATTTATTTTTTAACTAAAATTATGAAAACAAAAAATACTAAGTTCTCATTAGATACCTATAATATAGATATGTAAATATTTTTTATAATTTTTAATTAGTTTTTTTTTTTCCATAGTAAAATCTTAGATAGCATCTAGTGTACTTTCTAACTTTGTCAACAGTTTATCAACTGACATGATTCCAAGTATAAATAATCTATAGATAATCTAATAATATTGCCAAACAAATCCCTGGATAAGTTTCTAGTTATTGATCTTTTTTAGTAGAAGGCAGTATTTGGACACTGCCACTCAGTTACCGACTTTATTTTCTGTAATATTATTAAGTAAATGACTTCAAATTTTCAAACACCACAAGACTTTATATTCAAACACTATATGCCTGCATAGTTATACAGATACGTCATTAAGTCAATATCTATATATGTTATTGATCTCAAATAAAAGCTATTTGTAAATTTCTTTGACTTTTTTTAGCAAAATGATAGTATATACTAAAATAATATCGTGACTCATTTTGGCTCATAAATTACTCTGGATTAATGATGTGAACTGGATTGCTGATGTCAAATTCAAATTAAATATAAGTTAAAAATAATGATGATTACTTTTGTATGTATATATATTCAAGTAGTTTGTAAACAATATTAAAAATAAGTAAAATATTTCCCACTGATTTTGATAGCCTTTATCCTATCAATTTACTATTTACTCAAACCCATTAACATAGAAATCTTTTGCATGTTATTCAAATATTTTGAGTTCTGCATTTTCAATTATTTCAACAAGCGGTGAAAGTTTTCTGGAAACATATCATGCCAACACTTTTTTATTTTATTTTTACCTAACAGGAGTCATTTCTTAATTAATATTTTTCCTCACCAAAAAATGCATTATAGCATGTCATTTTTTAATAACATAATATTTGTGCACGATTGCTCTTTTTACTACAAAATAAATAAGTAAACATGAAAATGTGAATTGCTATCAAGTTAAATGCATTATATTTATTAGTATTTTTTAAAAAATTATTCCTACTTCAACTATTATTGTTCTAACAATCAGTTTACTGAATTTTTCTTGCAGAAATACCTCATTACTATTGTCAATTCTTTAGGCTTAAAAAATAAAATACCTATATTAATTAATGTTCAATGTATTTGAACTAATTTATTTTTAACAAAAATATCATGTTATTAATGTATTTATGTAAATTCTCTATGTTTAAAAAGTTATAACTAGATACTTTATTTTTTTATTTTTGCAAATTTGAATTTTTTTTTATCAAGAGTTTATTTAAAATTTAGATCATTGTTCGTATATACAGACATATATAAAAAATCATCAAACAGATAATAACTATAAACAAATTTATAGAAAAATTCTCTCACGACCATGGTTTTATCTACTAACAAATAGATTTCGAGTTAAAATTCTGTAGATACAAAACACACGCACACACACACACACACATATATATATATATGGCATTAAAGGTAGTTGTTTTTGAAATGATTTCTGGAATGATTATTTATGTTATATATATATGAATGTGTATTATTTCTAGTAGATTTTCACCTGGGAAATGTATTTGTTAGTAGATATGGTCATGAGAGAATTGTAGTATGAATTCATTTTTAAACTAGTATTTAATGTTATATGATTTCTATTTATTATTACTAGTATAGGGTATGCAGGATTATATATATACATTAACTTAGCTTAAAATTTCCTGCAAATTATATATATATAAAACACTTCTATATGTCAACCAAACTATAAAGAATATAGTAAATCCAACAATTCTTTTTTTTTCATTCTTTAGTTTACTAACATGGTTGACTGTACTCAATAGATATTATATAACAATTAAATTTAAATATTAACATTAATAATTTTGAAATGGATTATTACATGCGAGATTCAATCTCCACATTGAATTTGAGCAATTGTAATTACATAATTATTAAGGTATGTTTAAATCCAGTTATTATATAATATTTAATCTGAATTTCCAATAATATTAGTAACTAAAGCTCATAAAGATTAAAGCTGAGATTATAGGAGAATTCACTCTATTCCTTCCAGCTTATTGTTTACTTATATTTGATTTTATCTATAAACATTGTATACTATTATAAATTTATATAACTTTTTTAATATATAGGGTAATATTCTTATTTTCTTTTTACTTTTTAAAAACTGTAAGTTAGGGAAGAAATAAAAGATGCATTGCGATGTTTTATGCTTAATAATGCAATGCATATATGAACATATTTTGTAGACACCTTAAACAGCTCTAACACTTTTAGGGTATGTCATTTAAGTTAGGTGCGACATATTTCATATTATTTGATGGTGTTTTTATATGAACAAAAGATTCTGGAATAGACTATACTTCAAAATATCAATATATAAAAATAAATATTAGCTATAGTCAACTTTTGGCATATCTGCTATATTGAGTAACATGTTATAGTTAAAATTTAAAAAAAAAAAAATTCATTAAAATTTCATGATATTAACGTCCCGTGAATGAGCAACTTTCCATGATTTATGTATATAAACACAATTATATATATATATAATATGTAATGACTCGCTAAAAAAATTATTTTGTTTAATTCTCTTTTTAACTTATATATAAATTACATTTATCTGTTAAAATAAGACAAAAAAGGTTATTTTGACGACTAAATAAAAAATTGAGTTTAAATTCATTCCATCTTGAAATGCATAATGAACATTTTTATTATATATATATTATTAACACTGAATTATTAATTAAAAGATGAGGATCTGTTTGGTTCTGAAATTATGCAATGTATATTTGTTGGTACTTGGATTTTGCAAAAGTCAGCTGTAAAAAACTTGATAGATGTAGTTTATGGTATTGTTTTATATTTAGCTATTAAATTAAATCTTACTATATTTTGAATTAGTCCACTGTGCGCGCATTTATATAAGATTATACTAATAAAATATAATTGATTTGGTCTTAATTCCAGAATATGTTTACTAAGCCATTTTTAAAATTATATTATAAAAACTGACAGAAGCTTAATACTTAATTAACAATTAAAAACTAGTACAACAAATGGATTATAAAATAAACAAAATATATATAAGAAAAGATAGAATGGTTGGTCCATTTTTTTGTAATGCCTATCTTTTTGTGCTAGAGTGAATGTTAGAAAAAAACTTGGATTTAGGATTTTTCTTTTAGATAGTTTAGCCATAGCCACCCTAATTAACTATCTTATTTGTAACTAGAAGATAAAAGAAAATGTGAAATTAAATCTATTTTATTATTACAATTGACAAACTTTTGAATAATGCATTGTAAGAGGTTTGTGGAAAAGCTATTGTTATAAGTAGATTATTTAAAAGGCTGCTTTATTTTTACCTATACTTGTATGTGTGTGAAGCTTATTTTTAAACTTTAGTATTTCTCATTTACCATAATTATTCTCAGTGCATTTTCTTCTTCCATATATATATATATAACATGTTTAGTGGATTCATCCTTGTAAGATTTTAGTTTTAAAAATGCCAACGTTTCAACTTGATCACACAAGCCCTCAACTAGGAAATGAAAACTATATAATTCTTCAAAGTTTCTTGAATATTTTCTCCCTATAGTTGTTTATTATGTTCATACAAATGTTTTTACAGGTTTCAGATATAAAAAACATGGTTTTCAGATTTTCATTTCCCAGTTGAGAGCTTGTATAATCACATAGAAACATTGGAATTTTTCAATTATTTAAAATTCAACATTGGAGTTTTTTAAACTAAAATCTTACACATATGAACCACCTGTAAAACATGTTTTTTTATATCTGCAACCTGTGAAAACATATATATATATATGTGTGTGTGTGTGTGTCAAACTTACTTCACTCACAATGATCACTTAAACTAGATATTATTCCTAGTCTAAAAATAAACTTTAACTTTCAATTAAAGGTTAATATATTTGTTTTAATTAATTAAACATAGACACATGGAATAATTCAATTTCACTTTTTTTATGTATAATAATTTATTACATATTTCTAAAACCTCCAACTTTATCACACATTTTTGGACTACATGTAATAAAAATATGTAAAGAAGATAAATGACTCCCAACTGCTGGTGCAGCATTAAATGTATCTTGGGAATTATTTCTTTTCCAAGTATCTTTATTCCATGTTTTAAGAATGTGTGAAGAATTGGGAGTTTAAGTATATCTAATTGTAAATAATATTAATAAAAGAAAAAATACAAAGTCTATTATTAGCATTTTTTTTATTAACAGATATTTTATCAATAAAATGAAGTAAAGGTTTTCCTGCATAATAGTTAGTACATAAATCTTCTAATGTCCATATGCAAAGAATTTGTTTCCAAGTACATGTTAGTTGAAAATTTTTAAACAAGCTTTAGAATATTTACATAATTATGGGTCAATATTCTTAGCTGAAGAGTAAAAATAATATTCATAGACAATATTATCACCCAGAAAATAGTTTTTAGTCAATTAATAATTTATTCTTGTTGATTTTTTTTCTATGAAAAGATTTGTATATCATTGGCTTGGAGTTAAAAGCAAAATAATTAAACTTGTTTATTTTAATTACTTATTCTAATAAAAAATATCTTCTGTCAGGATTTAAATTTCTATTGAATATTTGACATTTTTATATCACAATGTAGATTTACAAAGCAACCTATAAGAAAATAAATACACTATGGTCAGATAATGTCAGTAAATATTTTCTTTGCTTTTTATTTTCTTAAATTAATTGTGTTACATTAATGATGTTGGTTTGTTTGTTTTTTTTTATATTTATTAGAACATTATAAACTCTTACATTACATGCTATAATTATAAAGAGAACTAATTTTTAAAAAAAACAACAACAACAACACTCTTTTATTAGCCAGTGAGATAATTTTCAAATAACTTTTGATACTGTTTGTACTATATTTATAATCTTAAAAATTATATATATATATATATTTTAAAGTTTACTTTGGCATAATCTGAATAAAACTGATGTTTTACCCTTCCCTCTTCTTTTAGTTTATAATTTAGATTAGAAAAACGTTGAAATCAATGATTTTTGGGTAACATAAAGTTATTGAATTTTCTTATTATTTGCCTGAAGGTTAGTGACGATGGTATATTAGATATGATAATATGTTGGACTATTTCTAATCATCTAGAAAATTTTCAATGCATTCAACATGATAAATAATGGAAATAGTCCAGTGTATTATCACATATAATATACAATTATTATTAACTTTCATGCAAATACTAAGTATTCTGTAAAGATCAGATGCTATGTCGAAGTTTAGACATTATGAAAAATTATGACTAAAATTGATTTGAAAACTTTGAATAAAATTTAAATTTTTTTATACATACAGCATTTAATGATAGATGGTGGAAATAGTCCAACATATTATCAGGATCAAGTATTAATTATAATTCAATTTTATAATAACAGTGCATTTTATAGTTAGGTAATAAAGTTTTGAATTTTTTTATTTCAAAATAATAAACGATTTTTTTAGTTCTCTCTCTATTCGTAAAATAAAGTTTTGATATGAAACTTTAACAATGTTAATAAAAACGGGACTACAGCAAACTTCTGTTGTTTTTTTTTTTCTAATTAATTTAATGCAGATCTAAAGCCTAGGAATTCTTTAGTAGTTTTAGCTCTTTTTACATTTTTCTGACAATCATCAACATTACAAAATGTACGGGATACATTATTGAATAAAAAAAGCTTTTTTTCTCCGTAAAGTATGTTATTCGGAGGTATTTTTTAAAATTAATATGTTATTATTATCATTACAATTTTAAAAAAGTGATAATTAGGATCACATTTTCATTAATCGAATTAATCTTATTTCATAAATAATTATATTATATATTCAAAAGTTGTCAAAAATGTTGGAAAATGAACAAAGATGTTTTTTTACCAGTACTAAGCAAAATTACTAAAACGTTTATGAAAATAATAGAATAATTAATAGAATAGATATGTATTAACAACCAAACATTGTATAAAAATAATATTATAGTAAATTAAAAAGAAAAATTGTTAAAGCTATAAAAAATTACCCTCAATAAGATTATTAAAAAATTAGATTTGAAATAGTAAGGCTCTATTCAGAAAAGGAAAAAGTCTATTTTTTTTAAGATAGCTATAACAGTAAAATTAAACAGAAGTTAGTGAATAATAATTTAAATATAGTGAAAAAATAGAAAGTGTGTTTTTTTAACAAATAAATCTAAAAAAAAAAAAAAAAAATCAAGTTATGAGTTTTAAATTATCAGTAATGAAAATGTAAGGGCTACAGTAAAATAAAATTAAAAAAAGAACAATCACAAAAGAGTAATAAAGGTTTTAGAGACATTAAATCGAAAAATAAATAAATAATAAGTTTTTAACAATCTTATGACATATTTCTTAATCCACTGATACAATATTAGATAGATAGATAGATAGATAGATAGATAGATAGATAGATAGATAGATAGATAGATAGATAGATAGATAGATAGATAGATAGATAGATAGATAGATAGATAGATAGATAGATAGATAGATAGATAGATAGATAGATAGATAGATAGATAGATAAGTAGGTAGGTAGGTGGGTGGGTGGGTGGGTGGGTGGGTGGGTGGGTGGATGGATGGATGGATGGATGGATGGATGGATGGATAGATAGATAGATAGATAGATAGATAGATAGATAGATAGATAGATAGATAGATAGATAGATAGATAGATAGATAGATAGATAGATAGATAGATAGATAGATAGATAGATAGATAGATAGATAGATAGATAGAGAAAAAAATTTTAAATAATTAAATAGTGCACTTTTTTGCAAGGTCTTTTTCTATTGTTTACCCAAAAAAAAATAGCTGTAATGGATAAGGAATTGACAGATTAATCATCGCCATGATTATTTTCATATTTCTTATTTTTTTAAACCCAATAACTAAAAATGTTACTCATTCTCTGGCATAATTAGTAAATAGTTGAGAGAATTGTAGGCTGTATACCTGAAATGAATATTTTAATTTTGGGGGTCCACATTCGAACTTCAGGCCTATAACAGACAAATGTGTTAATTGTTGTGCTGTGAAACTCTTCAATATCTATCTATCTATCTATCTATATATGTATTAGATGATTGTTAGTTATAAAAAAAAGATATATAAGAATGGAAAAAGAATTGAATAATTTATTGTTGATTAACGTGCAACGCTCGCCTTACTAATTGCTGTTATATATTACAGATATTTAACAATTATGATTATTTATTTATTATTGCAATATATGTAATTCATAGTTAGATTATATGTAATTATAATGGGAGTAACTAGAAGTAACCATGTCAATCAACTAGGCTTAAATGTCAACAGGGCTAAAGAATAGATTGGTATCATTCTATTTTTTTATAGTTGATTGATGTTTACATAGATCAGTGGGAGATTTAGTTGTTTCTGTTATATATATATATATAGTTAAATCATATATATATAGTTAAATCACATTGAAAAGGACAAATTAATATTTGTCGAAAAGAGCTTTTTGTGTATGATTACTATTATATATATTATTGCTGTTATATAAAGATATTTTATATTATATCGTTGATTTATTTAAATGTATATATATATGTTAATTTTAATATTCTCAAGGATAAAAGATGAATTCATAGTATTATTTTTAGGAGCTTCTATATAGTAAAAATATAATAGTTAAAATAGCCAACGTTTTAGTACAATAACAAGTACTTTCCTCGGTGCTTAAAAATATTTTTTTTCCTTTGTTATTTTCTCCTCCTACTCAAATTATATTGGTTGAAAAGTTATTAAAAATATTTTATTCTCTAATAATTTTTTTCAAATATTGTAATTTTCTTCAATTCTCATGACTGTCTCATTTATGCTCCTGGGCATTTTAAAAAATTTTATAGCTTCCCTTAGAAATCTCTGGTCATATTGTTCAATTTTTGCCAGAATGCATGTTTTATTAAAATTAATGTTATGGTTAGTTAATTTTATGTGTGAATAAATGGCGGATGAATCGAATTTTTTTCTAATTAACAAAATGTTATTTCTTTTTTATATTTATTCTCCAATTGATCTGTCCAATGTACATACACTTTAACACTCCAAAGGAATTTTATCTTTACGGCATGGAAATACTCCATTATTTTTTTAATGTAGTATATACTGTGTAAATATTATTTTTCTTTAAAACATTACCAATTTTATCACTTAATTCTTTTATATATGTCAGAACTGTCTTAATTTCTGAAGTATCAAAATCCTTTTCCTTATTATATAAAAAAGCCCTATTAATAATCATGTGATCAAAATCATTGTGAAGCTTTTTTAATAGCAGAGATAGTAGCATTTTCATCAAGATAGCTCTGCTACTAAAAAGTACTTCTTCATAATGTGTTTTGACCACAGGATTAATAATAGGGATTTTTCATATAATAAGAAAAAAGATTTTGAAACTTCAGAAATTAAATCTGTTCTGGCATATATAAAAATACATATAATAAAAATGGTAATATTTTAAAGAAAAATAATATCCACCCACTATACACTATATCTAAAAATAATAATAAAGTATTTACACTCCCTAAAGATATCATTATTTTGGAGTATCATGGTGTATATGAAATTCCATGTGGATTTTGTGTACATTCATACATTGGACAGATCAAATAAAGTATACATTTAAAAAAGGAGGAACACATTTTGGCTGTTAGAGAAAAATTCATGTCCTCAGACATTTACTCACATATAAAATTAACTAACCATAACATCAATATTAATAAAACACACATTCTAGCAAAATTTTAACAATATAACTAAAGACGACTAAGGGAAGCTATAGACATTTTTTAAAAGGCCAAGAGCATAATTGAGAAGTGTGAATTGAAGAAAAATAATAATATTCAGAAAAAGCTATTGGATGATAAAATATTTTTAATACTTCTTAACCAATAAAATTTGAGTATGATGAGAAAATAACAAAAGAAAAAATAACAATTTTAAATCTCCCCACACACATTCTTATGATTTGGGGGAAAAGAAACTCTGAGGAAAGTATTTGTTATTGTACTGAAATATCAGCTATTTTGGCTATTATATTTTTGCTACATGGAAGCTCCCACAAATAATACTATATATACACTAATTAGTATTAATAAAGTATTTATGTCATTCTTAAGAACAAAAAGAAATTTAGAAAGAATTAAAGATGAATGAATAAAATGGAATATTGTAGTATAACAAATTAATGTATTTCATTATTTAGAAAATCAAGCAAATAATCAAGGAAATAGAGAGAAAAATTACAGATAATAAGTTAGCAAATAAAGAATAAAGTTATAATATTGGCAAATGAGAAAAGAGTTGCAATCATTAGAAATGATTTTTTAAAAAAGAACATCTAGAGATAATATTTAAAAAATAAAATTATTGAAACAATTAATAGAAAAAGAAAAGAAAATTAGGTTTGACTCTAATTTTAAAAAAAAGCTATAGTAGAAAAAAATATTTAGATAAAAGAAAATATTGGGTTGGTATTTTTAGATCTAGTGTCTGAAACTACCTTAGCCCGTCACTGAGGTGTGCCAAAGCATGAAACTATTGGTCTGAAGTTTGGGTGTGGTTTCTAGATAGAGATTTTTAAATGCTTTCTCTTGCTGGCATTTATTGATAAAGCTTGTTAGAGCAATTAGCACAGCTCATTGTTTTTTATTTACAAGCTTAGAAAGATTAGGTCATGTGATATATGGCTTTAATTTTTATTGACTATTTATAGTCTCTTGCTTTATGACTTAAGCAATCTTATATTGCTAAGGCTATTAATATATGGTTTGGCTGAAGATCTCTTAGCCCCATAGCTATTTGAATTGGATAGCTGGATTTGAAGGCATGTAGATGTCTTAAAATTTCAGATTTGCCTCTCAATAGATAACTTTTAGATAAGTGCTGGCTTTGGGTTGGTATTGTTAGATCTAGTGTCTGAAACTATCCTGGCACCTCACTTAGGAGTGCCAAAGCATGAAACCATTGGTCTGAGATTGGGGTGTGGTTTCTAGATAGAGATTTTAAAATGCTTTCTCTTGCTGGAATTTTAGAGCAATTAGCACAGCTCATTGCTCTTTTTAATATTGGATTTATTTAACAAAAAAAAATAATAATGATAAAAGACATTGAAAATAAGTTTAAGAATATGTAGAATATGAAGCAAACATGCCAGTGATTTAAATTTTGATGAGTTTTTGTAAATGGGGGAAATGGGAGTGCAATTTATTATGGCTGCTTTGTTTTCATTCTACTCAAGATCAAATAATACCATTCATCATTATAAAAAATATAAGACTAAATTTGTTTACAGATTTTGTAAGCTATATAATATTGCAAGTCAAGACAATCAAAAGATGTTTTCTCTTGAACAATTTTTTTTTTTACTTTTAAGATTTTTTTTAGGTAACAGCTTATAGGCATATAACTTGTCTTCTAAATATTAGTTTAAAAATTATCTTTATCTAATTTTTAGTTAAACGATAATACGAATTGGGGGTAAAGCAAGAAAGTTTTCTCATTCACTATACTTTTTAAAGGCTATTTTACTTCTGATTATTATTCACTTTTAATAGATATACGTGACTTTAGGTCAAAAATGTAATTGAAATATGATACAAATTCCATCATTGGCTAATGAGGTGTCATCTTTTTAAGCATACTACACTTGCAATTTATTATTTTTTTATATTTGTATAATATAATGGTTAATAGTTTATTAAAATAAATATTAATTAGAATAATAACTATTGGCATAAAACATTATTTAATTATTTATATTGGATATAATTTTTTTCTTTCTGAGTAGCTAAAACATTAGGGTACTTAGATCAAATTCCTGTATATACATTCACATACACATATGCAATTATAGAACACGATTTTTTATATTATTAAATTTAAATATTTATTTATTAAAATTATAATTAAAAATGTCATAACTTTTAATTTAATCTACTATTGACATTGAATGCAAAATCTCTGACCAGTCTAATTTATTTATATATGAATTTCGAAAACCGGCGTATTTTAAAAGTCATATGAATCAGTCTCGGATCATTTGATTTTCACATAAGGACAGTCTACTTCTTAACTTTTTATATTTTTTTACTATATATCTATATGCGAGTTGTTTATTTTTAAACAAACAAATATGTCGTAATGAAAGCTTTAAAATTTCAATGAGATGTGTTTTATATATATATATGCGTGTGTGTGTAATTGTGTGTCACTAAATGTTACCAAAAAAAAAGATTTAGTTGTTTAAATTAATAAAAAAATATTGAGTTACTTCTCGATAAAAAATTATTAAAATATTTTGTTATATTCTAAAAGAAATGCAAGTAATCAAATTTTGTCATGATTAAATATTATTCATTTGGATATCAGATATTTTGAATTTTTTCAGATTAAATTATATATATATATTCATTGTTTCATTGTAAATACTAATATGTTTGCAAAGATTGAAAATAACAATAGTTACAATAAATTATAACTATTAAGTACGTTTATAAAATAAAAGATATAATACGTTTTACGTATGCCTAAAATTAATCGTCTGATTACTTTCATAAATGAAGACACTATCTAATTATCTTTTTATTATAATATGCAAGAGATAGTAAAGCCATATTCAGTGATTCAATATAATGGTCTAATTTTTTTTTTGCAGAAAAACTGATAAAGTTTATAAATTAGTTATACAAACTAAATATTATTGGGTTGTTTTTTTTTCACTTTATCTATGAACAAGTAAAATGTCAAACAGTTTTTATAAAGTCACACCAGGACAAAAATAATTTCGACACAGAAGCAAAGAGTACTCACTAGATTTTTCATTTGTTGGATTATTATTATTGTTGTTGTTGTTGTTGTTGTTACTGCTTCTTAGCTAAAAATAGCTAAATACCATTTTCTTACCAATAATTAGATAGCTACTAAATTGCTTATCTGTTGGCTTTTGTGAAAAAAATCTATACATATAGAAACAGATGATCATAAGAATTTTAGCTATTAAAAGTTTAGTCTGTGGTAAAAATCGCCCAGTGGTTTTCCACAGTCATGTGACAAGTTTGTTTTTTTCTAATAATTTGGAAAACTTCCTTATTTCGTCATTCTGCCTTAAAGTAAATCTATTTTAAATAAAGAATATTTTTACAACTTTTGATATCTAGTTAATAATTATCGTAATCTTTCAATTGTCAGTTTTGCTATTATATAACTAACTCATATTCGTTAATATATATATTTACAATTATATATGAAAAATATTGTTCTAGATTATCTATTCATATTTCTTCTTGTATTCCTGGTTATTTCCAACATATTTTTTTTCATAGTATTAAAATTTATAAAAGAAAATTGAAACAAATCTGGAAATATGTGGGGGAAAAATAGACATAAAGAAAGTAAAAAACGAAAATCATTTATAAATATAAGTTTTGATCAAAACATTTATGCCACTTACAATGTTACATATATATATATATCAGAAAATTTATAATATGAAATATTTTGTAACCATATTTGGAATGAATTTTTGCAACTAAAAATGCCCAAAGTCTTAAATAATGTCTCCTTCGCGGTTACTTCCTCTATACTTCAAACATATGGATGCAGCAATTAGAAAAAATAATTATGTCAATTGCTATGCATTTTGGCTAATCAAGTTCTTCAATTGGGCCAAGCCAAATATAGCTTTTCAAATACCATACTCTATTATTTTATATTTATTGATTAATGTACATTGCACAAATGTACTTTATAAGTACATTTTTTAAAAGCCAAAATATTTATTTATTACAATCACATTTTAATACTTATATAAATGAGAGTTAATCATTTTTGTTAATTATTGATGTGTAAGCATCAAAACATACAAAATTATATATTAAAATCATTATTTGTAGGAAAGTGTATTTACAATCCTATTGAACTTTATGATTAATTTAACATCTTATAGAAAAAATATTTTTTCGACTAAATATTTACATTTATTTTTAAAAAGATGTTTTTCAACAGAAAAAAAACAATACCCTCATGTGAATTGTGTTTTATTATAATGGCAAATTATCTTCTATAGATATTCAATTATTTAAGTCATTAAAAAATAGATTTTTATTTTGCTTACTTTATAAAACTTTAAAAAATGTAATAATTTGTAATTCAAAATTAAATTTATTTCGTCAATTTTTCTTGCAATTTTGGCAATTTATATTGGATTAACAAAAAATACAAACAATGAAGAATTCTCTGAAGACTCTCTTGTACATTTTAAAATTTAAAATTGGTTAATATTTCACTATTTTACTCTTTTAATCTTTATTGAAATTTATGTTTGTAAATTGCAATTTGTTTGGCTTTTTTTTTTCACTTTCTTTGTATCTAACTTTCTTTCTCTCACTCTCTCTCTCTCTCTCTCTCTCTCCTTCTTCTGCTCCCTTTAATTTGTTTGTTGATTGGTTTCAATTTTCCACGATTCCATTTCTTTATAAAATTTATTGCATTTTTAGATAACTGAATCATTATTTTAAAATATTGTTTAATATCTTTAATAAATGGTAAACTATTTTATGCTTTCAGCAATTAGACCATACTATAAAAATATTTGCTATATATACTTATAATATAAAAAATATATATTTAGTACATAATAATCAAAAAAGCAAGTCATATATAATGTGACATTATTTAAAATCTCTATCCAGAACACTCCCATCTTCAGACCAACTGGTTTCGAGCTTATGGCTCATAAGCTTACATCAGTGGAGAGCTAGAATATTCAGACACTAGATCTAAAATATCAACTCAAAACCCAGCTTACCAATAGCTCAATCAAGCTCTTAATTAATAAATGTGGTATGAGAAAATATGTAAAATCTCTGAATTTCATTTTTATAAATACAAGCTTATAAAAGTAATATCACGTTATATATGACTTGCTTTTTTTATTATTATAATTTTATCTTTAAGGCTTTGGCTATACTGAGGCTATTAAAATATGGTAGATCTGAATTTAGTTCAGTCTCATATAACTATTTAAGTTAGATAGCTGGATTTAAAGATATTTTTATGGCCGAAAATTTCAGAGTTTCTACTTAAATATTATGTATGAAATAAATGCTGGGTTTTGAGTTGATATTTTAGATCTAGTGTCCAAATATTCTAGCTCTTCACTGACATGAGCCAAAAGCTCGAAAACAGTTGGTCTGGAAATGGGAGTGTTCTGGATAGAGATTTTAAATATTTTTTCATACCGCACTTATTAATTAAGAGCTTATTTGAGCTATTGCTAAGCTCTCTGTATTGCATTTAGTGCATAATATATAGTAAATACTTTTTATAGTAAGATCAATTTTCAATTGGAATAAAAAATATTCATTACTTGTTATATGCTATATTCACGTTATATATATAGTAGATAATAATTTAAAAATTAAGAATTAAATTTTAGAATAATTAATTAATTTTTATTTATACAATTATTTAAAAAAAAATTTTTTTTATATATGTGTAATCATTTTATTTATCAAAACAATGAACTCTGAAATGTCTAGATGTCGTGTTATTAGATTCAGCAATAATAATTCTTTAAATAATCATTGTTTGCAGTGCTCAGCCCTTCCTCAGCAAATGATATCAGTTTGATATTTAAATTGTATTTTTTTGGTTATTTTAAAATGCAAAACAAATTATATATAAATACATTTGTTAAAATTTTAAAATTATTATAAAATAAATTAATTAGATTAAGCACTAAATTGATTAACTCTAAAAAGTCTCTAAATGTTGCTGTCAAATAAACATTTAATAAAATTTGTGTAGAGATTTCAAAGTATATACTATGTATATATGTTCAGTTCTCTGCCCGAAGGCATATTGAGGTTACTCTATAGTACTAGGAATAACATACATGATCGGTGTACTGAAATAATTTATTTTAATATTTTGGTTTTAGAATTATATTATGAACTTTAGTAAACTAATTGCAGGTTCAACAGCTTAAAACTATGTTTTAAATAGTTTAAATTTTATTTACTTAAAAATTATTTACAACTAGTTGATCTACATTTAAATACTAATTAAGTGCTAAGTGCAATTAAGTATATATTATGATCAATGCTTTAAAATAAATCGAGTGAGAAATGATACAAAATAGTTAATTAAGGGTTAGGTAAAAGAAACAAATAGTAAATAAATTCAATTGGTGATTATCTAATATAGGTAAAAAAAATATATATATTAATTAAATCAAATTAGTGATTAATATTTTTTTAGTATTTGATTCTCTGACGATGCATGTTCACAACATATAAATATTTAAAATATGTCACAATTAATGCTTTTTTTTTTATTAGGAATTTGATAATTTTTTTTCTTTATATACTATAAAGAGAAATCAACTTACGTTGTTCGCTGTTAAGCTACTATCCTTTTTATTGTTGTTGTTGTACAACCCTACTTAGTACAAAGATGATTTTGAAACCGAATTTATTTAGCATTGGCATTTTTGCAATAAAAATATTTTATTTCAGGATTGAAATATTTTAAAAATAATATTATGTTGAAAATGTTAAATTAATACTACATTTTCTGATTGCAATAGAAATAGATCCATCATTTTTATAACTGAAAGCATGAATGTAAAACATTTGGAGGTAAAGTGGTTACAGTTGCTGTTTATGACCTTGATCTGGAATTTTAATATATGCAAAACTTAAAAAAATCATTTTGGTTACCAAAACAAGGTTAAAGTTTTATTCTGAAACAATGAAAACAGGGATATTTGCTTTATGCAAGGTGTTTTAATTAGCATTTGTCTGTATATAACAATATATAAATATAATTTTCATTAAATGTCTACTTCTATTTTTAAAACTATTTTTTTATAAATTGTATTGGAATTTATTCAGGATATCAGGTATTAAGTAATAATTTGATAATAAAATAAATCTGAACATGTATCGTTTTTCCATCTATAAAAAATATCGCTATTGTTAAATGTTCTGAAAATAAAGATACCAGTGATTTTTTAGCTATATTATTTTTTAAAGGATCGTTATTTGTTTTTGTTTTTTTTTGTGTGTTTTTTTTTTTTAATAATCCATAATTTTAGATCTTGAAAAAAATCTGTATATTGTATGAACAATCCCTCCTCAATGATCTTTAAGATAAAAGATAGTACTGATAGATTTTTAATAAATATTTTTTTCAAATAATTGATTTTTTTTAATGCAATTTTTTTTTTTATATAAGTTATTATGGTACTTTCTGATTTTTCCCCATGCCACCACTTGAAGGCACTTATTTCCAATAGTTAGAAATAATTATACAGTTGCAGGGATTAATGTTTAATGAAAGTAAATAAACCACATAGTTGTGGCTTGTGAATTTTTAAATTTATTGTATAAAAATACAACAAAATGATATGCTAAGGTAAACAGAATGCATTTCACAAATACTCGCTAAAATCAAAAGCTGCATTGGTTGTCTTTTTATGCTCAAGATGATGAGAATTTGTGATCTATAGGCCACAGAATGTGAGACAGTGGATTTTTTCCAAAGAAACTGTATCCTGCTCTCTCAAAAAGTCCATGCCAATAGCCATGATATGAAATTGTACTTTTCCCGAACCCTGGAATGGTGATATAATTTAAAAGTCTGCCAATGCTGTGTAGCATTACATAATGACACGTGGTTTGAAGGCTCTAAAATAATATTTCTGACAACCATCCAATTTATTTATTATTTGGAGTAGAGATACCATCACATCTGAATGTATAAAA
Organism: Epiperipatus broadwayi; assembly: GCA_028023455.1. NCBI lineage: Eukaryota > Metazoa > Onychophora > Udeonychophora > Euonychophora > Peripatidae > Epiperipatus > Epiperipatus broadwayi. The sequence goes on from JAQFVV010006337.1 coordinate 339,362, forward strand.
CATGAATTGGATGTGTGCAAAGACACTATCATTTCTTGGAACAGTTATCGAAGACAAGTGTGCAAAGAAAGTTTATTGATTTGGCCATCATGCAAAATTGAAGAACCTAGAAAAATTGTAGAAGTAGATGAAAGTCTCTTTACAAAATGAAAGAACCAAAAAGGGAGAATATTCTCTCAACAGTGGTTATTCAGTGGTTTATGCTGGGAAATTAAAGTGTTTTATTGTCACTGTTTTATGTTGGATAGTGTCCATTCTACTTGATGCCATTCAACAAAATATAGCACAAGGATCAACAATTTATTCTTTCTGTTGGAAGGTCTATAAAACTGATGAATTAAGAAATGCAGGATTTGAACATTTTAAAGTTAATCATAGTTATACTTTTGTGAAACTTTCTAGTGGGGCACATACCCAAAACATAGAAAGACTTTGGGGGCTAGTTAAATGGTGCAATAAAAAACAGAGGTGAACCACTCGTAAACACATGGATTTCTATTTAGCTGAGTTCATGTGGTGGTGATTGCATCAAGAAGAAGATTTATTTGTCACAATTTTAAAAGCCATTAGCAAAGTGTAACTATTTTTTTACTTTTACTTTGTTGTTTTTTTTTACTTTAATTAAACATTAGAACACAAAAATGTTTTCCTCTTTTTTACTTTCACTTTCATTAAATACTCTTGATTATGCTACACACTACCAATTTGTTAGTAATTAAGTATTTTTTTTATTCTTTGATTAAATACCAAATTATTGTTTATTTCAATATATTAGTTAGTACTTAAGTTTTTTTGTTTTGTTTTTTACTTTAATTAAACGTTAGAATACAAAATTGTTGGTGTTACTTAGACTGTCATTAAACATTAGTCCCTGCAACTGTATAATTATCTCCTTCTATTGGAAATAAGTGCCCTCAAGGGTATAATTATCTCCTGCTATTGGAAGTAAGAGACCTCAAATGGTGGCATGGGGCAAAATTGGAAAGTACCTTTTGTGACTGTCATTAAACATTAGTCCCTGCAACTATATAATTATCTCCAGCTATTGGAAGTAAGTGCCCTCAAGTAATGGCATGGGCCAAAATCGGAAAGTACCGTTATTATTCAATGAGATATGGAAAATTTGTTTTGAATTTGTAACCTTTTATTGTTTTTCTCCTCAAAAAGATTTACTTTTTAATGATATTTTTCATCAAGCTGAAAACTACTTATTAATTTCATGAGTCTTTTATAAATGTGAATATTTTATTTGTTAAATTTGTGCTTTAAATTAGGTATTACCTTAAATATTTCACAATTTTCTATTTTTCGATCTCCATAAATATTTAGAAGTGATTAAAAAATGAATCTCGATGCTACTCAAACTGCTAGCTTTTATATTTTGAATCAATCACTCTTAAATATAGATTTTATAAAAATCTGTATTTTTTACCTGATTTGTTTAATTCGAATTTTTAAAACGCTGTTATTCTCAGTTTCAGAACTCAGTAAATTTTATCCTCTATTTTGCTGAAAGTTTTATTATTTTCTGCTTTAATTGATTTCAGAATTTTTTGTTAAATGTATAGCAGTAACCCACAAAAAAAACATCGGTGAAATTACTTGCTAACTGTTCAGACCTTATGTTGTATTAATAACATCCAAATGGCAGGCTATAAACAACAACCTCATCTATTTAATTATATTAATAATGTTTTTCTTTAGCTGAAAAATGTTTCAAAATCTTTAGCTTTGTGTCTGCTGGTCTATAATTGCACTAAACAACACAGGTTAGGCAAACAGTGACTACTAGTAATAAAATATCTGATATATTTTTATCTGATATTTGATTTATTAAAGCGCCATCATTTTGAAATTACTGCTATATCTGTCTTTAATCGATAATTTATCAAAATTTGTTATTAATAATTAGTATAAAGATAAAAACAAATTGTTTAGTAATAGAAAATAATAACAAATTAAATAAAAATTATTGATATTATTTTTTTTTATGAATTCATTGTAAGAGTTTTAGATTATATATTTAAATGAATTAGATAAGTTTAATATATATTTTTTAGGAATTTATAAAGTATTGAAAACAAAACTACATGTTTTAAAACATCATCATTTATCATAAGTTTCAACCATTATCAATCCACTGCAGATAGAAGGTCTCTCCAAGTTTAATCCATCTTCTCTGATCTTTATCTTACTTTTAGACTGAATAAATATGTGCTTATTGCAATTTTAAAAATCTGACATTAAGCATCACTTCTCTTTACTTGAATGACTATAATATTTTTTTTGAAGATTATTAAATAAACATTTTCCCAACACTAGAACACAAAATGATTTTTTTTTAAAAAATTAATAAACATTGAGTTAATATTTAAATATAAGTTATGTTTTATATATATATATTCATAAGAGTGTATGGACAATTAATAATTTTCATGTGTAATTTTACATTTCACTACGATTTAAGCATTTTCTTATATATTTATATTATTTATAACTTTTTCTATATATATATATTGTGTTGCGCGCATGCCTGGAACATATTTATAAAGAATCTTTTTTTTTCAATTTACAGTACAGTAACATTGTAAAATATGTAACAGCAAACTAAAAAAATTAAATTAGACACATGCAAAAAAAATTTGAAGGATTAACAAAAAAAACTCAAATTAATGATAGTGTAATATCTCCTCTATATGATTTTTTATTAAATAATAAATCGAACAAATGAAATAAAAAACAAAAAAAGATAGAAGAAACATTACACGAAACAAATAAGAGATATATGGTAGGATTTACAATCGCACAATGGGTACGACATATAGCAAAAGATAATCCATTTCAGAAAGCAAAAAATTATTATAACTAGCTAAACAATCAATCACTGAAACAAATTCTACAGAGATTTTACTTATTGAATAAGATGAAAATAACTCCAAACTTTAAGACTATGAAAGTTATTGTTGGTAGCATTTGTAAAACTAAATAATTTTTTGGAGAAAAATATTATTTGCAAATATATCAGCATGTATACATATCATTAGTCAGATTGAAAGACCAAATGAATAAAATGGCCAATATATTTTATCAAACAGTTTTGGCTATGCACTATGCTATTTTTTAAATATTGTTTTATTTTCAGCAAGTATATTCATTTTAACTAAACATTGCACTAAAGCTTAGAGATAAATAATAGAATTTCTATTGAAAAAAATAAAACGTACTGCATAACAAAAGACTCACTCAATCTATTAATTTAGAAATGCATTTTTCACAGACTACCAAAATTTAATGAAAAACTCTTTCAAACCAAATAAATGAGTTTTCTGGCATTTATAAAAATAAAGAGAATGATGTTTTTTTTCCAAGTTTTTTATATTCAGACAATATATTAGGAGTAAAGTATTAAAATACTTTTAACCATAGTTTTATAAATATACAATGGAAGCGAGAAGATTTAGTGATAAAGTAGATCATAAAGTATAATTGTTATAATGTAAAATATTTTAAATGCCAAAACTTTGACAGAAAATGAATTTATTACATTTTGAATTACAAGTGTCAAACTCATCCCACCCATAACTTTGAAATCATCCATTTCAGATAAATACAGTAATGATTATTACTAATCATTTAGTAAACTAGAGATTGTCTTTAGCACAGATATAAACTTTAAACTTAGTTAAAGATTAATATATTCATTTTTTTTAATTACACACATACACATGGAGTTATTCACATTTCTATTTTATTGTGTCTTTTATTGTATATTTATTTATATGAATTTAAAAAAGTGTGGAAGTATTGAGGCTATTTAATATATTTATAAAAGGAAATTATTGCATTATTTTTAATATTAAAAAGTGTCAAGCATAAATAGCCATTAATTATATAGCAAATATTAGTATTAGATGAAACTGAATAATTAAATATGCATGTTCTTAGGTGGAATAGCGATTTAGTTTAAAAAACTCCTAAGGGTATTTAATCTGGAAGATAGAGAAGAACTTAACAACTTAAATGTTATAATCTTTAAGAATAAGAATTACTTCCAAATGATACTGATACTGATTTACAAGTAATTCAAATAATGAAAACAATCAACAAATAATTCAAATAAAAAAATACTATATAAACCTATATAAAACTGGGTCTCATTTTATACTGATTATTTTAATGCAATTTTGAAGTTATGTGATTCATGTTTCTTCTTAAATATCATTTTATGTGGATTTTCTTTTATGCGATAAAGAAGTTCATATTTCACTATATTTATTAAATATCAAGAAATTTAAATTATTAATAACATATTTTCATTTGAAATACTTTTTTTTTTCAAAAATATAATGTTATATTAGCAGCTAACATAAATATGGCCTGAAGCTATATTTAGAATCTTAGCTTTTATGTAAATAACCTACTTATACTAATGAGTAAATAATATAAAAATATCACAATAAATATTCAAAATTTTTAAACTTTTAAAACATATTTTGTTAGATATAGCAGAAATAAATATTCTTTTAGATTTTTAAAATAAATAATGAAGATTTTATTGATTTTGTAAACTGAAAATAATCTTTCTAATGTTTTTTTGTTTTGATTGTGATCTCATTTTTTAATATAGAAACAAAATGTGAACATTTAAAATTTATTTCAGTAGTAAACAAAAAAAGAAAAATTTATTATTTTCTGATAAGTAAAAATCAGTTAATCGTACATTTTACATTGATGTGTGAGACAAAGAAAAATATCAGAAAATGCTAAAATCTAAGTTTCCTGCAATGAACAACCTCTTAAATTCCAATGAGAGCTAAATAGTTATGTGTCTGGATATTGTGATCTTTATAAACAATTAGTAAAATCATCATATCAAAGTTTAATCACTGATTACATTGTCAACAGGAAACCATTAACAAAGTATAAGACTGTGCTAGTTGTACTTCCTCTTGTGACAAATCTGATTTCTTACCAGTTCAAAAAAAAACCCATGTTGTCAAATAGTGGTAATGATTAAAATATGTGTACAAAAAATGTAAAATTAAATACTGTAGTTAATAAAAAAAAAAGTAAAAAAAGTTTGTCTTGTATTAATTTCTTTTTCAAATATTTGACATTTTTTACAAGTCATACTTTATTTCCTTATTTTTTAATGTGAATTTTAAAGTAATTTTTTCTTATTACTTTGCTTTTATGCAATTTCTAAAAATTACAGAACCTATTCCCCATTTTTCAAGGTAAGTTAAGTCTATTTTTGTGCAATTTTTTTAATATGGGATTTCTGCACAATCTATCTACCACATAAAATGAGTCCCAAGTGTAATTAATTATCAACTGATATAATTTTGCAATACTGGACTTATGTAATTGTATTAACCTTTTAACCACTAATTATATTATTGGTTGTATGAGGTAAAAATCAAATCTTTTAATTGGCCAACTCACAAACTGAAGACAAAGCCTATTGTTAAAACATATTCGCCTATAATATTAAATTCAACTCAGATACGTTTATAAAAAGTATATTACTAATTTTTCAGGTTATGAAGAGAACGAAAGTTCATTCAAAAATAAATTGCTATTTATTTATTCTAAAATATTCAATTTCAGCAACATAAAAGCTATAATATAAACAAAAAGGTCGACTTTTACGTTATAGAAAAGTAAATATTTCTTTTTACTAAATCTTAAATATTTTTACTAAAATCTTCAATATTTTTCGAAAATAATTTTGTTTTTTTTAGTATTCTCTCTGAAAATAATTTGTAATTTCTCAAAATATTCTTTTATAATACTTTAAATCATATTCGAAATGAAACTCTCAGCGTTTTTCTTTATTTTCTTTGATCAGGCGGTTTTTTTGTTCTTTCCAGCCAATCAGAATGTCTTTTTCGGCTGAGAGCATGATAACAATCAATCACAACTAATGTTCTTTCTTTGTTTAGGTTTAAATGCGTTTTTTTTTTACTTGTAAAATAATTCGGAAGAGGGCACCATCTTACAGAACTTTTAAAAACCTATTCAATACCTGTCAAACAAATATTTTAGCATAAGAACTGGTAGAGTTAGAGTGACGTCAGATGTCAACGAGGAGCCTCGTAAGAGGCGGGAAAAGGGTTAAAAAAAAATATAATACAAATAAGACTATCAGTAAAATAACTTATAAATAAAAACAAGGTAGCAGAAAACTTTTAAAAAATATCATATCAATATTGCTTAAAAAAATCTGTAGCACTTATAGAAAAGTTAAATTACTAATGTTATATGAGATTTTTAAAGATTTAAATATACAGTGAAAATTCAGTATAGATATATTGTGTGTCATATTAAACATAGCTCAATGTACATATGTAAATAAAAAGAATAAACCACTCTTCCTTGGGATATAAATTAAAATGTCAAAGTCATAAATCAAAACAAAATGTTTTATGCTTTTTAATTGATTTTGAACATAAATATATTTATTGTGATTTTTTAAATTCATAATTACGATTTTACATTAATTTATCAGAATATAATGTTTGATTAAAAAAAATTAAATTTTACAAGAAAAATAATCATGGAAAAGTGATCAACACTTGACCATTCTTCAAGACAAGTGAACAATGTTGATCACTACTGACCACTACTTACATATCAATGGCATTCATTGATAAGAACAAAATACAATTATATTTTATAAATATTTATGGACTTTATGATTATTTTTTTACACCATATTGACTAAAAATATGTCTAGATTTAGATTTTTATTTAAAATATTTAACTTTAAGCCAAGAAAAGACAACAGAAATGAATAATCAGGGATTGTAATTTTTAAGAAACAAAAAAAAATCAGCATTCACTTCAATATGATTGGTTGAGATATAATTGTTTTGTTTTAAATGTTTTTCTTATTTTTTTCTTCAGTTATTAATATTATTTTTAATTTTTCATTACATTTAACCAATTTGAATCTAAAATTATTCAATTTTTAGAAGCTGAACTGAAACAATTCTGTTTATTTTAAATTAATATTTTATGAATAGAAACATACTAAAAATATAATTGTCGAATAAAATTTCTCAAATTTTTACATAATTGACAAATACAATTATTAGACAGACTTTATACAAGTTGATGAAATCAGATAAATGATTAATGTCTAAAAATAAACATAGGTTTCCAAACAAATAACATTTTAATATGGAAAAAACTCCTTCCTATTACATATTTAGTGAATAAAAACTAACCCTATTATTTAAAATGGTTTTCACTTTATATTTGACTCAATTTAACCCATTAACTGGAACAACCACAAACTTTTGTTTGTGGCTTCAAATTGCTCTAAAACCATCAATTTTTGCATTATTGTAATGAACTTATAGTAATTTTAAAGCTTAAAACATACTGTAAAATGCTGACCTCTCTTGAATTATTTTATAAGCCATATTAAACAAAAAGGAGTGCTTGTCAACAATTTTCTCTGCTCTAACATCTTTGTTTTGATTTTCCAAATAAAAATGAATGTTTTAGAGTAATTTTTTAAGTATTTTTTTTTACATATTATAAATAATTTTGATAAAATATGCTGAAAATATAATTATTTTAGAAAAATAGTTAAGATTTTAGTAAAAATTCTTTACTTTTACAGAATGTAAATTGAAAAAAAAATCAGGGCTTGTCAACAATTTTCACTGCCCCAAACTCTTTATTTGATTTTCAAAATAAAAATGAATGTTTTACAGTATTTTTTCATATTTTTTTACATATTATAAATTATTTTGATAAAATATGCTGAAAATATAATTAATTTAGAAAAATAGTAAGATTTTAGTAAAAAAAATTATTTACTTTTACACGAACATAAATTGAAAAAGAAATCAATGACATACAAAGCATTTTCTAATGGGTTACAAACATTCTTTTTAAGTTCACCACTATAGAATATTTTTATAATGATAAATAGAATTTTTTTTGGAAAACTTTCATTCACTTTCATCATCTGACAAATTATTAATTTGCTTTTTGCAAATGAAACTAAAATGAATCTAATATTAAAAGATGAATATATTTGTACTGCTGATTCTGTAACTGACCAATCAAAAGTTTAAAACTTTAATTCATTTGGCCAATAAAATTTTTTTTAGTTAAAAGGTTAAAATAATATTGATACTGAGAAGACTAAAAGAAATTGAATTTTACATTTTTAACTATCAAGATGTCAGTATCATACAAGCCACCTAATTTAATACATCTGATTATGTTGTGATTGGTAGTTTTTTGGTTTCCAGGTTCAAGAGTGCTTGAAATAGCTCTTAAAACCTCCTGACAGATTTTTTTGTTCTCATGAAATTTAATCTTTTAACTTTCACTTTAATATTAAACCATTATTATTTATCAGAATATAAGACATTTATTTTTTTATATAGCACAATGTTTTTTTTTATAATCTATAATATTAATAAGCCAACAAGCTGATACACATGCACTTTGCAGATGTCAAACACTTCAGATTTGCCCATACATATATGGTTGGGTCAAAAATATAGGTGGATTCATTCTATATTTTCTTAAAGACTTTATCTTGGGTTTGAAAAAGTGGGAGTATTCATTTATATAGTGACATCTGCAAAGCACATGTGTATCAGCTTGTTGGTTTATTAATATTATAGATTATCAGAATATAATAAATTTGATCTCAATTATAGATATTTTTGTTTAGAAATTGAATATTTTTTTTAAAAATCACAATTGATTTTTAGAATTATTTTAAAAATTAGATTTTAATCAGAACAAAGCACTGTCACATCATCAAATTTTATATAAAGCAGATTCAGTTTGCAAAATAAATAAAATATTCTTTATTTGATGTTTGCTTTAAAAATCTGAATGAATTATTTTTAATATCTAGTAAGTCTATCAATTTATGCTTTAAAGATTTAAAAAAAAATTTGTAATTTTACGATATCACTAAATGTTATAACAAACTGTTGTAATGACAACATTTTTAGACTGTTGTATCTCCCACAACTTTAATCTCTATGGTAATGTTACACAGAAGAATATATATTTTTATAATTAAAAATAAAACATTTCTGTAAAAAATAAATATGTAACAGTATATATTTTTGATTTCTAATAATTATTATACAATTATGATACAAAACTAATCATAAACTTTCTAAATAATCAAGTTTTTATACCATTGTAATATTTTCTTCTAGTAATCTCACAAAGTTTAAAATCAATAAACGTACAATGTCTAGGCATCAATGTGTGGTTTCAGAAACTGAAATTCCCATTTATTTAATTATTCTGACATCTTTAAATTTTTTTGAAATTAAAATATTAAAAAATATATATACATGAATTTTAAAGCTGTAAAAAAATGTAAGCAAAATTTCTCAATAGAGGGTGAAAAGTGCAAATTTAATATTTAGATTTCTGAGGTGTGGGTCCATTGCTTGAATAAATGGGTTGGTTATGAGCACTCATGCTTTTGTCTAGATTTTGAGAATAAAGGTGTATATTTCCCACAGTTTATTTGTACATTTATGATTATTTTTGCAAAATATTTGTAAAATGTTTATTTTTTGATAACAATATTTATAATTACACTCATATTTTATTCAAAAACATTTGTTTTTAAAGAAGACAAAAAAATACATAATAGCAGGAAGTCATTATTGGCTGAAAATAAATATCTTTATAGTCACCATAGCATTTATTTTTTATAATTTTTCAATAATTATAGATGCAATTTTAAATTTATTGCATTATGCAATCTGAATAATAATTCATTGGAGATTTAGTAATGGAATTAAAACAAATCTAATTTCTTTTGTAAAATATTTTATTGGCAATTGTTAAAAAACAAAAGCCATTATTTTATTATGTTTTTTTTTAATTTATTACTTTTTTTTATATATTTTCAAAATTGAAATCTTAATTTTAAAAATGATTTGAATTTATAAACTTGTATTTCTAAAAAATAATTTAAAATATAATAAACAATAAAAATTAATTTGTGAAAAATAAAAAGTTGAAAATATATTCAAAAATCTGCTAGGAGCTATCAAAAAGTATAAATACCTAAAGAGTAAAATTTAAAATTCCATTTATAATTATTAAAAATTGACAAAATATAATCCCTTTTTAATTAATTGTAACTTCCTGATTTATTGTATTACATTTCTCTTGCCTTGTCTTCTTTAGCAACAAATATTTTCAAATAAAACCTCAGTTTAATTATAAATATTATAGTCTTAAAATAAATATTTTATAAATGTTTTGCAAAACAATATATATATAGACTATGGAATATATATATATATATATATATATATATATATATATATATATATATATATATATATATATATATATATATATATATATATATATATATATATATATCCCCCCCCCCCCCCCCTTTTCCAACAAACGTCAATATATATTAGTCAATCTGTATAGTCTGACATCTTAATTTTTTTTAATTAATAAATCAATGTACAGTTTATTTCCAGTTTCTGCTGTCAAATGCATGCAAAACTGGAATAATAATAAGGTAGCCATAAAAAGAGTGAATTTAAGCTGAAAGTGATACAGCATCACTAGACTCATGCAACCTTCATCAGTGTACATTGTTATTAGTGTGTTATATGTATATTAAATATAATAGTTTCACAAATTTATAGATCTAAATGTTAAAAATTAAATAGGAATTCTCTGTGTATTTTATAAATAATTTTCTGCTATGATATAATAAAGTAGCAATTAAAAACAAGCATTGCAAAACAATATTAAAGCATTTAGCAATTTTATTTATATTTAAGATAAAACTCAATTAATTTTAGCACATTATTATTTTAATCTTTATATAAATTTTGATGATAAGTTTTACTTTTTGATTAAAACTCTTGGCTCAGTAGTTACAAGTTCACTAATTTGGGTGTTAATTTTGGTATGTTATGGCTTCAATTTTTTTCACTATTTTGTTGTTATCTATAACATTAGTTTATTGGTATGCATTTTTTATGTGTGTGTAAAAATCAGAACTAAAATTGTTACTATAAAAAGAATTCTGAAGATGTCAATATCTTACAGACTTTATACAAATATCACATAAATTTGAATATCAAAGTAAGTCAGCAATGATCTGATTGACTGCATCAATGACTTGATTGGCTGCATCAACCAACAGTATCACTTATTGATAAATTATATATCCCCAGACATTTCAGAGTAAGCTCTATTGTTTTAGAATTTCTAAAAAGTAAATTGTAATTTTCAGTAATTTATTTACATATCTGAATTTACTTATGCAGCATATTTGTAAAATATTTATTTAAAATCAAATAACTATGTGATTACAATTAGATTTTAAAAATATTTGTTTTTAAGAAAACAAATCATAAAAACATAGTTACAATAAAATAGAAGCTGCTTTACTGCCTAACAAAAATTATTTTCATAAATGCTGAAAAATATTTTTTTCTGAAATTTTAATGTTTTTTTTTTAATTTTAAGACATATTTCATTCTTTTAAAGATATCTCAACTAAAATTTGTTTTTATTTTTAAAATGGAATTTAAATAAAAATATTTTGGTCAATAATTTTTGAATAGGCAATATTACAATCCAATACAAAAAGAGAAAATATGTCTGAAATTGTCACTAGGGTCTTTCAAATAAGAGTGGGAGAAGTAAATGCCTAATTTCAGCAAGCAATGCTTGATTTTAATTTGTTTGCTTTATTAAATTATAACTGAAAATTGTTTATAAAATATGCAGAGAATTCTCTTAAATTTTTAACATTTAAATATGCATATATTAATAACAACAAAAATGGAAAATCTACATCTTTTTAAAAATATTTTCATATAAATTCTAATATCAAGATTTTAGTGAGAATTGAATAATGACAAATATTTTCATATTAACAGCAATGATTTTCATCTATAAAATTTTTTGCATCAATAAATCAATTCTCACTAGTTTTATATAGACATGTATCTAATGTAGAATAGTTTTTAAATAACACACTGTATGATAAAGGGACATCTGTGCTTTTTTCAAAAAAAAAAAACAGTAAAGGAAAAAAAATGACATTCAAATTTGGCAATTAACAGATAATGAAGTTTTTATCAATTTCATCTCTGTTTTATTCTCAAGAAAGGATCAAATTGATACCCATTTATCAATTAATAAATTTATGTTGATTAGGTTGCTTATAAAACAGTTGTCTGGAAAAATCCTATTTCTGTTGGAACTTTTAAAAAAATCAAGTTTACACAAGCTAATTGCAAACATCAAAGATAGTAATAGTAATAGGATAACCAGTATGCCATAACTCATGCCCTTTATTAATTTACATATATTAAATTTTATTGAAAAATATAAAACTTTTATATAAAAATATATTTATCAAGAATGAGAATGACAGTGCTGAAAGGCTGCATTTTGAAACTCTAATAAATTAAAGACAAAAATCATCAAAATTATATAGTAATTATAGAATTAAAAAATAAGCTAAACTAAAAGAATTATATTAATCTTAGATATTCAGTTCTAAATATGTTTGCTTCTAATTTTAACTAATAGTATAAAATTACAGTAAGATGTTGTTATATACGAATATAATATTATGATATCTATTGAAGAAACATGTATCAGAAAAATTAATCGTAAATGCAGGTTTAGCTTGAAGTAAAATTTTTATTATTTCTTAATTATATAGAAATTATATATCTGGAAAAAAAAATATATTAAATAAATCAATGGCATGAACATTTTTTTTCAAGTGTCATAGCATCGGCGGATGCGTTCCGTTAACCCGGGACAACTGCTTGTAAGCAGCTGAGCTGACCTCTCGACCACCAACGCTTGACTGGCATGAACTTTTGAGCGCTTATAATATATAAGAGATAAATGTATTATTAATTATAAAAAAATCTGCTGTAAATATATTACTAAGTATAGAAAAATCTAAAACTTTTCTACAGACTATAATATAAAGCAATGAAATTAACTGTCTCTTATATTTACCACCAATAAAAGAACTATAATCTATTATTTAATTAAAAAATATTATTTTTATTAATTAATTATATCTTTTATCAATAAAAGAATTATAATCATATAATTAATTTGAATAAGATTTTTTTATCAATTAATTGATAACTTTTAATAATTCTAGTTTGTTTTTTGTTTTTTGGATATTTAACTTAATACTATTAAAAAACTTTAATTACGAAGTAGCAAAGTGTTGTTTCTTTTTATATTTATTGTATTACCATTTTCATTTAAATTCTAATAAAATAATATATATATATTCGTAATAGTTTCATTGTCTTTTTTTTATTATCTAACCATGCAATTGTAGTTCTTGAAGGAATAAAGTCAAGAAATGAAGTTGTTTGTTAGTTGTTCTATTTAGTCATTAATTTTTCATCTTTTAATAATTACTGATATTTACTATTCTTATTACAATCTGTTTTTTATTGATCTTTGATTAAAATCTTATTTAAAACTGATTAATTAATTTTATTCAGTGATTGTACTACTTGGTTTCCAAATGTGACTGACCATTTTACAAAAGCAATATTTATACAACCCTCAAATATCCACGCTATCTCATACTGCTGACACATTTGATCACACACATGTTGAAAAAACAAATAATCACCAATATCAGTATTTCATGCTAAACCAGCACTCGTCAGTTAGTCCAAATTATCATCTCTACACATATATACAATCAAAGCTCAGCTTATATTAAGATATCTAATCTTCATACTCTAATGGTCAGGCTTCAATTTGCTCCACCCCACAACTCTTCAGCCATCCATTTCATTACAAATCTGATGATGGAACGCTTAAAGCTCTCATTGGTACCAACCTTCTCATCCTATCCACATTGACCATAAGCCACTCTGACCCCTCATGTATAGGACATAATCCATTTATATACATATACGAGGAGTGAACAGACCTTACAGCACTATATTTTAATATATAATTTTTTTGCAGTTCAAGCTTTTTTATACCTGCACTCCAATATGTAATAAATAAGGGATTGAACTCAGACTTTCATATGACTATCAACTATTCATGCTATCTCATACTGCTGATACACTTGATCACACACATATTGTTCATCCCTCATATATGTATGTAAATGGATTATGTCCTGTATATGAGGGTCAGAGTGACTTATGGTCAACATGGGTATGATGAAAAGGTTGGCACCCATGAGAATTTTGAGCCTTCCATCATCAAATTTTCAATGAAATGAACAGCTGAATAGCTGTGAGATGGAGTGGATTGAAGCCTGTTCATTAAAGTATGAAGATTGGCTATCTTAATATAAGCTGAGCATTGATTGCATATATGTGTGGAGATGATAATCTGGACCAATTGACAAATGCTGGTTTAGCATGAAATACTGATATTTGTGATATTTATATTTTCAACATCTGTGTGATCAAGTGTGTCAGCAGTATAAGATAGTGTAAATAGTTGAGGGTGAGGGTCAGGTGAAAGTCTGAGTTCAAACCCTCTATATATTAAATATTGAACTGAAAGTATGCAAAAAGCCTGTACTGTAGAAAATTTATAGAAGTAATATTTATGTTGTCATTGCCTGTTTCGCTTTCAATATTTTACTCCATAATTCTGTAAGTACAGTATTTGGTAATAATTAATGTCCCCAATAATCTTATCTATTGGAAAGATCCAGTTTATTACAAAAATACATGAATAGATAGTTGTTTGCGAGATCATTTGACATTCAAGTACTAATTAAAGTGACATATTTGAGTTATGATTCAGAAACCTAAGTGCTACTATAGCAATCTGCATGGGCACATTAAAACACTGGCAGTTTTGGATTTATAAATATCACAAATAATCTCAAATAGTTTATTCTGTTATGTTTATTTGTGTTTTTTTAATGTAATAAATAACACCAATGATACATTTGTTCAATAATTTTAGTTTTTCAATTTTAAAGAAATTTTTCTATTTAAAAAATATTTTACAAGGAATTATTGTGAAATTTTTATATAATTGGAGTAAATTTCTCTATATTTCTGCTAAACTTAAATTTATTAATAGTTAATAATTGGCCATCAATTGTAGATTAAGATTTGCTTTGAAACAAGTATTACAGTATTTTGTTTTGCAATGATGTGATTATAATCTTATCAATTTATCAGGGTGATATTTATTTAGTACTCCAGATGGAACAGAAGATCATTCCCAAACTGCTATTCTAAAACTATCTACATTTAGAAACCACACATTATCAAACTTTGCTAAATACTTTGTTAAATCTTATAAATAGTATATATTGCTTCATATATTTTGTCCTTGACTTAAATTTCACTATGATGTTATATTGGTCCAATCTGAACTCAGAGCTATTAATATTTGAGTTTGTCAACTTATTACTAGAATTAATTAACAATATGCTTTTATTGAATCCAATAGGTGCATTTTTTTTTAAGTTGGCACTTTACAATAAGATTTGACATACTAGCACTGTATATGTTTTAAATGTATTTTTATTATGTATTGATAATATTATTTTAATCTCTTTTTTTGTACGATTATATTTTTGATTCATTTGAAATTGTTTATAAAATTGAGTTGAAAATTAATTTTCATCTTATTAAGTATAATTTATATTTTTGTGTAGTTTATAAATTATCTATCACTTTTATTATTTTTACTCAAGTTTCCACTGTTATGTATATATTGTTTGCTCTTTTATCATTTTTTTTGTTTTAATTAAATCAATGGCATTTGATCATTCATGGATAGTTTGACTGTCATTAATCTCAATATTTTTCTGACTAATGTTCTGACTCTATGAATTAAATTTGTTTAAATCTTTGGATTTTTTGAATGCATTATAAAGGCTTGTAAGTGAATATTCACACACACACACATTTTTATGATTTGAGAAAGAAACTGAAAAAAGTACTTGTTTTTATACTGAAACATCAGTTATTTAGATATTATATTTTTACTACATGGAAGTTCCTGGAAATAATAATAACAATAATATATATATATATATATATATATATTATTGTTATTATATATATATATCAATATATATATATATATATATATATATATATATATATTATTGATAATTATTATTAATGTATTTATCTGATGTGGTTGTCAAAGTTGTGACTATAGAAAGTTTGACACTTGTAAATTAAAGGTGGTAGTAGTAGTAGTAGTAGTAGTAGTAGTAGTAGTAGTAGTAGTAGTAGTAGTAGTAGTAGTAGTAGTAGTAGTAGTAGTAGTAGTAGTAGTAGCAGTAGTAGTAATAGTAGTAGTAGTAATAATAATAATAATGATGATGATGATGACAGTAATTAACACAAATGGAAGTTATATTCTTTTTTTATTATCAGTTAAAACCTTTATTGGAAACTGCAATTAACTTTTTATGTTTTAAAATGTTTTAAAACATTTTTTATTTTTTTAGAAATCAGAAATTTATTTTGAATTTTAATATCAGGTTGATATTCCTATCAGCTCTTATAAAAGAAATTGCTTTCTTATAATATCATTGGTATTCTAGAAGGCTTAGTATTTTTAATTCATTAACTACTTTGTGATACTTATTTTTACTAATTTATATTCTATAAAAGTATATTAATATGTAGGGTATATAAGAACAAACTTTCACACTACCCACCACTCTCCACTGAGGAGTCAGATTGACTTTAGGTCGATATGGGTTGGGTGAGAATCTCAGCCTCAGGGTGGCCTTTGAGCATGCCATCATCAGATTTTCAATTGAATGGATGGTTAAAAAAATGAAGTGTGGAGTGGATTGAAACCTGTCCATTAAAGTGTGAAGATTGGCTACCTTAATATATATCTGAGCACTTATTGCATATTTGTGTAGAGATGATAATCTGGACCAACTGATGATTTCTGGTTTAGCATGAAATACGGATATTGGTGATTATTTATCTTTTCAACATATATGTGTTCAAGTGCATCAGTGTTATGAGATAGAGTGGAGAGTGGTGGGTAGTGTGAAAGTCTGTGGTCATATACTCTATATATTATGTATACAGGTATACAATAAGCCTGTATTTCAGTTATTAAAAGTTTATTAATTAATTGTTTGATAATAAAAGCGTTAATTTATAATTTATTATAAATATATTAGAATGTATTTGTATAAAAAGCTAAAGAAAAGTTATATGATGATACTATTTTTTTTATTAATGTTTAATTTTTTTTTTAAAAAAAAAACATAAATTCTAAGAATGGTATTATTACAAAGTTACCTTTCAATTGCTATTTGATCTATGGATAGAGAGAATGAGAAGGAAATCGTTAGATAGATGAAAGTTTATTATAGATGGGTAAATAGATGAATAAATAGTTAAATAAACAGACATATATTTAGATAACTAGATAGCTAACTAGATAGATAGATAGATAAATAGATAGATAAATAGATAGATAGATAGATAGATAGATAGATAGATAGATAGATAGATAGATAGATAGATAGATAGATAGATAGATAGATAGATAGATAGATAGATAGATAGATAGATAGATAGATAGATAGATAGATAGATAGATAGATAGATAGATAGATAGATAGATAGATAGATAGATAGATAGATTAACTACTAGGTACTCAGATAAATAGGTAAATGGATGTGATATAGACAGATAGATAGCTAAATAGAGAGAGACTGTTTAAATATATAAGTAATTTGACAAGCATCAGATGGTTTAGATATGTAAATAAATAGATTGGAAAACGGTCAGGATGAATGGATTGGTAAATAAATAAGTAGCCATACAGATATGTAGATATAATAAAAAAAATAAACAACTTCTCGACTTATTTTTTACTTATAACTGTCTATAGTAATATTAACTGTAATATTTCTGCCTTATAAACAACTTTATTAATCTTTTTTTACTACAATTAATTAATTTCATTTTATCCTCAGATCTATCTTTAAAAAAATATATATTTCATTTTATTCTGTCAAATGTCCTTTTTAATTAAATATTATAAAATATACATTAGCAATTATTTCTTTTATAACAAATATTTTATAATAAATCACTTATAGTGATATTTGTTTCGTTTTTTTTAAATCCAAGTTTGTTTGTTTTTTCGTGATAAAAATTAATTCATCTTAAAAGAAATTATTTACTTATAATTCTAAATTAAATGTTCGCTATTTTTAAGATATCATAGCGTAATGTAAAATAATTATTGGAAAAAATTTCTAAATTTAAATCTTTAGCTTCTTTTCCACATAATGTAGTCTTCTTGTCTATTTTATATAGCCCTTCAGAATCTTATTCTAATATCTCATAGTTAATTAATCCACTATTAACTTTTAAACTCTTTTAATATTTGTTTCCTAGTCTGTCTGAAAATATCTTCTCATTTATTTATTATACAATGTATTTATCTTTTATTAATTTATCGTGAGTTTAGTGTAATAGTACAGTGGTGGATTCTAGAGCTTAAAAATCTTGATTTGCAGCTTGCCTCTATCACTTCCGATCCCTAGAATTTCCCACAAACATCATGATATATCATGATATATTGATTTACAAACAATTAAATTATTTTATTTTACTAATATATTCTATCCTATTTAAGTTGCTTATTTAATTTGATCATTTGCTATATTTACATGTTTTTATTATGCTTTAATTTTTCTAATCATTTAACAATAAATTTATTTGTCTTTCATTTATTCTTTCATCTTTTTATATTTGAATGTTTCTATTTCAATTGAGATTATTTTACTTTAAATTATTAGCTATTGACATGAGATTTTTTTTTTCTCTATTTTTATGTCACTAAAGCTAATTCTACATCACAAAGCTTTTACAAAATTGTTCTTATAGATTTCTTAATATTTTAAAACTTATTTTATCTTCATATATGTATACTATTAACCTTTCATTTATGACTTTATTCAAAACTTATACCTACATCAAAGTAAATGCCTACATTTTTTATACTATTTCTAAATTAGTTCTGAATCATTATATAAATTTATTTTGAACTATTCTTTTCTTTATGAATCTTTATTCATTATTATTTTCAAATCCTAAATTAAAATTTGTAATTTTTTTATACATACTTCACTATAGAATTTTACATTTCTATAGCACTATGAGTGTCAAATTTAAAAGCTAAAAAATCTTAATAAAGCAATTTTCAACTGCAGGTAAAGATATAAAAATCTCAGTTTAGTCAATTGGATAGAACTGTTGCAAGTAGTTTGTCATTTTACAAAATAACTAACATATCCTTATTAAGTTTATTAAGATTCATATAATATAATATAATGAAATATTTTCATGAAATTTATAGATGCAAATACTGAATGTTAAATTAGATTTTTTTTGTATTTTTTTAATTAAAACTCAAATATGGTGTGACTAAAAAAGCAATTAGCTAAAAAGTGGTAAATTGAAATGCCATGTAGCAACATGCTTCACATTTCTGACTGAATTTTAATTTTAAAAATATACAGCAAATCTCATTTAACATTTAATATTTGCATACACATAACACACACTACATGTATATAAATTAAGTTCTCTGTGCATGTAATTTGCAATAACAAAGTATAAAGGTACTATATTCAAATGATTGCATTTGACCATTGCTAATGATATTTATCTGTGGTTTGCCTTTTTCTAAACATAGTTTAGTCTATCTTTTTAACATTTAGGACAACTTACAACTTTACTAAGTTTTTTTTTTTTTTGGTTACACAATGCACATTCAGACTTTTATAAAAAATCTCTATTAATAGAACGGTTTAATCTAAAATTAATTATTATTTTCGGAACTATAATCAATTGTAAATTGCTATAATCAATTATATGTATTTTATCATTATGTTATAAATAATAAACTATATATTAATTACATTGTGTGACATTTTTTCCATTGTCTGTTCAGTGTCTTACTTGCATTCTTTATTCTTAATACAAGTTTTCACCATTTCTATTTCTCCAGTTCTCTCAATTCCATCTTTTAAATTATCGAATAAAAGTTGAGCTTTATTTGTGTGTGTGTGTGTGTGTGTGTGTGTATGTATATATATACACATATATATATATATATATATATACACACACACACACATAAAATCATGTGTATAATAAATCAAACCTTTCAGATTTGTGATGCAGTCTTTTAAGGATATAACAAATCTTGAATTATTACTCAATGTAAAATCTTGACACTAATATTTATCACTACATGTATTTCAATACAACAGTTTCTATTATTAGTTAAGCTAAAACTCTGAAACATCTAAATATTAACACAGAAAGTTTTCTATTAATATTTCTTCATCACAAACAATTTGGTATTGCAGATTAAATGTTTATTACAATATCCAATCCAGTTAATTTTCAATGGTCATATTTCCTAATAATTGGAAATAACTGATATCCACATTGTAACACCTAAAAAATAGAAGTTATATATATCAGCACATACATTTAAAAAAGTGTGATTATTATTTCTGTGTTGATATTAAGGTATTCTAAGTCTCTATTTCATCTGATTATAAAGAGATTGCTTGTGAGATACTTGAACTATGAAATAGGTTGGTGAGTGTTATGTTGAGTGATGGTTTAAGATTTATTACATGCTCAGGATTAGAGAAGTGCATCACAAATATAAAAAGTTTGATTGGATACATATATTTATCAAGTGCTTTATTTAATTTATTATATTTTATAGATTAATGAAGAAAACTTGTTTAGCCTCATAATTGGTTTCCTGGCAACATCAAAAATTAAAATTTCTCTCTGTGTACATGAATATAATCTCTTTATTTCTATTCTTTATTGTAATAATAGACCATGAAAATATTTTATGCAACATTTACAATTCTCTGGAGAAGTTAAAATATTATTTTCAGAATGTCAAGAAAGATGCTATTCTTTCACATTCTCATACCTATAAAAATAGTTTTTGGGTTTAAATTCTTTTAACAACTTAGGTTTAAAGTAAAAGAAGACTTCTTTTATGTCACTACAAAACCCACAAATAAAAGTCTTATTGTATAGATTAATGTAAAAGACTCATTTACCTTCAGAATATTCAATTAGTAATTGGTTTCCTGGCAATATTAAAATGTGAAAGTGATCTCTGTTTACATTGATATAATCTTCTTATTTCTATTCTTTATTATAATAACAATCCATAAAAACATTTAATTCAGTATAGATATATGTGTGTGTATTCCGAATATATATATATATATATATCAGATTTTAAAAGAAATATTTAAATAAATGTTCAAATAATGATCACTTTTTTATATCAATGTCAATCTTTTTCAACAGATATTAAATGATCTTGATCACTTTTATCAGATATTCCCATATGTGTCCCTATATAGTAATTAATGCCAGTGATGATTCTTTAAAAATCTAACTAAAAATTATTATCATCATATTAGACTGTAATATATTTGATAAGTATTAATTTATGTACAGTCTTTTTAAAATTATTAGAATATATATATATTAAACTATCTAATAAATTACATGACCAAGTGAAAACATTTCATCATTGGTGATAGCTTGCCACTTCTTTTCATTTTACAATTTATTCTAGCAATTCAAATTAGAACAAAGTCCTAAAATAATGGAGTGTTTAGATAGATAGATAGATAGATAGATAGATAGATAGATAGATAGATAGATAGATAGATAGATAGATAGATAGATAGATAGATAGATAGATAGATAGATAGATAGATAGATAGATAGATAGATAGATAGATAGATAGGTAGGTAGATAGGTAGATAGGTAGATAGGTAGGTAGGTAGGTAGGTAGGTAGGTAGGTAGGTAGGTAGGTAGGTAGATAGATAGATAGATAGATAGATAGATAGATAGATAGATAGATAGATAGATAGACAGACAGACAGGTAGACAGGTAGGATAGATAGGTAGGTAGATAGGTAGATAGATAGGTAGGTAGATAGGTAGGTAGATAGGATAGATAGATAGATAGATAGATAGATAGATAGATAGATAGATAGATAGATAGATAGATAGATAGATAGATAGATAGATAGATAGATAGATAGATGGATAGATAGATAGATGGATAGATAGATAGATGGATAGATAGATAGATAGATAGATAGATAGATAGATAGATAGATAGATAGATAGATAGATAGATAGATAGATAGATAGATAGGTAGGTAGGTAGGTAGGTAGATAGATAGATAGATAGATAGATAGATAGATAGATAGATAGAAAAGTACCTCCAAGTTTAAAATAGAAGTTATGTTAAATAGTAAATCTTATTCCAATCATATTTGCAAGAAATGTGATATTTCTTCTTTAGAAGTATCTACAATTTGTGTTAAATTTTAGCACTTATTGAGCACTAAAACTGTTAATTTAAACTTTCAGAATTATGTTTTTGCATGAAATTTCTCTTAAGGAATATTATATAGATGTTAGTAAATCCAATCTTGAGTTTATTTAAAAAGAAAACTCACAACTGGTTTTCTAATTTCTAACAATGATCTTATTATTGCAGAATTGAATTAAAAAAACATAACATTTTCTGTTTGATAGAAAAATAAATAAAATGTGGAACTTCATAATAAATATTAATATTTAACGGGAAACGTTCAGTGATTGACAAAAGGGCTTTAAAATGATTAAGGAGTTAAAACCGAAAAAGTGGTACAAAAAATTTACTGGTTGTATTCACTTTAATTCTCTTTTAATTCACTGAAAGCAACTTATAAACCTAGCAAGGTTATCATAATACTATTAATTAATTCCATCACTGGGCCTTTCTTATATGTTGGCAATCATATTTTGAACAGATGTAAGGAATATTTTGATCATCTTTTGAATATTGATGCGAGAATTGAGATGAAGTACTTTTAGCTACTCATTTAGATATAAATAAAGAATTCAACTTATTAAAATCAAAACAACTATTGACAATCTTCAAATGGGAAAAACTACAAAAAAAAACTGCAAGTTTTAATGAGATATCTGAAAACATTTTAAAATATAGCTCGAAAAATTCTGGAATTTTTAGAAATATATGAACTGAGAAGTTGTGTCATGTGATTTTAAAAATACTTTTATTGTTTCATTTTTTAAAAATAGAGGAAGCAGACAAATTGCAATAAATGTCTATTATACCAAAAGTGTTCCAAAGAATTTTATTGATTGGATGTATGTACCAGAATCTCAAAGATTTTATGAAAATAAGCATTACAGAAATAGTTTTTATTGTAATTTACATATTATTTTTTACTGATGCACAATTTGAATGTAATTGGCTGTTTTACTGTACAGCTTGCTTTAGATGGAAAAGAGGAAGGTGGAAATTGTGTGAGAATTTAAATTAAAACTGGTATCAAAGAAGAATGTGAATTAGTTCCATTTTGTTTTTAATTTTTATTTTTATGATCTTTACAGCTGTTTATGGAGCTTAAGGAATCAAGGTTCACAATGATGAAATTTATTACTCTGAATCAATTAAATTAAAAGCTTCATCTTTTTGAATTCGGGATCTATACTATTCTGATGATTGTGCTATTCATGCCAATTCAAAAAATATTCAGCAGAATAAACTTGATATTTTAAATGACAATGTATACAATTTTGTTTAGTAAATAATATTCAAATAATCAATATTTTTATCAACCAGCAATAGAAAAAAAATTTCAATAACTTTTAATTAAGATAGTTAACAATTTGAGAATGTAAACCAATTTAAATATTTTGGTAACTTTTTAAATCGAAAAATGATCTTAAGTGTTGAATTATAGCCCAAACTGATGTGCTGCTGCTTTTAGCAGTTAAATGATGGGATACTTCTTTGGTGAAATAATTAATGAAATTAAATTAACTGTATTTGGAGCTGTTATTTTATTTAATTTATTATATGAAATAAGATTTAAAAATCCAGCATTAAATTTTTTTATTTAAGGATATTCCAAAATTTTAAAAATACAATTGTAAAATCGTGAAACCATTCAATATGTTCTTCAACTAGATAAATGTTTTGTTCACTCTTGCAAAATTATATCTTCTTGGATCACACATGTAAAACGTATAAACAATATAAGATTTCCTAATAATATATTTTATAGAAAACATAAGCATCATTCCTGTGGAAGAGGCCGCTTTATAAATATTATCTCAAAGACACAGTGTCGAATGTTTTTTGTAGAAAGCTACAATTAGACAAGCTATAAAAAAATTTCGCAAAGAAAGGTGGACAGTAAAAAAAACCACATCAAAAAAAATAATAAAGAGAATTATAGATAATCTATTCTATATATTCAATAAGTATTTGTGATTTGCAAATTGGTTTGAATAGTCATCCAAAACTTATCTCTAGTATGATTTTTAATTTTGTTTTTTAATCTTTTTAGAGGCCGAATCACCATGATAATTTAGTTATATATATATATATATATTCATAAACACCTAATTATATCAATAACTGTGAATCTGTTTAAATCTCAGCAAGGTTTCTAGTACTTTAATGTAACCTGGTGCATTTTCAAAGGGAATTTTCTTTCTTGTTTTGTTTTGTTTTACTATTTGTAATTTATTCTGTAGCCATAAAGAAACAAACTTATATATAAAATTCAAAATTTAAAATTCAAAGATTGGTCTCTTAAAATTAAAAAAAAATTTTTTACATACTTACATTAATTTAAACGGTCCTTTCCCCACTCATCCAAATATAACAATATATTTGTACATAGAAAACGCGATACTTAAAAACAATAATTTATAAAGCCCTCCCCCCAATGATCGCATTTATTACTAATGTTAATTTTAACAGTATGTATACAGTAAATGGAAGATGTTTTAATGAATATTAAAAATATATAAAAGTCCTTAATTATTGTTAAAAAAAAATATGATCAATTAAATTGAAATTAGGGTTCATTGATAATATAGAACTGAAATGAAACTGTAATGAAGGAAGAATAGTTTCATTATCCAGATTAAAAATAAAATAAAAAAACATAATAAAGTTAGGAAAAATGTTCATTATTTTTTATTTGTTTATTTAAAAATTTACAAAATTGTAGTATGTTTGATTCAAAAAAGTTGGAAAAAAAAAATTAGAAAAATTAAAAAAAAAAAGAGATTTTAACCAACTTAGTTTGTCTTTATAATTTTATAAAATTATATAAAAAAGTATTTTTTAAAAGCTATTTTTATTTTTAAAAATAAATTTGTTGACTATGAATACAAAGAAAAGATAGTAAAGCAATTACAAAGGGAAAAAACAACTAAATTGTCTTCAATCATGATGAGCGTTTGGACAGTTTGAGCAACAAGCACTCTTTTCAATAATCTTGTTATTCTTAAAATTAAACAAAGGCAAAACTCTCCATACAGTAGTTCCACCCTGTGCCAACCAGAGTAATCAATGGATGCCAGAAGGCTTGTGCATAAAATACCTATCTAGTGCCTACTCATCCAATATCCCCAGACTAGTTTCTGGCTTGTGGCCATCATCAGTGAGGAGCCTTGGATCTGAGAGCACTGCACCTAAATCTTAGGATCTAATGCAACCCTCCCGCAACCATCTTTTAACTCTACTTTACTACAAAACTATGAGAATGAAATTGAAAACACAATAATATTTTCAATCTAAACTCACTGCACCTAGATCTTAGTTTTGTAGTAAAGTAGAGTTAAAAGGTGGCTGCTGGAGGGTTGCATTAGATACTAAGATCTAGGTGCAGTGCTCTCAGATCCAAGGCTCCTCACTGATGATGGCCACAAGCCAGAAACTAGTCTGGAGATATTGGATGAATAGGCACTAGATAGGGATTTTATGCACAAGCCTTCTGGCATCCATTGATTACTCTGGTTGGCACAGGGTGCACTACTGTATGGAGAGTTTTGCCTTTGTTTACAACAATTATGTGCTAGTATGAGATGGTGATCATGTGATGCTATTCTTAAAATTGAGAGTTCGGTATCTTTACTTGATAAAAACATGGGCAGAGAAACAAAACACATTTCCCAATCTTAGACCATTACAGAAGAGTTACTTTGGCTCTCAATTGCCCAAAATGGCACACCTAACTATATCTAGAGCCAGCTTAGTGGCTTCTATAGAATGTCTTTTGGACAAATCGTTAAGGAAACCCCCCAGCACTGATGCAAAAAGTGAACTTAATTAAAAATAATAAAATGAACAAGACTTTTGACTGAAACTCAACTTTGTATTTTCTGGTGCTTGATCTTTAAATTATCTTTGAAATAGCTAATAAATTTGTTTTATTATTTTTTTACTCAATAAAATTAAAATTAAAATGTTATGACATTTATGCAACACATAAATAAAAATAGATAATAGTCTTGAAATAATCCATTGCAGTAAATAATTCTCTCCAACATATCTTCTATTAGAATCCAGTTGAGAAGGCAATAATCACTGTCATGATTTACCAGACTACATAAATTCCATGTAGTGGTGCTATATTCTTGTTTTATTCTTTATTTTTTACTAATGTATACCTTTATTTACCAATAATTGGATATCTAGATAGATTGGCTTTCTGAAAAAGAAGGTTCTTAAAATATTTAAAATTTAAAACAAAATCTTTAAATTTTGCTAGATTCAATAATTTAGTGCAACTCCTGGGCAAGGCAGCAAGTTCAATAATTAGTTATTGCAAAATGTTTGTTTTATTATTATATACATATATTCTATAGATAATCTTATCAAATAGTCAGGATTGGGGGAGTATTCGGTTAAATCACATGTAAACTATTTTCTAATCAAGTATATATGTATATGTATTTTTTAAAAAAAAAAATAAAAATAAAAAAACTATTTGATAGTTAGGTATTAGACAAATATGAAATAATTTACTAAGGTAAAACAGTTTTCTTATAGATATATAGAACATCTTGTGAACCTCAACATGCAACTTTAAGTAACCCCAGAAAATACATTAGAATACAAAATATTTCAGTAAGTTCAAGGATCCTTTATATATCTGTTATATTTTATCTGATCCAAAATCAAACTGGCTGTATTTAGTTTGACACCAGCTTACAAACACTACTTTTATTCATAAGAAGCTTATCAAAACTTTGCATTATTAAATTTAAGTATAAAATTATTTACAAAGTATAAAAGGTGGGTATCATTATCTAAACTTTATTTTGTAGTTCTAAAACTAAAATACTATTATAAATCGTGTTATGAGAAAAACCAGCAATGGTGAACTAAGCATTGTACGATCAAATATTATCCCTTGGAAGTATTGCTTGATTTCTGTACGTGGGTAGAGAGCTTACTGTACATACCTATACTTTTAAAAACTCTTTTATTATTTGAACATTCATTTAAATCAATCATATTTATTTAAAAAATCTCATATATAGTATTAAACAATAGATTAATAAAACATGTGGTATATTGATATTAAACTAATGAGTTAAAAGATTACTAAAAGTGCTTATTTATGCCTTTGTATATAAAAATTGAGTAAAAAATTCTAGAAAATTTTCCTGAAACAATATTCTCAAAATAATTGAATAAATAATTGTCTATTTATGTACTTATAGATACATAACAATGGACAAATACATGTCACTAAATTATATAAAGTTTTTTTTATTATTGTTGTTTTTAATTTATTATTCATATTTTAACTTATTAGGTAATAATTTTTATTTATTTGTTTAGCATTCCTTATTATTTATTTGTTTTCGTATAATAGCGATACTTTTTCTATTTCATCACATGTATTTGATTATGTAATATTTCTGAATTCATAAGTTGTTGTAACTCTTAAAATGTACTTCGATATACGTTTCATATCTATACAGCAAATCGACATTATTCAACTTTTTTTATTCGTGAAATCATTAAAAATTTTAATTATCATTGAAGTTCAATCTATGTTTTTTTTTAATTAAATATAATAAATATCATTAGGTATATATGCAATTGCATATATAGAAATTTGATGTTTTTAATATACAAGATTTAAAGCACTTACATTTAAAAATTATCCTATAAAAAGTTCTATCTGCGTATGTATAACATGTGGTTAGGTGGGGTATGCGCCTGGAAATGAACACTCTTGTAAATTTCATTAGGGGAACTATTTATCAAATTATATTTTACAGCTCACTCACAACCGGCCATTAATTTTGAAAGTTGACTGAATAGAAGCAACTGCGCAAGCTTCATTTTCACCTTGTATTACAAAATAATTATATTTCAACTAGATTTTATATAAATAGTGGATTATTATAGGGCATAACCGATTTTTAATCCAAAAATATTTGTATATATTTTTGTAATTAAAAATAATAGTTAAAAAAAAAAATGTTGGCGCGGGTAGATTAAAATTGTATATATATATTCATATCTTAATCTGCTTTTTATAAAAGAAAGGTGGAATCATATCCACTCTCTGTATAACATATTACACTTTAGATCAATATTGTATTATAAAAAAAAAAAAAGATGTATCCAGGGACATTAATTTACTTTAGGGTTTTTTTTTTTTTCAAATTATACTGCAATTGCTTCGTTTTATTTAGAAATAATAATTAAATAAATTATATGTAGTACAACAAATAAATACGCACTCGTTTATTTTGTTTTTATTATTTTTTTTGTTTTATTTTGTAAGTCCGATCAGTTTACTACAAAAAAATTCTGAACAAATTTCATTTTATTTTTTAAATTATCAACATTAATTAATTAAACCAAAAATTTAAAAATAAATTAATACAATTAATAAACTTCCGCGCAATTTCCACGCACAAACATATATAACTATTATACAAATATGTAATATATATATATATATTAAGAATATAAAAACATTAATGTGTAAGTACGTTGAAATATGCATTTCTATCATTATTACAATTTTAATCTATGCTCATTTAATTGAATACACCGTTACTCTATGTGTATTTTTCTGAACAAGCGATAATGCTTTTTGTTTATATAAAAAAGTTAAGTGAGATGGCATTAATTTTCAAGCATTATGAATTATTAGACCATTCTTCTTTTCATATTATTGGTGCCTTCCTCGCAGCTTAAGTAGACTCTTCTGTATACCATTAAGCGTCATTATGGAAAAGCTCTTCCGAGTTAACATATGACAAGAAATACCCCCTTCCCCATTCTTTATTTCCCTACTTCCATCTATTGGCTATATCAAGAGACCACCTGTCTGTTCTATGACATAGAGCGAAGCTCGGAGTACGTTGCGTAACCAGATGATCCAACTTATATGAGCTTCAAATAGCAAGTAGCTCACAAACTAAAAATTGGGTGTTAAATGCAAGTGTTTCATTATATTAAAAATATTACTTAATGCACATCAATTACAAAAATTAACCGTTTTTAAGAAAATAAAAATTCAATATATTTATTATTTTAAATTAAACAAATTTTATTGCACTATTTTAACATAGTTCAGATTTAATTATTGTACTTTATTAGAAATTATATAATATTTATTTTATTACAATATTTATATATATATATTTATGAACATAAACGGTATAAAAATGAACTGGCACAGACAGATAGAGAAAAATAAATAAAATTAAAAACATGTATAAAGACATCGATTTTCTTTTTAAAATTTTTTTGCGTTCGTATTACTACCCTCTGTCACTTGTACATTTTTACTTTTCATACGCACACGCACTTATATTAAATCGTATGCCTTCATGTACTTGTTTCTAAAACATTTTATATATGAAATTTCAAATTGCATTTTATTATAAGTATTTATAAGTTTAATAAATATATCATATCATAATTAGTATTTTAGTTTAAAAATCAAGTGATATTTACTTTATTTATTTTTACACCTTTGTAATCAAATATGATTTTTTACTGATTCTCCGAATAAAACGATTTAATGAAAGACGCCATTTTGATCAAATAACTTCCCATTGGCCCAAATTCTAACTTAGCAGATTAATCATTTACTAAAAACATTATGTATCTATGTAAATATAAAGGCCATAGCCTAAAACTTTCTTTTGCTTTTTAGTATTTCATTTCTATGATAGAAAATTTTAATCTATTCTTAAATAACAGTACATAAGTATATTTGAAGAAACTATTTAAATAGAATTATATATGCATTGTTTTTTTTTTCTTCTCATTCACTGTTTGGGTTACATGGATTAAAAAATAAATATTTATCAATTCTTCTGGTATATCAAAAATATATATGCTCATACTCAATAACATTTATATACGATCTAATCCTAAATAAATCAGAAAAAAAAGATTGGAAAAAATATTAATTGTATAGTCCTAATATTTTATATTTATTATTGCATTTTTATCTACAACAATTTTTAGAGAACTAATCTAAAATTTATTATTGTTTAGTTTTGATAAAGATATTTTTTTTTAGTTTTAAAATTATCACTTTTTTATTTTATTTTTCTAAATACGCGCGTCCATACCCGCATATATATGTATATATTTACATTGATTGACTGAGAAGTAAAGACTAAATACAAATTTGTTTAGTGGATTAGAAAATGTAGTCTACAGAATATGTTTTCTTAAATCAATGCGTAGATTATTTTTATAAGCTGCAAAAATATGCCTATAGATATACGTATAAGTAAATACAGATGATGTCTATATGTTGAACAAATAAATAGATTATAAAATGTGTACATTAGTTCTAATTAAGTTGAAAATAGTAGATACATGCTTAACAAAAGGAATAAAAATGTTAAACACATGTGTATATATAGGCATGCATGCGTGAGTATTTTTACGTTAGATTTTACCTATAAATATATATATACTTGTATTGCTAAGGAAATATGCGTTACTGTAAATAAATATAATCAATATGATTATTAAATGTTAATTTCTGCTTTGTTTTGCAATTAATAAATTAAAATCTGTTTTTAATCAAATGACTTTAAAAACACGTTTGAAATGACGACATTGCTTACTTAAATATCTAAGGATTGGTTTACTTTTAATCTTTTTATCGAAATCACCGTTTCCATGGTAATTGACGGTGGATATGGCAGCTCACTTCAAATTCATCTTCAAGTTAGTCAGAAGATGGGACCGTAACACCCCCGATCATTACTACACTAGGGACTGGCCTTTCTTTTCCTTTAGGCCTGATCCTGATTATATTTCTGAGTATTAATTTTATTCTGTTTTTTATTAAATAAAGCTCAATTGAGAGTACAGAAAATACTATTATTCTCCCCAAGCGCGCAAACGATGAGTAACCGACCGTCAGACTATTCCGAACCTGGACAGATGCTCTAGTAAAAAAAAAAAAAAAATCGATGACGTTCGGCTGGATATTGAGAGAGAAAATACGCTCTTTAATTTTGTAAATATTTTCTTTCATAAAAAGCGTTTAAAATAACTGTAAGAATTGTTTTTCTTAGCAAAGATAAAGGAATTCATTTAAACACAGGTTACGAGCGCATCTATCTTAGCTTGCAATCTCTAAACCCTGGAAGGTTTTATATATTGCTGGCTGGAATCAAATTCTTTTATTTGTTTTCTGAAAATAATATTTTTTTTTACATTTTAACTAAATTAGGATTTATATTAGTGTTGTTATTAACTAATAACTAACGTTATATTTATTACGTTATTTATATATATATATTTGTGCGTATATGTGTACAATGAACGCAATGATTAATTAAACATGAAATTACGACGGATAAAATCAAGATATACTTATACAAAAAAAAAAAAAATCTTTTCATATTCTATAACGATTTTTTTTATTAACTATAATGATTTCACGTTAGGGGATTTTGTGCTAATCAGGTTTGTTAACTCCAGAAAGTGTCTAGGCATTGCAAAAAAATCTTTAGAGATAGATTACAGTTGGTATCTATACAATCGTTAATATTAATTATTATAGTATCGATTGTTATTAATTCATTATTAAGTAATGATCCAATTACCTCCAATATATAATAGTATGCATTTCCTAAACACAAATGAACAATTAAATATATATTAAAATAAAATATATTGATAAATGAGTTTTTAATATAACTAAATTTGGGTCTATAATAGTTTTTCCTTTAAAAATTATAAATCATATATATTTCATAACATTGAATAATAAACGGAAATGTGAAAAACGATTTAATTAATGCAAGATTTTTTTTATTTCAAAATAAAATATTGAACGTCGTCACGCCTTAGAAAAACCCATTTTCTTTCCTCATCTATCCCAGGCCCTTAAGCATACAAGTTTCACTGGTCGATAAGTGCTAATCAAAAATTAAGACTAGTAATGTTCATTTATGTCATGTAGTAAAATTAATAATATTTTGATCTAATAGTTATAGCCTAAGCGTTCTAATTGGAGAACAAAAGCACAATAAATTGATGATTATGTATATAGTTCTAATGGAGGAAATAAGGCTTTCAAGATTAATCTAAAACAAGATCTCGTGATTTAACGAACATGTAATATTTTATTAAGCTCCATTGCAGAAAAATAAGATTTGAAAGAAAATGATTTGAAATAAAGGGATGACGGGTAAATCATAGTTAAAGATCCACTGCATTTTTATTGAAAGTAATATTTTATTTAGGAATTATTAATAATATAAATTCTTGAAGTGTAGTGATTTTTATTTATTATTGTTATCAACATGATTACCCTTGTTTAATTATTTTTAAATAAAAAGTACAATAAACGTAGGTTTACAATGAGTAATAAATGCGTTTATTAAAAGTGAATATAATTTTATTAAATAACAGCTTTAAACTTATTAATGTTACTTATAAGTCTCGGGTAGAAGCAATTGCTTGTAATGTATTTAGATAGCAAAGTATTACGACCAAACAATAATACTGGTTCATTTTATCAGTAAATTATCATTTATTTGCTTTATATCTATTGAAAATAGGTATAACTTTTTTTAAAACACTTCTGAACATTATGAATTTATATTTAAAATATACATTTAAGTATATTTTTATTTATGCTACAGCTTACATTTTAAATTTATTTTTTTCCAAAAATTTAAACGTTTTAAAAAACTTACTATTAAGTATTTGTGATGTTAATTTAATATATTCAAAAAGTATATTTTATATCACACTTTTATTATTTTATTATTATAACTAATTAATACATACACACACACAGAGAGATACACAATATTTTCAATAACTTTTACAATTATCGCGAAGGTCTTTCATTTATTCAAACAGATGAGAAGAATGCAACGCACGTGTATTTTCTTCTTCTAAGCTGATGGTGCGTTTTGTTCCCTTATTCATATAAAGTGCTTAGCGTGGTCATGAAAAATCAAGTATGATGTTACTGAAACCAAGGCTTCTAAAGGACTTAGAGAGGCGGCAGGACTGGTTTGGTCTGACGGGAATAGAATAAATGCAAAAGCAGCTCACATGTGACTATGTGCTATGTGTCTTTGATAGAGTTGTAAGCAGCTTTATTTCCAACTATTCGACTGTGAAATCTTTTTTTTTTAAATCTCAGTTTATTTTCTTCGAATGAGATTCTAATTAGGTAATATTTTACTGAAAGTTTTAAAATATTATTATTTTCAAATAAATATTACAAAATAGTACATTTTATCTATAAAATATTTTAGGAACTTAAATAATTATAAGTTTATTGTCTAATTAATGAAAATGAAAATAAAATATATAAATATTTACTAAATAAAAGACAGGCTTATTATATACCTATATCAATATATGTAATATACAGGGTATATGAGCACAAATTTTCACACCATTCATCACTCTATCTCATATCACTGATATACTTGAACACATATATGTAGAAAAGATAAATAATTACCAATATCCGTATTTCATGCTAAACCAGCAATCATCAGTTGGTCCAGATTATCATATCCACACATATATGTAATAAGTGCTCAAATATATATTAAGATAGCGAATCTTCAAAATTTAATGGACAGGCTTCAATCCATTCCACATTCCAACTCGTCAACCGTCCATCCAATTGAAAATCTGATGATGGAATGCTTAACTGATGATTGCTGGTTTAACATGAAATACGTTTATTAGTGATTATTATCTTTTCGATATATATGTGTTCAAGTGTACTTGTTCAAGTGTATCAGTGATATGAGATAAAGTGGTGGGTGGTGTGAAAGTCTGTATTCATATACCTATATATTAAATATTTACTTCATTATTTTAAAAAATATACGTTTAAATAACCTTGGTTGTTGTTTTTTACTTATATTAATTGATTACTTCCAGTTATATTTTCTTTTTCTTTTTTTTAAAAGTTTGATACCGAAATTATTCAAAATAATATTACTGTTTTAAATTGTTTTTTTAATTTGATTGAGTGTATAAATATACTTTTTATATTCAAGATAAATCATAAAATGGAATTAATTATAAAGAAAAAAAATTAAAATAATTGGCACTAAAAACTTTTATAATTTATTTAAGACAAAAATATTTGAAGAAAAATACAAGTATTTACTAAAGTTAAAAATGAACACTATATAGATAAAACTACTCACTTATAATCAAAATACAGAATAATGTATAGAAATTTATTATTATCGGATTTTTTAAAATCGACATTGAATATTGGTTATTATACAAATAGTATTTTTCCTATTCATAAAATTTTCAACATTGAGTAAGTGGGTAGTTTAAGACATTTTCTCTGAAAATTTGAAACATAATTATTAATATTGATTATTTTAATAAATTTTCAATAAAATCTCCTATATTTTTGGGCTGTAATAGATATTAGTAATAAAATGTTAAGAAAAAACAAATAGAAGAAAGCAAATGAAAAGTAAAAGTAAAATAAAAATGAAGATTGTTAAAGAATGGAATATCAATTAACATTTCAATATGAAAAGAGAAGTATAATCAATGATCCACAAAGATTAAGAAGCTCAAAAATTACAGCTTCAACTAACAATAATTACTACATTAAAACATTTATGTTTAAATATAACAATTAAAAGTATTTAAATTATTGTTTAAAACTAGCAGTAGCTTTGTGTAACTGTAATTTTTAGATTTCATAATCAATATAAGTAATGAATGGTATATCTTTTTTAATAATAATAAAAAGTAGTCCTCAAGTAATTCAAATTTCTCTCCAGCAGCACTCCACAGAAATAGCAAGAAAAAGGCATTGTTTTACAGACTTTCCAAATACTGAATGATAAATCTAAATCTTTAAGCATTTTTCATTAATCCTTTACTATAACTAATTTATATAAATAGAAACTTTTTCTAGCGGTTAATATTTGATAATAACTAGATTAACACTTCAACTCTAGTTGAGAGCATTTCCTTTACTCAATAAACCAGTGTTGGATTATATTAAAAAATAAATAGTATTTGGAATGTTATCCAAGTATATAGTGAACGATCTATTCTTAAAACTTTTGATGTTTATATGCAAGCTTCTCTTGCTAATATTGATGATAATTCACAATAAAATTAATAAAGTATCCAGATGAAAATGTGATATAAATAATTATTAAACTAATAATCATTTAGAGAAGTATGCAGATTCAATCTAACTTTTGATAACCTATTTTTTTTTAAAAATTAAACAGAAGTTAATAATTGGAAATATGAAATTAGAATAATTTAAGATATATATTATTAAAGGAGCTCACCAGTTTTTCTCAGGTTGTGAAAAAATGAAAGTCTATATTTTAGCAAAGATCAAACTTTTATAAACAAGCAATACTACTTTATTAGCATCAATGGTAGTTTGTCCTGGATTACAAATCTTTTACATGATGTAACTGAAAATTTAAGTACAAATGAATAAGAAGATAACAAAAGCAATTAATAAAATAATTGCATTTCTTTCATCCATATAATTTATCATCTATAATAAAAATAAATGATAAACTGGAGGACAACTTTTAAATAATACGAATGATTTATTAAGCAAAATATCTTAAATTAGATAAGGTAATTTCGAAATATATTTAATAAACTAAAAATATTGCTACTACAAATTAGCATAAAAGTATTAAAGTTGCTAAATATAATTATATAATTTATTTAATTATTTAAAATTAATATTTGGCTTTTTTTTTCTTTTTTTATCAAAAAATGACCCCACCCCCCTAAAAATCATAATAAAAATTTAAAATCTGCATAAAAGCTTTAAATTACCTAATAATGATTTCTTAGTTATCAATAGATGCTGGTTATTAGAACTTTCTGTATGCTTCATATGTATAGAAAGATTCCAAATTTATTTTAAAATTATTTAATAAAGATGGCAACAAATATTGTAATTTTGTTGTTTCAGAAGAGTAAAAATTGGAACATTTAAAAAAAATAAAATAAATAGAAGGGGAGGTTATGCCTCAATTATATTATTAGTCTGAAATATTATCTGTATATATATATATATAACCAATACACATGATCACATTCATGTGAAAAAAATAAATGACCTCCACTATAGGTATTTTATGCAGATGGACCGGATCATGTCTTCCATACATATATATATATAATCAGTTCTCGGTTTATATTAAGATAGCAAATCTACATACTTTAATGGACTTGCTTCAATCCTCTTCCCTCTCCAACTCTTTAGTCACCCATATCACTGAAAATCTAATAATGGAATGCTCAAAGCCAATATTATAGTCATACCCATGTTAACCTTAAGTCAATCTGACCCCTCATATATAAGATCTTAATATGTCAATTTAAATACACAAAAGAAGGGTGGCCGAATGCAGACTGAATATGTAATATTGAAATACAAGTTGTATTTCAATATTACA
Source organism: Epiperipatus broadwayi (assembly GCA_028023455.1). Taxonomy (NCBI): domain Eukaryota; kingdom Metazoa; phylum Onychophora; class Udeonychophora; order Euonychophora; family Peripatidae; genus Epiperipatus; species Epiperipatus broadwayi. The sequence continues at coordinate 376,229 of JAQFVV010006337.1, forward strand.
TATTCAGAATGTGTATTACATATTTAGCCTGTATTCTGCCCATCCATCTTTTGTGTATTTAAATGGACATATTAAGGTATTACATATGAGGGGACAGATTCACTTGGGGTCAATGTGGGTATGACTATAATATCAGGATCATCAAGGGCTTTGAGCATTCCATCATCAGATTTTCAGTAATATGGGTGACTGAAGATTTGGAGCTGGAGCAGATTAATGCCTGTCCATTAAAGTATATAAATTTACTATATTAATATAAACTGAGTGCTGATTATATATATATGTATGTGTGTGTGTGTGGTGTGTGTGTAGCAGACAATAATCCAGACCAACAGATATTGGATATCATTTATCTTTTTCACTTATATGTGGTCTTGTGTATTGCTTATACTGGATGGAGTGGATGACTGTAGGGAGTTCGAAAGTCTAGGTTCAAATTCCCATTACTTATGTATAAATACTATATTTGCATTTCTATATTATATATATAGATAATATCAGTGTTATTAAGCGTAATGAAAATAGTGATTTCTTTAGTTACCATATTTTTATTTTAAAAAAAATATTTTTGAAGAAACAAACACATATAAGACCTATCTTTTTGTGTATAGAATTTGCAACAAAACGATTTTATATTATAAATGATTAAATTGTTTTTCAATGGTTTTATTGTATAAATAGATATTTATTAATGACTGTTGTAATAATATATTGAACTATTTCCATCATCTAATATTGGAAGTATTGAATGTCTTTAGAAAAAAATTAACTTTATTTAAATATTCCAAATACATTTAATTGTTAGTAATAGCACCCAGGTTAGTATAAGCTCAACATTTCGAGAGGTATTATTCTACCTTCTTCAGGTGTTGCTGGCCTAACCAGACCAGGCCAGCAACATCTGAAGACAAGGTGAGAATTTCAAAACATTGTACATATACTAACCTGTTTGCTATTACTAACAGTTGAATGTATTTGGAATATTTAAATAAAGTTATTTTTTTAAAGACATTCCAGACTAGCAACACCTGAAGAAGAAGGGAGAATAATAAATACCTTTCTAAACGAAAAATTGTGCACATACTAACCTATTTTTTATTACTAACAGTTGAATGTATTTGAAATATTTAAATAAAGTTATATTTTTCTAAAGACATCCAATACCTATACTAAATGATGGAAATAGTCCAATATATAAATCCAATTAAAATACCATCTTCACAAATGTTCAGGAAAACATTTATTAATGATATTTACAATGTGGTGAGAATTACAAAATACTGTTAATAAACTGCAAAAATGAAGTATAGAAAATTACAAAAGTAATTTTATCAATAAACAATGCCTTATAAAAAAGTTGTGGGTTATCTGCTGCAAATTATAGATTACAATAAACCATTGATAGCAGAGTTGATTGGTATAAGTCTTTTTAATGCTTTCAATCTGAATTGTAATATTAGTTAGTTAGTTTTTTTTTTGTTTTAAGCAAAGAAAACAACAAAAAAAATATTTATAATTTGTTTTATTTAAAACGAAATATTTAAGTATGTAGGTTCTGATATCTGGTTTTAAGTAGACTATACTGTCACAATTGTTTAAGACTTTTTACAAAACAATTATAATAATTATGTATAAAACCTTCATCTCATTTAAGGATTCTTAGAAACTTACCTAAATATATGAATTTACATAATGAAACATTTTCAGAGGTTCAAATTTGAAGCATGATTTTATAGATAATTAAGTGGATCACTTAATAATTAACAGTGCAGATATGTTAGAAATTTTGAAAACACTATTTTAAAAAAATACTAAAAAAAATTCCCGCACCATATGGAACCCTGACCCTGAAATATGCGTATTAAACTGTAGGAAAGTAAAACATTAAATATAAGCACTTGCAGTAGTGGATAACAATGATATACCACAAAATTACTGCAATCTCTTTATTCTCTCTATTTTTAAATGAAGCAATAAAATATTCTTAAGTCTTGTAGCATAACTTTATGCGTCCAAATATTTTAAAAAAATTACAAAATTTTTGAAACTAATATATTATCAAATATTTTAATATTTCTAATATTTTATCTGAACCCTCAGCTTTTCTATTTGTAAAATTAAAACGATCTGCTTTAGCTTTAAAGAAACTGGATCAAATGCAAATGTGTGAATAAAAACAAATACATGTTTGTAATTATCTAGTTTAATTGTCAAATGTTTTTAGAAAAAAAAAAACTTTATTTATACTTTTCCAACTATTAATAATAATACATAGGCTGATATATAACACTAACTTGTGTGTGAATGTATTTGAAAAGGTAAAATAAAGTTTGATTTTTTTCTAAAAAATACCGAATAAATTAGATAATAAAAATAATCCAGCATATAATTACATGTAAAATGCCATCATTATAAACTTTCAGACAAAATGGATATCAATAAGTCTTCATCTCAATTCTTCTATCATTATTTAAAAGATCATCAACATACACCACAATATCTTCCAATATTACTATCAGTCATCTAAGAAAGTACCCTAAAAGATGAGGTATTTCATCACAATAAAATAACTATTGCACATAAATTATCTATATATCGGAGTTGTTATTTTAATTAATTTATTATAAAAAAATAAAAATCGGACACCCAATGAACATAATATAAAGGTATTATAAAATCCTTAAAGTATGATGGCAATATTGTAAGACCAAATAATATATATATATATATATATATATATATATATATATATATTACAAATAATATATATATATATTACTTATGGATGTGATGCTATAAAATCAATTATTATAAAATCACATCCTAATTAAATTCTATATGAAAAAATAATAAAAAAGTTGCTAAAAAAAATAATATTGAACTTGAGAGAGGTTGTCATGAGAGAAACAGATCCACAAATATTTTTATAAAGATTGCCATAAAGATAATATAAAGAAGTGCAATATTGTTTGTTTTCCTTGGAAGAAATTGTTGAGTATAAAATACTATGAAGATTGATAACTAAATTAAATCAAGCAAAACTCTCCATACAGCATTGCCACTCAGTGCAAGCCAGAGTAATCAATGCTGTATGGAGAGTTTTACCTGTTTTACTAACAGTTATAAGCAAGCATAAGAAATGGTGATCATGTGATGTTTATTGATAACTAAATATTGTGTTTTTCAAAAAAAAGTTTGCTATAATAGAAATTAAAAGACAGTCTGCAAAATATTATATTAATAGAATGGTAAACTTATTGTTATATATGTGGACTTATTTGTAGTTCAGTTATTGGTTTGTATATTAATGAAAAACTCATCATTAATATATTTTTGTTGATTTTGTTTTGATATTATAATGGTCATATTTGTTTGACAATGGTTGATGATGATGCTGGTGACTAAATATATGCAAATGGTTTACCTTCTTTACATAGGTGCAACAGTGTTTCATCCACTTTATTTGATAAAATACATAATGGGTTTAGTTAGAGATCATAAATATGTTTTAATAAAACTGTTGATTGTGATTTATGTATGAATGGAACAGAAACTTAGTTATAATTATGGTCTATTACATTTTTAAAAGAATTTGCAGTCTTTAAGATGAATTTAGATTATCAGAAATCTTTAATCTAATATTATACATGATTTTGGAATTATTTCTTTGAAATATTTATTATATACTAAAGATATAAAATTTGTTGCTTTTACATAAGTAACATTAGTCTCTTACATTCCATGTTTAGATACAAAATTGGTAATATTGATATGGGGATGTAAATGTGACTTCCTCTCTCTCTCTCTTTCCCTCTCTTTCTTTCTTTCTCTCTCTTTCACTCTCTTTCTCACTCTCTCTTTCACTCTCTTTCTCTCTCTCTCTCTCTCTCTCTCTCTGACACACACACACACATGTATATATGCTTTAACTATTTCATAGTTTTTTTAATATTTACTAATAATAAATAAAACCAAAATGTATAGTAATGAAGCATTTTCATTCTTACTGCATTAGTCTTCAGCAGTGATCACCTGAAAGATAAAGCAGGTTATTTTCATTTCAGCCTTGTCAAGTACCAACTTTTAATAAAGTAAAAAAAAAATTGAGCTTTGATTTGATGTACTGAATGCAAAAGAGATGTTTGAATATTTAATTTATTTTTCAGCTTTTTACCAATTTTCAATCACTACAGCAAGTTAAAGTGTTTAATTGGTTTTTGAAAGTCAACAATGATATTTGATGTGATGTGATGCACTATAGCATCTTCTTTCTCAGAGTCAGGAATCTCTCAGACACTATGCTCAGAGAAACCTGTTAGCCACCATACCTTCCCTTTCCATTCTCCATGCTTCATATTCTGCTCTATCCTGCTCCATCTCATTTTCACAACATTATCTTTGTAAACTCTATGGCCTTTATATCTAAACTCCTTTTATCTTTTCCCAAACCCAACATAAAACCAAGAACCACTTTCTGTATTATCACTTTGTTCATATTTATTCTACCACAACTTTATTATCTGTGTTATTTCTGCTTGTAGGCATTTACATTCAATTAACAGATCCATAATATTTTCTATGTCTTTCTTGCATAACATGCAGTCTAAATGACTCACATTTTTCCATTTATAATATATTCCATTGTTGCTAATGACCCTGTTTGAGCCTCTAACAGTAAACTAATTTTCTTGCTATTATCATAAATTAATTCACATCCAATATCCTGTTTACTTCTATATATTTTTAAACTCTTTTTACTCTCTACATTAGTTCTCCAGCTCTCCATCTCCCTATTTTTTATTATACTGCCTTTCTTACCTATCTTGTTGCCTGTACTTTACTCATAACCCAATTAAATACTATTTTGGCTATTCTCTTACTATCCATAAATTGCAATTACCAAACATTTTCATTTTGCTTTTTGCATCTCTCATATAAAAACTTGACCATCCCATTTCTCCTTTAATTGCCTTCTTTTCATTCACACATCTGTATCTAATGTAGGTCTGTCTAGTACTCTTTGTACTTTTTTAAGCAATCTAATACCCTTTACTAACACATAACACATTGTTACCATAAGTTAAACCTCCTACTGCCACTCCCCTCTTTAATTACATCAATGATCATTGACTTGTCATAACCAAATAATTTAGGATATCAATTTTTAGTTGAAACATTATACATTATGTTGTAACCTGTTATTTTACTGAAGATTCATGTACCACTAATATTAATTATAATTTGATTGTTTAATAGTTTGCATAATATTCTTTTCATAATTTGTTTTAGGTTGACTTCTATTTTTTTCATTCTGCTTATTTATTATAGTTTGTGGCCAATACTATGTTTTTTTAATTAATATTCAGATTTCTGAGATTATCATTAAGATATAATTCACTTTTATATTTATTAATACATTAATAATATTTGAAATACAGTCATTTTCATAGACCTGGAGTTTAATTATAATTATATATGGGATTTCAACATAGATTTTCAAACTCCCTTCAGCTATCCACTCTATCCCATACCATGACCACACACATGTGAAAAAGATAAATGATCACCTATATATGAATTTCATGCTGAACCAGCACTCAACAGTTGGTTCAGATCATCATCTCCCATATATATATATATATATATAATCAGTGCTTGGTTTATATTAAGATAGAAATCTTCAAACTTTAATGGACAGGCTTCAGTCGATTCCACTCTCCAATTCTTCAGCTATCCATACTATTACTAATTACTAATTAGATTTTTTTAATGTAGAGTCGATAGATATCTTTGTAATATGTGAGCCTTTGCAATAAAAAAGATAATTTATCATCTGTTTTTTTTTAATGTTAGAAAAGAAATAGATATGATTATATCTGTGATAAATTCTATCAACATTTTGGCATTGTGTACATTTACCAGTGATGCAATTCAGGGCAATTAGAGGCAAGGTCTCTAAACCTGTTATATTAAAACAACATAGCGTTTTACTTCTCTTTCTTTTAATTTATTTATAACTAACATTTCATTATGTAATTTTTAATGTAGAATATGGTCTATACTCCTTTCTTTTTATTAACTTTAATTGATTTGTTTGAAATAAGTTTTTATTTATTTATTTTTGCATTTCTGTAATTTCTGGATATAGTATTAATTTTAATAATAATGTATCCCAAAACTAAAAGTTCTCCCATTCCCAGTTTTAAAAACAAAAACTTCAATAGCTGACCTATTACTGCATTGCTTAAATGCTATTTGTATTTGTTTTCATGCTTTTGTGGAGTAATTAGAATAGATTCATTTATTTTTATTACTTTTTCAAAATCTAAATTTGCTTTTAGAAAGCTGGTATATTGTAAATCCCTTGTTTATTTATTAGTGAGGTTTTAGTTTTTGGTATCATATATTCAGCAATTTTCTAGCTGCTTTCAAGTAATATTCAAGTGAGATAAAAAAAAAAGAACTATATTATAAAAAGTGCCTTTAAATAGATAGATAGATAGATAGATAGATAGATAGGTAGATAGATAGATAGATAGATAGATAGATAGATAGATAGATAGATAGATAGATAGATAGATAGATAGATAGATAGATAGATAGATAGATAGATAGATGGATGGATGGATGGATGGATGGATGGATGGATGGATGGATGGATGGATGGATGGATGGATGGATGGATGGATGGATAGATGGATGGATGGATGGATGGATGGATGGATGGATGGATGGATGGATGGATGGATGGATGGATGGATGGATGGATGGATGGATGGATGGATGGATGGATGGATGGATGGATGGATGGATGGATGGATGGATGGATGGATGGATGGATGGATGGATGGATGGATGGATGGATGGATGGATGGATAGATAGATAGATAGATAGATAGATAGATAGATAGATAGATAGATAGATAGATAGATAGATAGATAGATAGATAGATAGATAGATAGATAGATAATTTGTATTTTGATAATATATATTGTTAATCATGTTCACCCAATCTTTCAATCAAACTAACTATGAATGTGTAGAGAGACAAATAAGTATTAAAAACATTTTTTTCAAAAGTTATTTTTAATTTTACTAACACTTGTGAAGATGCTTTTAAAAATAGGGATTCTGATCACTATAAATGATCTCTTTTACTGGTCTTTATTTATCTATCATCATGTGAATATTTTAATGAAAGTTTGGTAATTTGGTATTTATTTTAAGAATTATTTTTAATATATATTTGGTACTTTCTTGGAAATATTTGTAGGCTGGGTTTAATTACTAATGATTGAATCAGTTATATTTATATTAATTGTTTTTGGTGTTTGATGTCTTTGTTTAAAATTTATTATTATTATTTTTCTTATTTGACAATTTTTGTGGAACAATAGAATTTAAAAAATTTATCCTCACAAAAATCAAATAGATTTGGCTTTTATTCTTTATTAACTAAATAATTCAATTTAATTCAATTCATTTATTTAAGTGCTAAACAACAGCATAAAGCCAATTACAGTTTGTACATACAATAAAAGTGAAAATAAAACATATAACATAAAATGAAAATATAAATGCATACATAATAAAGTAAAATTTAAAAGACAAAATTAAACATAACATTTCAGTTTAACAAGATTACAAAATTTCTTATAATCAATATCACACAGATTAAGGTTACTCCCAATTTGATTATATAAAGAGGGTAACCTAAATAAAGGAGAAAATTTAAGAATATTAGAACGACATGTTTGAATCCGATATACACAAGTAGACCTAGTATCATAACTCAAAGACTTAATTGAGATAGTTGAAACTATATCTGCTAAAATAACCTGTTTATTAACTATTTTATAAAAATATTTCAAATCCCTATACTTTCGTCTAGATGAAAGATTAATCATTTTACCCTCCCAAGAAACATATTTGAAAAACTTCTTTGAAATAGACTGCAACAAGTTACCTCCTTGCAAAGAACTAGGATTCCAAATTATTGAACCATATTCAATAATAGGAAGAACCAATGAAAAAAACAATTTCCATTTTGTATCATTACTGAACTGATAACCATGTCTAATAATGGCACCCATAACCTTAAAAGCCTTACCAACAATCATTTCAAGATGAGGAATAAAAGATCCATTACAAGAAAGAATAATTCCAAGATCTTTTTGGCATTTAACTGAAATAATTTTATGAGAATTGATATAATAACAAAATTGTATAACTTCAGATTTTTTGGAATAAGAAATAAAGGAACATTTATCAAAACTAATTGTCATATTATTTGACTCACACCAAGCACTAAAGTTATCAATATCCTTCTGAAAGAGAACACAATCATTCACCGATATAATTCTTCTAAAAATCTTACAGTCATCAGCATAGCTTAATAGAAAAGAATATCTTAAGCAATCCTTAAAATCATTAATGTAAACATTAAACAGCATGAGTGCTAAAATACTACCCTGTGGAACACCTAAATTGCATTCAAAATGAAATGAAACTTTATTATTGAATTTAATATATGCTGTACGACTACACAGAAATGATTGAAACCAATATACAAGTTTATTAGAGAAACCTATTTTATGTAATTTATGAAGTAAGACACTTTGATCAACTTTATCAAAGGCTTTTGACAAATCAAAATAAATAACATCTAGTCTTTGACAATCTTCAATAGCATGAGCTATATGATCATAAATTGTCAGTAGATTACTATCAATTGATCTATTAGGACTAAAACCATGTTGAGAAGAAGAAATTATCTTACCCACATCTGAAATAATTTTATTATAAATACATCTCTCAAAAATTTGTGCAATGGTATGCAGAACAGAAATCGGTCTATAATTAGAAACACAATCTCGATCACCATTTTTGAAGATTGGAACCATTTTAGCACATTTCAAAACACTAGGAAAAGTACAAGAATTAAGAGACAGATTAAAAACAAAGGCAAGAGGTACTGCAATAAATTCAGCTAGCCCCTTATAAATAAAAGAAGGAATATTATCACATCCTAAACTAGAGTGAGTCTTAAGCCTCCTAATAGCTACAATAACATCTTTCCTAGAGATATGATCAATTGTACATTTAGCACTAGACAAATTGCTAGGAAATGTGATTTTAGAATCAATCCCATGTTGTGAAAAGTATAATTCTGCAAAATGTTTAGAAAAATCATCTGCATTTAATGCAGAACCCTGAGTCATTTGAACCTTTTTCTTACCCAAGCCTGAATTATTAACAAAATTCCAGAATTCTCTAGGATTAGAAGAAATATTAATTTCAATTTTTTTATATACTCTCGTAAATCTCGTTTATAGATATATTTAGCCAATCTTCTAAAATTGATAGTTATTATAATAAATTATATTCTGTGTCTTAAAATAGAGTCTATGATTGTAAGATTTCCTTTTAATAATCTTAATAAGAGTATATGAAAACCATGGAGGATAACCTTTGTTAGACGACAATTTATTAGGAATATATACATCAATAAAACCATTAAAAATTTTTAAAAAATAACCCAAGCAAAAATTCACATCATTAATTGAGTACATATTATTCCAATCAACTTCAGAAAATTTTCTACAAAGACCAACATAATTACCCCTCCCATAATCCATTTTCACAACATTAGAACAAGTAATTTGAGTATAGCACATCTTAATACAAAATTCGATAGGTGGATGATGAACATCAATTGGAAAAGAAACAGAGACAAAGTGAAAATTACTAACTATTGGTACATTTCAAAGAACACAATCTAAAATACGCTGAAAATTATTAACAACAGGGTTATATTGTATTGAAGCCCAAAAAATTTGCAAAATCTAAGCATTCTTAAAGCTTTCTGAGATAATAAAGAATAATGCGTAATAATTTTACCCTTAAATAAATCAGGCATGTTCAAATCACCAACAATGATAATATTATTATAACTAATCAAAAAATCTTCAAGTGCTGTCAAGAAGTAATCAAGCTCTAAAAGTGACATATTAGGTTTAAAATAAATATTTTCCAATATACATTTAAAATTATGATCCATATAAACTTCACACCATGTAGATTCACATACAGAAGAAGTAAAACATAGATCCTTATATAAAACATTTTTGTTGATAGCAATAAGAGTACCATCTCCTCTAGCTGCATATTCTAAAGATCTATCCGTACGTAAAATAATATACCTATTATCAAGGAAAGAACAATCGGAAAATTGTTGATTTAACCAAGTCTCTGTAAAAAATATTAAATCAAAATACTCTGTTTCAAAGAATTGTTTAATTTCCACACACTTAGTTCTCATCCCTCTAACATTCATATAAAAACAAGAAAGCCCTATCATATTAAATTAAAAATAAATGAAATCAAGTAAAGAAAAATATAAGTAAGTATAGTGAATAAAGAAAATAAGAAATAAAAGAAAATAAAGAAAATAAGAAATCAAAGAAAATAAATAAATACCACTAAAGTTTTAAAGAATTAGCCAAAGTTCCATAAAAAAACGAATGGAAGCACCATGAGGCCATAAATTGGAAGAGATTAAATCATTATGTTTATGAGCAGGAGCAGATATATAAAAGCAAGAAGATTTTGAGTTATACATATTAATTTCATGACACATGATCCTAGTTCTTAAACGTTTTTCAATAAATACCTTAATATTATATGAATTAAGACCACTGGCATATTAGAAATAAAATATCTATTACATTTTGTATTAATATTATTAATAATATTATTATGAATTTTAGAAATACCAAACCCCCTTTCCACAGGTAGTCTACCTTTTTTACCAGACGTTAAAAAAGAGCATCCCAAACAATTTCCCATATTAACGTTATTATCAATATAATTGTCATATTTAGAGAAATGCGAATAATTTGCTCTATGAGTAAAAAAACCCCTATCAGCATTTGGTAGACAATTTTTTCTTCTGAAATTTGATTTAGAAAAGTCACTAGAAAAATTACTACTATACTTTTTTGGAACAGAATATGAATATCCATCCTTCAATATATACTTTTTATCAGGAAAATTATCATAATATCCCAGTGATGAATTATTAACAGAATAGCCAGAAAACTTGTTAAATTTTTCATCATCATTAAGTCTAGAAAATTGTTTTTGATATTTATCAGTCTGCCTATAAATTCTAGTTTTATAAACTTTTCCTTTATTGTATCTTGTACTATTATCAATTCCACATCCAATATATTCATCACATGAATAAAAATCCTGATCTAATATCTTATT